>JAOXYF010000011.1:14166677-14177843 GCA_028565775.1 Sternarchorhynchus goeldii | reverse complement strand
TGATGATAGTCCAGCTGATCTAGCCGCATGGAGTTTCTCAGTCACTGCAATGAGTGCAGTTTCTGTAGAATGTGCCGTCTTGAAGCCAGATTGGTTTGGGTCCTGGGACTGGGAGAGATAGGAGGATAACTGGTTGTGAACAGCAGGTTCAAGAATCTTTGAGAAGAATGAGAGGAGATACCGGTCTGTAGTTGCTGATGTTGGCAGCATCAAGACTGGGTTTCTTTAGGATGGGCACCATCCTAGTAATCTTGAATGACGATGGAACGATTCATGAAGATAAGGAATTGTTGATGATGGTCGAGATGAAAGGTAGGAGTTCCTGGGAAAATGTCTGCAGGAGTGTGGATGGGATGGGGTCCAGAGGGCATGTTGTGGGACTGCTGGATGTCAGCAGCTGAAGCACCATCTCAGTTGAGAGAGGAGAGAAGAACGGTAGAGAAGAGGGAGGGGTAGGATGGGACATGGTGGTCACAGGTGCCAGGGAAAAGGAAGAGCGAATCTTATTGACCTTCTCTTCAAAGAAAGTAACAAAATCCTCTGCAGTAAGAGAGGTGGGTGAAGGAGGAGGGGATGGGTTGAACAGCTTGCGTGGATCTGATGCAGATGCCTCCAACTTCTCTCTGTAGAAGGACGACTTGGCAGCAGTTACTTCCTTTGAGAACAGAGAAAGGAGAGACTGGTATGAGTGAAGGTCAGAAGTAAGCCTCGATTTCCTCCATCGCCTCTCAGCCATCCTCCCTGGGGAGACAAGAGAAAGCGTCATGGGGTGGGAGGGCTGTGGTGATAGTAGAGGCAAGTACTGAGGGAGAAATGGAGTGTAGGTTGCGGCAGATAGTGGTTCTGCTTGTAGCAGTAGGGGTGGGAGGGTGTGGAGGAAGAGATAGGGAAAAAGATAGAAAGTGATCAGAGCAATGGAGTGGAGTTACTACAATGTCCGTCACTGAGGGTGGTCTGGTGAAGACCAAGTCCAAGACATTGCCTGCTCTGTGAGTTGGAGGAGACTGGGTGAGGTTGAGGTTGTATTATGACAGTAGAGGAAGAAGGCCAGATGATTGCAGCCTATCTGTAGGGAGGTTGAAGTCACCAAGCAGAAGGAGAGGAGTATTGTCGACTGGGAAGAGGCTCAGAAGTGTATCCAGTTCCTCAATGAAGTTACCTAGGGCACAGGGTGGACGATAGACAATGATGTGAACTGTGGTTGAACTGTGTATCTTCAGTATATGAGGAAACAGAGGAAGGACTACAGCTTCATTCAGATTGTGAGTTATTTTGCACTGCTACACGTGTAGTTTTATAGAAAGAAAACAAAAAATACTTATTGTTTATTACATTTGTGTATAGATTACAAATGTGAAAATGCATCACATTTTGAAACTTTACAACTTTCATCCATTCATTCATTCATTCATTCATTCAGTGAGTTGATCAGTTATTCAGCCATTCAGTCATTGGTTATGTACCACAGCATATGAGCTGTGAATAATATTCTCAGCAGGGTTGAGAAGGAGATGATGACCTGTTCTCTGAGCGCCAATCTTATATCACTTTCACGTGACAGCAGTTGAATACTGGCCCTGGGTTTGATCTCTAGTCCTGGGAGTCTCATACTCATGTTTCTGTTCTTATTGCACCACACTGTAGTTCATGACCATTTATTTATTTTAAATCTCCCAAGAAATTATTATAACTATATATAAATAGATAGATAGTTAAATAAAGATGCAGATCGTTTGATCATTTGATTGGTCTCAGAAAGAAATTCGCTGAAGAAGAGAAGCAGTAGAAGAGTTAAATTGGTTTGTTATTGTTTATTTTTTGCACGCCATATGCAAGATAACATATGATAATAATAATAAAAATAAAAGTTATAAGAACCATCGCACACAATTGTGTAGCTTTCCCATGATGCTCCTGGACTGCCGCATGTCGTGTGTCTGTAAAATCATATTATATATGGCATTACATGAGAAGAGATCATTACAGCTCATAGATCAAATAATGCAGGAATGTTCCTGCTTTGCTGAACACATTCCTATTCTAATGTGATGAGTACGTATCAATGTTTGCAGAATCGTTCTCCATCTCTTTATTCCCTGCTGTGATTTTGCCCGCTGTTGCTCCATAATAGCAGTTCAGTATATTGCTGAACACCCAGCATGATGTATTTATAAATAAATCAGCCAACTATTGTCAGCCAAGAGCAGTAATACAATCAAAATCAATGGGCTATGGAAATGCTAATAACCCGTTTTGTTGAGCACAGATTTTGTTTTGTGTTTGTGGGTGCATGCATACAGGCTTATGCATTTTTGTGTGTCAAGCTTAACCACACAGGTCTGGTTAAACACGCCACCATTCACTTGTTTATCTTCTTGTACCAGAAAATATATGGTACTGTATGAGAGAGGAATCTGGAATATAAGAGAAATGTGCCAATCAGTCTTTATAAAATCTTGAGGATGGAACTAAAACACCCTTCAGATGAAGTATATATATATATAAAGAAAATGTTACGTATTTAGTTTTCGCATACCCAGCTCCCAGCTTGTGTGCAAAACCACAAACTGTTCTGAAGTCAGTTCTGAAGTCTAAAGTCTTGCAGAATGAATGTAATTGGTTAACAATCAACAGGCCAAAGATTAACACGACTGATTAATAATCAGTGGGTGGAGGTTTTCAAATCTCAGAAATGGCTTTAAGAACAAAAGCACACTGCAGCAGTCAGGAACCAAAACAATCATGCTCAGAGCTGGTCTAAAGTTACCTTTAATTTACACATTATGAAACACATTAATATCTGAAACACTGATTAGGACACAGTGGTTGGCTAATAATATCATCCCGTACAAGAACTGAAATACCACTCATATACCAAGAATGTGATGTTCCAGGTTCACAGCTACCTCAGGAGCACCAGAACATTTATATATCGTTCTGAAGTTCTCTTAGAGGCAGTAATTAATTACTATTCCACTTCAATATCTGCCTCAGAGGCATTAGAGCATTTTTTGTACTATTCCTGCCTTTTTCCAACACCAACAAATAAAAATGGAGCATTAGTAAAAAAAATAAATAAATAAAATAACACAAAAACCACAAAACTAACATTCTAAGATGAATTTGCTTGCACCTTACTATCTAACACCAACCAAACGAATAAATAACGTGACTTTAGAGGTTAGCTGGCTTACCAGGTGGAACCTATATATTGTAAACAGAGGAAGTACATAGTTCTCTGAAGATCAACTCCACCTATTGGTTATTTTGAATGGTCTGAACCAAGTAGGCTCGTTCTGCCTCCAATTTTAGGTTGTGATTTGAGCCGTTTTAGTGAGTCCACTGCACTTCAGTTGTGTTTAGCGTATTGCTTGTAGTCCAGTTGACACACTTCCCCTTAAAAACAGGGCAGGTGAGATCTCCGTCACCCAGCCCTGGAGAAAAGACTCAGAGGAGAGCCCATGTGAGGCCGTAACGAGATATACGGAGAGGAGACATGGCGGTGTCCAACTGGGACCGACATCTCCTCTTCCCTGCCTTTCCTCCTGGTTAACTCGACGCGACACACAGGGGCATTAGCGCTCATGAGAGAATCCACGTTTTCATCTTCAGTTTACTAAGATTAAATGTTATTCCAATGTGTGCCATCATCTTTTATATTTTACACAACGCCCCGTGGAGTGTGACTCAGTGAATCATCTACAGCTGTCTGTGGTCTCGCTACCGTGTTCTCGGTTGTGAAGACTAAAGCATACGTTTCTCCCTGCTGTCCTTTCATTCTAGCATGGCCATTTTGTGGTTACTGAGTAATTCTTCTAAGCATTCGATGTTCAGTTGTCAATAGAACATGTCTACGATTACTGGCCTGGTCAGTGGGATTGAAATAATTACTCTTTCCCTAACTGCTACTTTGCCTGTTGCTCTTGGCAATTAAAACTTTATAATAACATTTTCCACCCATATACTAACTCCTACTCATCACATCAGAGACTGTGTACGTTGTTATTAAAACTTTTAGATTAACTTAATAGAATTTACATGACATTTGAATATTTAAGAAGCATTCAGTGGAACTTTGCAACCGTGTTGTTAAATTATCACAATTAAATATTCATAAATGGTGATAAAACATAGCAGCCCAAATCATAACGTCTTTTAGACTCAAGAAATAAGCGACTCTTCCTCTTAATCAAATGATCTTTGCATGCTTTTTCCACAGCAACTATCCGGGGCCATCTTAAATGGACCGCATAGATGTCATCTGTTGTTGAGATTTTTTTTTTTTTTCCAGTCAAAATCATTACATTAAACCTCTAATTAGCCTCAAATTAATAATGATCATTTAGCGTGTCAATTACAAACTGAGCTGAAGCCAAAGGGAGCTCACAAACAGAATGTAAATGAGGTTTGGTGCAGTCAGGGGTCTCTTTGCATGTGTGGAGCTGATAATTGTATCAGACTCCGTGCACCACCAAACTTCTGCCGCTCTTTGACTCTTCTCCCTGCTGACTCCCTGGGAGTCGGCCCAGCCGAGGGCTTGGGGGCTGAGCGTGAGACACTCTTTGGCAACGGGAGTCTGATAACAGCAAATTAGGTTCATTTGCCATTTTATTTCTTTGCTGCTTCAATTGAGGTCAGTTCATTCCTATGAAGAGACGTCACTGTGAGATCAGATTCATTTCTCAGCAGCAGAAGGCACTTTCTGTTTGAAATTTCTAATGGCCACGGAGAAGAAATGCATCGATCATGTGACTTTTACTTGACTTTTTACTTTTAACTTGTTTATTTATTTATTTATTTATTTACTGTTATATTTTAAAGTGCTTAGAGTTGAACTTCACAAAGCAAAGCATTGATAAATCGCTCAAACTATTACTCACACGTTTTACGATATAAGTGCAACTTGGAGTTGAAAAGGAAAAAAAAAAAAAAAATTGAGCGTTTTGAATTTAAGCTTTTTATAGATTATTCACATCTCAAATTCAATACAAGCAACAGCTCTGACTTTGTTTCCAATAAAGCTCATCCCTCTGTTTGATTTTGTGAATGACTCTTACAGTCACTACATTGTCCTGAAGTACGCCCTTCTACTGCTCATGCTTTTATCAACCTCAGTATGAACTTGTCTAGGTCTCGTGTCCATTCACTCTCTTGCCATGTTTAATGCCATTACAGTATTTGTATCTTGCAATTCTGTTCTGGGCTACATGCCTGCTTGGTCCCTCCTGGGGACATTTATTTACTCAGTGTTATTATATAAAAGCCTCCTGTCTGATCTTAGAACTGATTTATCTCACTTCATGGAAGAAGAACCCAAGTTGTTTCTAAGCTGCTCCACCGTGAAACGTCTTGTTTGACAATGTCTCCCTCCTGTAGGAACCTGGTGTACAAAACTTATGATTTATTTGACGGGAATTTTAAATGGGCCTATCAAAATTCAATTGGCCTCTTCAAATGATTTGAACTTTCTGAAGATTCTTGTTGCAATATACACTCACTATCCACCTTAGAAGGAATACTACTTTAGTTTAAAGACTGCTTTTGGCTGGCTGTTTTTGGTTAGCGTCCATCCTCAGCTCAGTGATGTAAAACCTTGTAAGCCACTGTAAAACCTTGCTGGTCTACCATGCAGGTCTGCATGTTAAACTCAACACAACTCAACTCAACTCAACACCCACAAAAAGGTGCACCTAATAAGTGACCAGTGAGTACAGGTTTAAAGCTATGGAGTTAACCCACCTCCCCTCCTTTAAGCCTCTCTATGATCCATGGAATGAGCAGCAATCATCTCTTGCTCCTTCTGGCTGCCATGTTGAGATGGAAGACCATATGGCAGGTCATATGCAGCTCTGAAGATCTTCAGCAGTCGGTTCATTGTCGTACACACTAACCAGCTACTTTAGAAACACCTTCTTTGAACCTACTGGTGAATCTATTGGAGGACAGAAGCTCTCATTGCTGAGGTTATCACTCTCTTTTTTGAGTGTGGTGGTTCCTCATGCTTCTTTCTGTACAGCTTTCACTGTTGCAGGTTTCAGTGCTACAGGTTTCACTGCTGCAGTTCTCACTTCTGCAGGTCTCACTGCTACAGGTTTCATAAAGCATGCAGCCATAAATGAGACTAAATATGTGGTCTGCTGTTAATTCCATCACTTCTCTATCTTGATTGGTACAATAGAGAGAGAGCTTATCCATCAGTTTCTAGGGACAACACAGGACAGCACAAACTAATACAATCTCTGAAATGAAGTAGTTTCCCTCAAATTCAGTAAAAACAGAGGTGTGTAAAAAAAAAGACTGATGGGAGTATATTTGAGCGAGAACCGCGTTCTTCTTCGTGTGCTGCAGAACAGAATCATCAGAGACTTCTTTAAACCACGGCAGTGTCTTCGTTCATAAATTTTCATCTTCAGCCAAATTGTCAGAACACCTGCCTACAAGATAATACCTCTCTGTTGAGGGCATGAGGAGCGTAGCTGCATTTTAAACAGCTGTGAGGGGAGTAAATGTAGTCTGCAGAGCCGTTCTTTTTTTACATGTGTCACACTAATTTGATATTGTTATGTCTGTTTGAGTTAAAGAAGAGCATTGTTTAACATCAGGATGAAAAATCTAATTAGCATCAAAATCTGGTTTTGGCTGTTGTTATTGTTGTTGTCATCGTTGGTGTTATGGCTGTTGGTAGTGGTTTTATATGTGTAAATTTCAAATTTCCAGTTCAGGAAAATTATAGATGTTAGTTTGAAGGGTCACATGTGTGTGCAAACGTGCATATGTGTCTGTATGTGTGTGTTTGTGTGCATGTCTGTGAGTCTGTGTGCGTGTCCACGTGTGAGTGTGCTTGTAGGTGTTTGTGTGTGTTTGTGAATGCGTGTGAGTGTGTGTTGGTTGCAAGAGGTTTTAGTGAGCTGGTGTTTAATGGGCAGGAGGAGGATAACTCTAGTGTGTTTAGTGGAGATCTGGGTGACGCTAGTGCCCAGTCCTGTCACCACAGTGCTGGAGGGAGAGGCTGGGAAGACAGCGCTCTGTAATTAGCAGGCTGTCCCGCTGGGTCCTGCTGCCTGCCCGTGTGGCGGGGTAAAGCTCGGGCTGTCATCGCTTCCTCTTTCTCCCAGACCTCACTGGAGGAGGACGGCACAGGAAGTCCCGCAAGGTCTGCTCCTGTCAGACTCTCTCAGAACTTAAGAGAGCTCAAAGCAAGGCTTGGCAAGACGTCATGTGTTTACATCACTTTTCACCATGAAAGCAAGATTCCCAGAGCCTGAGAAATGAGCATCACATGACTAAAGGGTTAATTAGTCAAGCAGAAGATGTTTCCAGTGAGCTGTTCAGTCAACCAGCATCTGGACACAATCTACACCTCTTGTTATAATACCATGCATAGTATACAATCATGCACTGACAGTCTTTACACTGCAGCTTTGATCCTGCATCTCACCGGAGAGTCTTGGCATCTTTACATATTATTTTATTCTACTTTTTACATTAATTCCTCAACTCACAGACTAAATAAATGATGACATTCTTGATAATAGGATTTCCCGCAGTGAAAAATTGTTATTTCTTTCACGTCAGGAATCTGAACCCGTTCCAGCTGAATATATATGTGCGCTGTAACAAATCAGAGGTAATTCTGCTTTATCAGCGTGTGCAGTCTTGATTACACCATAGATGGAGACATTGCTGATTGTAATTTGAGTGGCATGTTGCCGAATTACCTTCTGTCCAGATTCTTGCCCCAAAAATACGTCCTGATGAACTGCTCTGGTCCAGCTTCAACAGTTACCAATTACTAATTAAATCTTTTTTTCTGTTGTTGTCCAGAAAATATATTCACACTCACTATTGAGAAATAGTGCTTATGAATGGCGTTTTGCTGCTCTGATAATTAAGTGGTAAACACAGCACACAACATTAAGATGTGAAGACATTCATTAAATATTATCCTGTTTGGTTTCTGTGTATCAAGATATAAAGATGAAGTCAGTCAACGTATTACATCGATTTAAACTTGACCAAAGGATTTTTATCTCCCTTTAAATCATCTGAATAATTTATGTCTATTTAATAATTTAAGTCTATTTTCAAAAAAAATGAAAAAATAAATATTGCTTGTGAATGTGTACTGGATCGTTGATGCCATTCAGGGTAAAGGCAAAACTATTTGAACATTATACTGCCTGATTATTAAAAGTATGATATTCAGTAATGAATTTCAGAGCTGTATTATTGCCAGTTTTGAGAATGTTTGTCTCTCTGTATCCACAACCAGCTGTATGGAGCTTTTACTTCACACTTCCTTTGCTCCTCAGGAAAAAAACCCACACATTTGCACATCCGTTTTCACAGGTCTTGGATCAGTATGGATGGCACATGCATTTTTACACGTCTTCGATCGTTATGGATGGCACAGTTCTCTCTCAACTAGGTTATCTGCCCTGGTCCTTAAAATAATATTATTAGCAGTAACATGGGAAATTATGCAGAAGAATGAAGGTCATTGTACTTCAGTCTTGCAGGACTGTGTTGTGTCTGTGAGAGAACTGACAGACAGCTACAGACAGCTTTCACAGTAGAGACTGTACCCGTGACAGTAAAGGTACTTGGTTTGTTAGCAAGGAGAGGGGCTGTGCTATATACCACACACACACACACACACACACACACACACATACACACACACGCCTGTATGCACACAGAGCTGATAATTACACTAACAGCTCTGATAACTCCTTGTCAAATCAATGCATTCACTTGTTTTCTAACAAACACAATAATAATAATAATTTCCAATAATAATTTCCAATCAGCAAGCATGGCGACTTCTGAAAAATGCGGCCAACTGCCTGACGACCTCATAAAGATCACTGCATCGAAAAGAACCTAAAACTAAATCAGGAAAAAACCAAAACAAATCAGAAAACTGTCCATGCTGCAAGCGTGCTGCGATAGGCCAGTACCACTGAAGGCGTGTTTAGCACTCAATACCACTGAAGGAGTGTTAGCACTCAGTACCACTGAAGGTGTGTTAGCAGTCAGTAGCACTGAAAGTGTGTTTAGCAGTCAGTAGCACTGAAAGTGTGTTTAGCACTCAGTACCATTGAAGGTGTGTTTAGCACTCAGAACCACTGAAGGCGTGTTTAGCACTCAGAACCACTGATGGCGTGTTTAGCACTCAGAACCACTGAAGGCGTGTTTAGCACTCAGAACCACTGAAGGCGTGTTTAGCACTCAGAACCATTGAAGGCGTGTTAGCACTCAGAACCACTGAAGGCGTGTTAGCACTCAGAACCACTGAAGGCGTGTTAGCACTCAGAACCACTGAAGGCGTGTTAGTTGTGAGTCCATCACCACGATGTTGCTGATAGCTGGATCTGAGAAACCAGTGATGCAACCCCATGCAACAAGATTGAAAATAATTTTCAAACGTCCTACTTACGTAATCGAAATGTTCTGATGCCTGCACGACTTAATGCACTTTACTTTATCGACTGTCGCTCCCCCAGCCTGTCACTGACTTTTTTGAGCAGGTCTTGAGTTTTAGTGGGAGTCAGAAACAGTGGGAAGGACACAGCTCCGCTCCTGGTGATATCGAATTCTCTATGCGTGCATTGAGGACGTGCCCTGAGGCTAGAGCAAACACCAAAGGCCAGCCAGCTGAAGTAAGCACATGCATAGGAATACCAAACAGACGTTACAGGCATCTCCCAGTCTACTTTGGATGGTCTTTAACTATCCTCTCATGTGATTCCAAAGAGAAACTAAATGCGTGATGCGCTGATTGCCCCGCGGAGTGTGTGCGCCCGCGCGTGCGCATGTGTGTGTGTGTGCGCGTCCACTGCGTCGTCTTGGGTGTGCAGGGGTGTGTGCACTCGCGCGGTGACGGCGGAGTGCTCGTCGGAGCCTTTCGCGCTGAAACGTGCGAACGAAGAAGCAGAGACTGGAGGGCCGCGGGAGATCAGCCAGAGAGATCAGCCAGAGAGATCAGCGTACTGGGAATCTGATCTGCTGCTGGATGGATACACAGACATTCAGGTTATTAGCGGCTAGAGATGGAAATCTAGTCACATTAGGCAGTATTTTTTGATCCATTTTGTGTGCATGTATGGATATAGAATATTGTTAAAGTGATGTAAACAATCCTGGCTAATGACATGCAGCATATCCAGAGTTCCCTCAACATCTCTTCTACACAGTATCCAAAGTTCCCGTTTCCCAACCCTGATAACCGCATAACCAACCGTACTGCTGCACTCTGAGCCAAAAATACAAACGATGGCTGATTTTAACACCAGTAGGTGGCAGACGGCATTTAGTCCTGACATCTGAATCTTAAAATGAAGGAAAGGCAGTTGACTAATGCACCTTTAAGCACTAGTTTACTTAAATGCACAGCGATGTATAACACTTACTCAAATCATATCGTGTCAAACAAGGCTGTAAGGAAAAAGATAATTATACTGCTCAGTTAAAATATAAGTCCTGATTTAGTTGACTTTTAGTCTTTTTAGAGTACTGCAGATATTGATGTCTTTATAAATAAAAGTATGTGCACTGTCAGTATGTGTGAGTTGTAGATTGGTCAGGACAACTGTGCATCAGTATTCTGTGTGATGTCTTACATGTGCAGTTTCCAGACTCAGAACACACTTTTTAAGGCAGTCAGGGACCAGGTGTTTTTCGTTAGCATGAAGTGAGTCTTAATCGTTAACTAAACAAGCAGCTCTTGCTACTAGCATGCGCTCACTAGCACATAGGTGAACAAATATGTGCAGATACACACACACACACGCACACATACACGCACACACACGGCGAGACGTGCACACGTACATGCGCAAACATGAACTCGCGCACACACACTCACACACATGCATGCACACACGTGCACACACACACTCATGTGCACACACTCTGCTGTAGACCCACTCACTTCAAGCATGATGGCCGGTGGCCACTCACCTGCTGACCCCCTCCACCGAGAACACGGTTCCAGACACCACCCACCTGCTGACCCCCTCCACCGAGAACACGGTTCCAGACACCACCCACCTGCTGACCCCCTCCACCCAGAACACGGTTCCAGACACCACTCACCTGCTGACCCCCTCCACCGAGAACACGGTTCCAGACACCACCCACCTGCTGACCCCCTCCACCGAGAAC
>JAOXYF010000011.1:14146992-14160480 GCA_028565775.1 Sternarchorhynchus goeldii | reverse complement strand
GGCGGAGGCGGCGTCGGCCTTCGCGAAGGAGCCCTGGGACGGGGAGCTGCTCCGCTACACCTCCGGGAGCGTCTCGCTCCTAAACGAAACACGGATCAAAGGGAAGTTTAGACCTGTGTCCTCAGGATAGGGATTATTAGAAACTGCAAGCACAAGGAGGAGTGCCAGATAACAGGATTTCACCAGTTGGAGAGAGGAAGAGATGGAAGAGGGAGAGAGAGAAAGAGAGAGAGAGAGAGAGGGAGACAGAGAAGGGGAGAGTAAGAGAGGAATCCTGAGGGCGGGCGTGTGAGACCCACTTTGCTATACCACATTAACATTTTGTAGTGCATCTGAAAAAGTCCCCAAGTTTAACTGAATGTGAACTGCTTAGATTAGCTCTCGCTTTCAAATTCACCCTGTGAGTGTGAATGCGGTGCCACCAGCTCTGTATCTGTAGTGTAGATTACATTATCGTTTGTTTGCATAGATTGTAATGCTTTGTGTAACATGCAGCTGCTCTCACATGAAAATGAGCAAATCAGCCTGTGCTATGCTAGCAGTGTTTCTCCATAAACCCTTCCACACTCAGTTCTCCCATGGCACAATGGCGCTTGAAATAGATACAAATAAAAGACTGTGAATATTCCCTTGTTAGACATGACAGATACATGTGAGCATGCCACACATCCGCTTTGCATATTCGATGTGCCAGTTAAGGAGAATCGGCAGACCTGAGACCTGTGCTGTGACACCCCAGTGAAACGGTTCTAGCAGCACTGAAGCGTCTTCACAAACCTGCGGAGGCATGTGTGTGTATCAAAACAACATTTGCTGGCTTTTTCCTGTCATAGCAGATGAATAGCACTTTAAATTCGAGATTTTGCACTTGCTGGGAATTTGAATGTTTTCTCAAGCAGCTTAACAGGTAGGGCTCAAGTGAGGATGTGTAAGACTATTTGTTTCAGTATGGGTGTTTCTATTAGAACATGTTTCCAATCCAGGCCTCTTGCGGTGTTTCTGGCTTGTCCATCATTTTCTGGTTTGTGTTCTTTTACTGAAATTAAAACAGTGTAGCTATGCTAATCTGATAGACCGGTCTACACTGCAAATACAATACAGCTAGCAGGCAAGTTTGTTGGCTTGTAAGCTAGCATGTAAGCTAGCTCGAGCTGTTAGCTTCCAAGAATTTGAGCATATCTTTCTCCTGGTATGAAGCGACAGTATTTCAGATGATCACAAGAGGAAAATGCAGTGTTCCAAGCCTTAATTCTTTTATCAAATGCTCCATAAGTTTATCATCAACCCAGAGAATTATACTGGACTAGAAAGTTCTCCTCGTGTTTTCATAAAATTATTATGCATGCCGTGGTATGCTGTGAGTAAAACAGAACATTTTTTTTTTTAAAGTATCTATTCTCCCATGCAAGTCGCTGCTGAAAAAGGGCCTCAGGGAACCCCAAAACAAAGCAGAAGCTCATATGTAAAGTTTTAGCTCAGCAATAAGGCATCTCAGTCTTCACTGGAAAAGCCAATGAAGAAGAGAAAACCTTGCACACAACGGACGGTTCCGACGAGTGTCCAAGTAAGAAATCGGATTCCGCCGCCGCAGCCAGCGACTTAGACCCACAGACTAATCCCATTAGGAACGAGTCAGTTCCTTCTCGCTCACTGTAGAAGCGAAGCTTTCTATTTACTTGCCATACAATTTGCTTATGCAAATGCGGGAGTTAAAATATAAATGGAAATGCTAATGAGTCTGCGTGACCCTCGAAATTCCTGTAAGCTGAAAGAAAAGTGGACCAGTTTGCAGAGCATATGTGCTTGGAGCTGAACACTGCAGCTTTTACCAGTGTTTGTTAAATGACCCAAACAGGACTAACTGCAGGTCTCCTCTCGATGCTTCAAATACATTAACATATTAGCAGAGGTCTGAGAACACTCCAATAACCTCAAAAACAGCATACATGAATACATATGTACTTTTCTGTTGACTGCTAATGAGCAATCCACATAAAAGTATTCGGAATATACCTTCAGTTATACAGCCTTGCCTATACATTGATAATCCTCTCTTAAATAGGGGAGAAAGCTAAAATAACGAACAAGGGGAGGGGAAAAAAAACCCTTTAAGGACGTCCAGATATGATATCTTGAATTCTAATGCTAAAATAAATACGCGTTCGACTTCCGGAGGCCCATCAGAGGAAAGGAAGCATATGTGAGCTGGGAACGTGAACGTGCACCTGGCCGCTGAACAGGCGGCATCTGAAAGGGGAAGGAAGATCAGTCTGATTGGAATTATTACTGTACAATCAAGATCAAACAGCTCTGTGCTGTGATTTGATACGGGATTATTTTATGACATCACATTACTCGCATAGAAACACCGACTCTGACTGCGTAATGAAAGCTCACTTGATGACACAACAGGCTCCACAAGGTGTTTTCTAAAAACTGTGAAGTGTTCGCAGGACATTAGTGTGCAGATTTGTTCGAACAGGTTCCTACCGTTTCTGTAATCCATGTGGTTTCACTCCAAAAATTTGCTTGTGGAAAATGGTGTAATAGGACTCGGAAGCTGGAGAGCCTCCAGAGGCGTGGAAGTCTTGCAGCAAATGGCGCTCTCAGCCTGGTGAGAGGGAAATGAGTGGAGGGACAGGAGAAATCTCTCCCTGCTCTGCCCGCCCTCGCTAATCACTAGCCCTCATCCAGGCCATTGCAATCAGAGCTGGAGAACCAGGGTGGATTAATACTATCAGTAGCTACTCAGGCAAGTCCAGCACTGGCTGGAGGTCTGTGACAGAGGTCCACAACTCTAACCCCGGCCTGGGAAGCTCCGGCGGACTAAAAGCATCCGTGAGTGCAGGCGTAAACCTGGGCAGCCCAGCACCCACAGACCCATTAAACCGTAATGGTCCACCAAGACGGCAATGACATCGCTAACCGCGGAATAATAATAAACCGTCGGGAGAAACGGTGGATTTTGCTGTGGTATTTTCACATCTTCTGTCTTTGTTTCCCACTCAGCGCTAGAAGGGAAAGTTACGTGTAGAAACACCTTTGGTGCAATGCTAACCAGAACCGTTCCAAAGCCCACGCGGTTAGTCACACGCTGGACTCGCATGCACCACCTTTAATTTCCTGTCTACATCTTACATGGAGTTCCAGATCTCCTTCAGCAGCTTCCAGCTGCTACAGGGAAGGACGCGCTGAGAGTGAGCACAAAGGAGAGAGTCGCATCAGATTCTAGACCTGATTATCATGCAGTACCACCCCTGACCTGAACACACACTCCAGGAACCACAGGCCTTTCATGACATCCAGCCTCACTTCTTTAGATTCCCTCGTGATCTCCCACTTGCACGCTTAACTCACTCTCCAGCCCTCTTCTTTGACCACCGAAAGGCCATCTTGTTTGATTAGAGCTGCGGACAGCAGAAACCAGCTTCACTGATGGTTTTACACAAAGCAGTTGTTTTCACTTTGGTTTAACGCACATGGCCCAACCTAGGAAAGAAAAGGAAAAAAAAATATATCTCTGTGGGAGTTGCAGGTTCACATACGATGGGGAGACAGGAGTCTTGAGTGTGGGAAAGCTTGTGTGGAGTTGTCACTGGCTTTGTCATTTTTGTTATATATTTACCGTGCCTACCAAATCTCTACATCATCACCTCCCCCTTTCTGTCACTCCCTCCCACCACATATGTTCCATTTTTGTAGGCTGAAACAGGCTCTGGCACTGCATTTCAAATAAGTCTATGACTGCGCTATTTTCAGACACTTAAACATTAACTGAGGTGTCTGCACCCTCCTTATCGTCTATATTCTGTCTCTCTCTCTTTTCTTTAGTTTCCCTCTCGAACTGTCACTTAAAGTGCGCTTTAAACACCTCACATCGTATAAGGCTTAACTTGTGCTGAGGTTTGCTATCCTGAGGTTTCATTGCCTTTGGTGTCAAGGATTACTTTTTTGAACATCGGTGTATGCTATTCAGCGATATTCACGCACCATACTTTTTAGCCGTATAAATGAACGCAAAACAAATAGTATCCAACAAAGAACAAAAGGGAAAAAAAACTATTTATCCCATTGATTTTGATTAAAAAACGATATGTTTGTGAATCGCCATGGAGACGGCGGGCGTCGACAACGGAAGCATAATTCGGAAGGATGGGCTCCAACCACAACCTCCGTGCACGTGACCCGCGCTGACCAGCAGTTATGTGACGGCCTGAAGCGCATTATAATGATCCCAGAAAGACCAGTGATAGAAGCTGCAGGGGGGCGAAATGAAGTGGACGTCACTGGTGCTGGGAGGAGGAGCCAAGCAGGACAGAGCGCTGTCAGTCTAATTCTGCTTTGAAAATTAATGAGCTGTCACTGTGGCTGAAGCCCTTTTATCTGCCTTATCTTCTGCCTTCCTTTTGTCTGCTGTGGTGTGTATAAGTGAGAAGTTGGAGATTGAAAAGTGGCAGAGTAAAGACTTTCTTGTACTCCCCCCCCCCCCCCAACACACACACATATACACACACACAGTAAACTCTTATTGTAAGCTTGTGCCTCTAAAGTGATTGGACTCTGAGCTCTGAGCATGCACACTTCGACTCTGCTGGGGCCATAATAGGCCCTTATCTGTGTCTGCCTGTGCTTGGGAGGCGGTGGTCTAATAGTGCTTTTTATTTATTTCATTTCTCCTATAGACTGAGTGGGAGACATTGATGGGTCAAAGATCAGGCGATATGACAGAGCATTAATATGGAGCATAAAGAAATTGCTGCGCTCTTGCATTCACCCTGCCACTTAATTATCAGCCAATAGCGGGACACCAGCAGCTAATTTATTTCTTCTTGCCCGCTCTGGGGACCCGGCGAGCATTTATGCTCTTAATCATTGGCAATCGCATCTGGTACACACACAGCGTGATGAGGAGTGTCTCAACGCAGCAGCACGTCCTCTCCTTTGAGCTTCTCCAGCCACCGTAGTGACATTCTAAAGGACCGCGCAAAGCTCGCGAGGCGCTGTGGTCCAGAATCGCGCATGATCGGCGTAGCAAAAATCAAACCGCTACTCCAGTGCCGCTGACGCGACCAGGACAATTGTGCTGATTATTCATTCATTCTTTCATTCATTGATGCACTGTGATGCTTCTGACACTGGAGACCCTCAGCGTTAAACCATCTGTCTTGAATCCATGGAGGGGGGGTCGACTGGAGTTCGAATCCCAGCGACGCCAAGGCAGTTCATAGCTGGGAGAGCAAGAGAGCACACCCGACCCCTGCTTCATGGCCAGGCCTCCCCTGTTGAGTGCTGCAGTGCCTCTGGCCAATCCCAGCACCTCTGCCAGCTCATGGACATGTGCTCAGCAAGCACGAGTGGCAGCTCGAGTGGCACTTGAAAAAGGCGCATCAGCTGCCTTCATGGAACCCAGAGGAAGCATGTGCTTACCTACACCCTCCCCAGATCCATGCAAGCCAGAAAAAAAGAAAGTTATTTACAATTCATTGGTGCAGATGCCTGCCTTTGAACCACAGAGTCTGTTCATGTCATGGTGATCGTCATGACACCTGGAACTGCACGATAACCCTCATCTTTCAGTGCTCATTCATTTCAACTGTTTATAATTGCAAAAAAAAACCTTTCCATTTAGACCATTTAGACCGTATCTCCTCTTCACTGGTTCGTGCTTTTTCTGTGGCATGCTTTACTATTGCCTCTTGGTCATTTATGCACTTGTGTTGGTGCTCATCCTTGGTTAGCAGTCTTACCGCAATCACCCAGCATTGCACCTGAACCGCATCCATGACCTTGGGATCTTCCAGAAACATGGCACATCTCCTGCAGGCTCCAGATAAGCAGCTTGGAGGAATGCTTTGTGTGCAGTGCAAGCACTACGTGGGCATTCAGGGCTTAACCCTGAGCATGCAAAGTGGACAAAAGTACGGTCTCAAATGTCATTCCGTCACCAGATGAACTTTACTGAGCAATGAATATTGAAAGGAACAGAAAGTGTCATGGTTCTTGGGCAAAAATGCAAAAGCTTCGTGTCAAAGCCTCCACCCGATGCGTCCGCTTAATCGACATTCTGATGGTAGCGGTTCCGGTCTCACGTGGGGTTGCGCAGCGTACCGAGCTCAGGCCGTTGGCTTCGTCACCGTGGTGCTTGCCGTGTTTCACCGTGGGCTGTTCTCCTGCCCAGTCTAGCACTGTCTCCACTCAAAAAGGCTCGTCCAAGCCCTTTTGCAACCCAATAAAACCATCTTTTTTTGTTTGTTTGTTTGTTTGAGGAACATGGTTGGGGAATATTGTCTGTGTGTGTGTGCGTGGGGCCTCCAAACACCTGCAGTAAATAAAAGTAATTGTGTCCTGTATTTTTGACAACACATGTGAGAGAGGTTCTCAGAAACTAGAAGTACCAGTGTTTCATATATGATCCTGGTGTGTTGGCAGATCTTGTGCACTGACTACAATACTCTTACATAACAAGAATGTGATTGTTAGTCTTTTTTAATGGCACATTAGTAGCCAGTTACTACCATTTCATGGTTTTCATGTTTTTCAAATGTTAGCAGAATGTCAGCGGGTTGTTAATTAAATGCTGAGATCGGTGACCAGCGCCATGACGACACCTTTGACTTAGTCACCGTTGCTTTTGGTAAAACCTTTTGGAGTTTGGTTGACTCTATAGTCTCCATGAGTGTTACTGTAGATACATGGCAGAGGTGGAAGGAAAATGCCCACCCAGCACCCAGCAGTGAGAGACCAAAAGAGTAGATTTCAGAGACACAGCATGATTGAGAGTGGGCACTGCAGTCAGAGCAACTACAAATGATCTCCAGTGAAACAGATGGAAATCTGAACAAATTCTGTCTCCTGGTGACAGGAAAGATGCTCTTCCACTAAAAGTTGAATCACATTTCATACAGAACCCAGGCTTGTGCATGTATGTGTGTGAGAGTGTGTGTGTTTGTGTGACTGAGCATATTCGTGGGATTAAAGAGTGACAGAATGAGGGGGAGTTTTTCCCAGTGCTCCGTTTCTCTTTCTGAGGTGTGAAATTTTAATGGAATCTCGTCTAGTTAGGGTTGCATTAATGGCTTGCTCACTCCCACTTAAACAGGCTTCTTTTTTTTAAAGCCTTGCAGGTTTGCACATCATTTCAAAATTGTGACTTAATGGGTGTACTCACATGCATAAAAGTGCACCGAGACTTCTGTGGAGAGACGTCTCTTTCCATTTCCATAAATTACATGCAGAACAGCTGAAGATGGCTGAAACTGCCCAACAGACAACTGCTCATTTGCTCTTTCTACTTCATAAAAGCATGCAGTGGTTTCAGATGGACTTGTCTCTTTCTCATGGATGGAGTGGCTGCTCATATGGACTCACCTGCTCGCAAGACTTGCCGTCAAAGTCATTGTGGTATTCTACATCGAGTGGTTTGCACTGATCAGAACAAGAGTATCAGCACCTTCATTTTGATGGTAATAATGGGACCTGATTGGTAGATGCACCACAGTGATCATCTGATTGGTAGATGCACCACAGTGATCATCTGATTGGTAGATGCACCACAGTGATCCTCTGATTCGTCCACTTTCACAGTTCTCACCATCAGAACATCAGAGCAGGTGGTGTGGTAGAAGCCCTGCGAGAGCTCTGATCCTAAATCAGATGGAATCTGTGGGGGATTCCACCGAAAGGTCACATAAATGGAACCTCGATCAGTATCGTTACACGGCTGAGTGTGAGCCAATCGGCAAAGAGCAGCCAAAAGGCTTTGTGCGACACAGAAAAGGAGAGCGTGTGCTGTTCGTGGCGAGAAAAGCAGGCCAATTCCTTCAGAGGCTGGAGGCACCGCAGCCCCTCTGTGGCTCTGTGTAAATGTTACACATTTAGAGAATTCGAACTGGAGCACCTCTGCTCATTGTGAACAGCTTTCACCATGCACTGGGAAAAGATTTTCACAGGGTTTTTCACACCTGTAATGACGGGGAAAAGCCCCATGAGGCAGTTGATTAACAACATACTGACCACGTGTTTGGAAATGTCACTGTACGTTTTACGTATTTAAGGGATGCTCCCTTAAATTTAGACCAAAATATTTTGACTTTCACAATCTTTGCTTGTGAAAGTAGGGAGAAACAAATATGTAAATTTCCTTATGCAAATACCAGTCCCTGCTTACTTGTTGGCTGCTTATGTCTAGTGATATTTTTCCAAACCAAACATGTAAAAGTGTATAACACATCAAGTATGATTACACTGAGGTACAAAATATCTTCTTAATCTTTGTAATTTGTCAGAAAATATAGTGATTCAGTGAAAGATAAACAAATTACAAGTGTGGAAAATTTCTTACCAGAGCAGATCTCCTTAACATGGTTAATATTTCTGGTAATGTTACTTGGTTTTGAACTTGAGATAATGTGTAAAAATTTTATAGAGAATGAAATTAGTAATGCTCCTCAACCCGCATGAGGGTTGCTTTTAATAGCCTCAGGACATGCTATTCAATCTAAAACGTAGAAAAAAAATTAATAATAATGGAGAGGCATAAATAGTCAGCCTTCAGCTGAGTGTGAACTGTACTGTTTAAGGTATGTTTTTGGATAATGGCTTTCATTGCTGTAGGGAGGCTTGAATAACTTTACATTCCTCAGACTGCCTCCAGTACTGCTGTACAGTCCAGGAGCAGAGTGAGAGGGTTGAACAGGGCCCAAGCATCGCTCTCCTACACTGTCGAACTAAAGAGGTTACATTAGATTTTTATCATCAAAGAGAATTAACGTCTGTAAATGGAAGCATGAAGCTCCCCTCTGGGTTTTCTCTCTGAACTATTTTAATCAGGCCTCAGCTCTGGTGTACTGATGAAATGGTCTGGCACAGGGCTGAGTGACAAGGCTTCAGATGTGAGAATGTCTCCCTTCGTCTGTCTGCCTTTTTCTCACCTGATCAGATACTGCACATGCACCTTAAACAGATACCGTGTGGGATCATATCTAATTCACGTTTCTAATTCATGTTTTACAATATTTATTTTATTTTTAAGAGTCAGTTCACCCGAAATGACATACAGGTTGATCAAATAGGGTAAAGGAGATATCAAATTCAATTTTAGCTTTATAGTAATGGCCATTATCATCTCAGCCTCTTCCTTCAGTAGAGAGGTATAATTTTCTCAGACACTTCAGCGAAGCTTGCTCAGACTGACTGGTGTATTGATCCAACACTCAGCATCGAGTTTCTTTGTCTGTACCACGAAGAGCATAAGCCGAAGACCATTTCACTTTTCTCATTTGGCTGATCCATCTCCCTTTATTCAGCATAACCTTGACCGTGCATTAATGTGGCTGTCATCCGAACTCCTCTTCATACCCTCTGCCGATGCATCAGGGATGGATTCGTCCGTGTGAAATAGATCTCTTGTTTTTAAAAGGTAGAGCACAAAGACAACTGAGTTCTCAAGGGCTTGGACAATTGATATGTTTGAAATGTCCAGCTGTTTTGAAAGAATCCCATTTATTTTCAGTACACTGACTGTCTAGTGAATAGCTTTATAAATACGGCTTCTTTCATCAACTGCTCTGGATTGTTAAAAAGTTGCTGAATACACAGTGACAGGAGGAACGATATCTGTGAAGTATATTACTACAGTGAAACCATCTGAAGTGAAGTTAAAGTTTTGCCTTACCTTTCCAGAGTTTAACTCTTTAAATAATAAGATAAATCAACAGATTAGCAATTAGCTAGTTAAGTGCTAGCAGACTTTTTAGCAACGACCAAAAATAATGTAGACATATTTAACAGAGATGATGGTGACATCGACTGTGTAACCTTTGTAAAGTTGAATGTGGAGACAACAAATACTAGAAAGACTAGAAAGAAAGTTTACTAAGTGATAAATGTATAAAATATATGTATAATGAATCTATTTTATAAATACACAAATGCATTATAAAAAAATATATTTCTATTAAAAGCTTCAGTGTGCTGAAGAACTGTGAAGTATGCACTCTGTTAGAGATTCCACGCTCTTTGTGTTAAATATGGTCAACAAGATTTAAGTTTTGTTGAGGGAGGTTGGGTAGTCTGGAGATATTTGTGCTTTTTTTAAACTATCGTGGGCATGAGGGTTCACCCCTAACCTCCATGAAAGTGGGAAAAAAGCCCCACAAATTAAACCACGAATGCTGCATGGATTGACTTTACTTTAAGTGTAATGTTACAGCAAGGACAAACCACATCAGCAATCAAGGATACTTAAAGATTGAGGCATCATGTAGCAAGTTGAACCACCATGAAGCTGCAGGAAGAATTACAAATATGTCTGCATGACTTTGAAAATTAGCACCAATTTTCAGTTTACCAGTGGAACTAGAAGCCCGCGAAATGTAGATGAGACCGATCATGGGTGGAAAGATGGAAGGATGGAAGGATGTTGATGTGTAGCTGTCCATAGGGGCTGAAGGTCAGGACAAGTTATCATGTTGCATATTTAAAAGCTTTGCATAAGAAATTATGTTCATTTCCACTGAATTATAAATGCTGGAGCTCAGCACTGTTTGCTGCTCACAAAACCCCAAGGTACATGAGCTCTGCTCCTGTGTATTCAAGCCGTTTAACCCCAGGCTGCCGCTTGTGGACTCTCCTCCTCAGCTCACACCCTTCCCCTTATTCTAAATGAAGTTTGATACAGGGGTCTGAAATAGCCACTGCAATATCTTGATTATTTGGGCAGGAAACCAGTTTTTGATTAAACTGGGGGAAAGCTTTGTACTGAAGGAAATCAGCCCTACAACATCACCCGAACTCTGTACCTCTTTAAGTCAAACATCTTGGTTTTAGCACTCAAGTGGTTTCAGTCAAAGTTCCAACATTTAGGGAGCTCAGATCAATTACATCTGTGGTGACAACAGATGCTATTTGCTTCTGTCAAGCTTTGCAAATAGCTTGTTGGCATAGTGTTGAACTGGAGTCTGGGGGTGGTTGATGATATCAAGGTACAACCAACTCCTGTAACTGGGTCCAGAAAGTGCCCCTCAGTGTGAAAGAGGGCAAATATGCTTGGTCCTCTTCCAAACACATCCATTAGAGCTCCAGTTGTTTCGATACTTCTTAATCGCTTCACTTATTATAGAAGCATAATCCAGTCCAATAATAATCTAATTCAAATGCTAATTAGAAATTGCTTGTTCAATGTATTTCCAATTAAATCTGTCAGGTGAGTGTATATAATATGAGACATAGTTTACATTCAGTTGCAAAACGTGTATTTGTGTTTGCGTTTTTGTGCACAACAAGAAAAAGATAACGATAGATGACAATTAATTTCAGTGTTCAGTTAATTTCATTAGGCATGATTTCGCCATATTGCAAGGAATGGAAATTACTGTCATTGCATTTATTCGGTGCTCCATCAGACTGTCCTTTATCAGTCTCACGCACAACTGCATTTTCTCTGTGGACAAAATATGTCAGTCAGTCAAACGTTGAAGGCATTTCAGGTGTAACTTTGACCAAGCACTTGAGTTAGCTTCCTTGAGTTAGCACTTGAGTACCGAAATAAACAATTTTACAAGGATCGCACAATTCTTTTCTGCTTTAAGCAGTCCTCTGAAAAGGAATATCAGAAAAATAACATCATCAAATCATTTGTGAACACCAGCAATTGGTAAATCTATTTTGTTAACAAGGAGACTTAATGATACACACATCTATAATATACACATTATAATAGCCTAGAATTAAAGTGCCACTGATATCTATATAGGTCTTCAGCATAATAACTTGGTACATCACCTCTAAGTTCTGCACACATATGTACACATAATATTTCAGAGCCAATATATATACTTACAACAGATTTTTCAAGTTTGCACTGATATTTATGATCTTGTAAGCAATTTGAATGCAACCCAGGAATGTATTAATTAATGCAGATCATTTGTGGATGTGGAGCCTTTGATTTAATACTTTGCCCCTACACACTTTGCAGAATAATAGAAGAAGCGACTTTTTTCAGCTGCCTGAAATGTTTTTGTTGTAAATTGCATCCATTATCTGTGTTACAAGATGATGTAACCTCACAACCATTTCCATATTGTCCTTGTAACAAGCTTGACACACCCTCACACAAACGCATAATTAGGAAGGATAAAAAAAACGTTTGCCTACAGAAATACACGAAAATATTTAGACTTTCATCATAAACTTCAAATCATTTATTATTTATTATTATTGATAAACCCAACGAATAATTTTGCATTATTTTTGCGGACAGCCTGCAGACTGTTAGACGGGTGAAAAGTGTAGGGGTGGAACCACGCCGTTGGTTGACCAGTTGGAACAGAGTGGGAGAGCTGACCAATCACAGAAAGCTGGGAACACCAAGATGGGGGTGCCTTACATACACAGGTACTCTAACAGAGACAGAGGGTGAAAAGACATGTACAGTGTAGAACAATTATGTGTTTGTGGAACATTGAAGCATGTAAATATATTGTAGTAGACCCCAAAAATGAAATTCTGAATATTGAAAATAGGCATAACAGATCCCTTTTAACGTTAATGACAGCAAATCTATTAACATTCCAGTTATTATGAGTTTTAAAGGAACTATTCAGATGGCATAAGTGGTCAGTAATTCACTCGATTTTGTGGATGTGAATCATATTTGTTTCGTTAGCAATTACAAATCCATTGCAAAGGATAATGTGGGGAGGATACATTCATTTCACATGGAGGCAAGTGTTTGGCACTTTGGACACAGTTAGCTATAGCCTGACAGCTAATAATATTTGCAAGTTAGCTAGGTAGCTACTGACTAATCCTAGCTGCTGATCCACCATAGAGGTCATATCTTTCTAAACACATTTTGCACCAAAAGGTCCCTCCAAAATCATTTCAGTTTTGTAGGACTTGGAGAACTGAGTGTGAGTAAACACAAATGGAACTGGAGATATTGGGAGTCTATTACTTTCTCAGTATATCAGTGTGGTATCCGAAGTAAAGGCATTAAAACTTAATTGTGATACAGAGTTTGCTTTTCCATTTTAAATTTGGCTGATGTACATTTGTAAATTTGAGTTATGTCCCATGTGCATTCATATGAGAAATGCAATTGCAAATACATCAGTGAATGCACATGTTCTAATTAGCATTTGAATTAATAAAGTTCAGTTTATACTACCCTATATATAACTGTGGATATGGTTATCAGGTATAAAACCTTTTATGGCTGTTGTCTGATTTATGAAAGTGAAACAGCCATTTTCATTTTATTAGTTTAATGTTTGCCCTTCCTCAAGTTGACAGATGACTAAAGGCTGTTTGGTTTTGCACTTGGCATTAGATTCACACCCAAATAAAGAACTTCACCAGTGAAGCAGGTAGTTGGAGTTCCAAAAGACTTGGGTCTTTTCTTTGAGATGTGCTTTTAAGAAATTAAGTTGAAAAATAAATCAGGTAAATCAGGTGTGAGTGAGTTAATGTAAACAACAGAGCCCC
>JAOXYF010000011.1:14127461-14146892 GCA_028565775.1 Sternarchorhynchus goeldii | reverse complement strand
GCGCCCCCCCCCCCCCCCCATAAATAAATAAATAAATAAAGTAATGCAATCTAAAACGTGCACATATTAGATAAACTATAAATGGACCTTAAGTACTCCTGGGCCTTGCGTTGGATTGGCTTGTGAAAAATGTGGATAATGGTTTGTGGAACTATTTTCTCTGCATCATTCATGGCTGTCTGTGTTGTAGTGGATGTGGAATCATTTTGATTTTAAGCGAAAAGAAACCAATTGCAAGGACCTGCTGAATGTTATTACATTATTTCATCCAGAAGTTTTTGCTGTTATATAAATGAAAGAAATTGCTTTTCCTCACAAAACTCTATTTACAGTTAAACTTTAATTTTCTCTTGATTGTAATATGAACCATCCAGGTAACTTTCAACAAATGCACACATCATTAAAACTTCAGAAGTAAGAAATGGGTATTTTCATGCCTCAACACACAATGTCACCACCACGGCTGACAATGGCCAATGTGAAACTGATCAGGATTCTGGTGGAACTGACTTTAAAAAGATCCAAACCAATCCATATGCTGCCCCTTCATGCATTATTGCACTGTAACATGACACTAGAATTAGACAGCCACTCACAATGGAAAGTAATGGAATGTTTGTGAGACACTTTACTAAATATTTATTGTACTGTGTATAACATTTTGAATCTAGTGAATCTAGTGAATTTTGACTATAATGAACATATGTTCAATTTAGTCAAAATAGGAAAGAAAAAACAAATCCCTTGTTAAAACACAACAGTCATGTTGACTGTTAAAGTCCAGCCACTCATTTTCAAAGTAGCTTTCTTTCATCTGCCTTAAGTTGCTAATCTTTTCAATGTGCTTGTGTCAGTGGGCGTCAGCATATGTTATCCAGGTCCGTACACATCTTGCTTTGATTTATCGCCCTCCTTCAGTCTCCTCATCACCTGAGCGCCAACAAGATTATGGCTCCAAACAGTTTATTTTGCCCCGCCAACTGTGGATGTACTGGATAAGCTTCCTTTAAATGTAACTTACATTTGAGTAACTTTACAAATAAACTTTGCTAAAATATGAAACTAGCCGGGCCAAAACTGCCCTCAGTGCCGATCCACTGCTCCTGGTTTTTCATACATAAGGACACATGTTCACTGGTTTTGAATTTTACTTGGTAGAGATGTTTAACCAAGCATGGCATCAGGGAGAAATGTAGCTCTGGACTCTGGGTTTTTCTCACCAAGGTTCTGCTTTTCTCACTTGAATGTCATTTGTTTCGTTGGCCCATGTACCACACGTGCTGTGATTTATTCGTTACTTGCTCTAATGTGAAGGTTAGACATGCCCACGGTGGCCTCTCTGTCATGGCACAGACGGCATTCCTGTGGGCGAGGTCCACGTTAGGGCACCTGAGTAGGACAGACGTGACCAACCAGGTGGAAAATCGGCAGGCGCCCCCTGCCCCAAACGCCCGGCGTGCCTCGCTCACCCTCCCCCACGTCGTGTCTCGGACAGCCCGCTCCACACTACAGCTCCCTCCACCATTTATCTCTGTCCTTCGGGTCACGCGAGCACACGTGCACGTGGGCGCACGTACAGGGCTGTAACAAGCCCCTCTCGTGCAGGCCCTGCCAACTCACATGATCGATTGATTTATTAACTTTACCGTAGAGATTCATGACTGTTCTGTTCTAGCATTTTGTGCTCTGACAGTTTTACTGACTTTTACCAACTAAGATCAGCAGAGCGGGAAAAGACTTCATTTCCCTTCGATGTGCATGCTCGGTAGCAGAGAAAGACGTCTGAGAAGCAGCGAACAGTTTTAGAAAACGAAGATGTTCGCTAAATATATACTGTTGTGCACGTGACTACATGTGGATGCATATGTCTGCTGTGTTATGTTTCATCCTCTTTTTGCTAAGTTGGTCTTCAAAGTAAGTTAGGTTTGGTGAAGTAGGGAGAAAAAAAGAGAACAACAATATATAAAATATCTAAAATAAAATAATGCAGTTGTGGGGAAAAAAACATCAAATCTCACACACACACACACACACATGTTCCTGGTTTTTGAAGCTGTTGCCTGATGGTGGTAAAGGCATTGTTACTTAGCAAGAGAAGCAGAACAACACAGCAGGTGTTATCACGAGCTCCCACGCAGTGCCTGGTCTGGCCTGCTCTCAGGTTTATTCTTAAGCAGCTAATGTGATAAGAGCCCCAGCACATGCCATACCACATGCCTGAGACAGTATACAGGAATGATAGACAGGGAGAGAGACAGGGAGAGAGACAGGGAGAGAGACAGGGAGAGGGACAGGGAGAGAGACAGGGAGAGAGGGGTAAGGGAATAATAGAGAGAGAGGGAGAGAGAGGTAGGGAGAGAGACAGGGAGAGAAGAAAGAGAATGAGAGAGAGAGAGAGAGCAAGAATGAGTTCATCGTAATTTTCTCTGTGGAGGCAGTGACCAGTTCTCTCTATTATACTTCCAGGCAGAAAGACCTGCTGGAGCCTGGACTATTGATGATAACTGGTGTAGTTCAGTTTCTGACCTCCCTTTCATCCAGTCCTGCAGAGGATCTCTTAAAGCAATGTTATGTAGCAGTGCTGTGTTTGGTTTCTTCAATTCGATCCAAGAGGTTTTGTGCTCCCTGCTTCTCCTTGTGCAAACTCTAATCTTGTTCATTGCCATGGCAGGTTTCCTGCAACATGGAGCCTCTCCACTTGATTCCAGATCTTCTGTGAGGCATATCAGTTTGTTTATTTTTCGCTGAAGGGCAACAGAAGTCAGATTGGGTTTTGAGGACTTTGAGAGTGTCACTCATATAAGTCAAGTCCTTTATAGAGATGCTTCTTATCTTGGTCTCTTACAATACTACCACTGAGCAATCTCAGCATTATTTATCTTCTTCTGTAAGATCTTTTCTGTTAGACACATTTCTCTCTCTCTCTCTCTCTCTCTCTCTCTCTCTCTCTCTCTCTCTCTCTCTCCCCCATTATTCTTAATTATTAGCTGAATTATGCATTTGAAGTCTGAACAGGTGCTGTGGTTTTTTTGTGTCTCCTTGGCATTGGTCTGTCTGACAGTGAAAACAGGGACAGCATCCCAACCACAGAGACAATTAGCCAGTAAGTGCCAAGATGCATGGTTTGCTTTTACAGCATGAACACTCACCCATTGTGAAACACAGCAACTGTGTTATTCATGCACTGTGCTGACAATTTTAGACTGAGTCATTACTGTTTTCTATAAAGCTTGACTGCATAGAGTTAATGACTATTTTCAACTGGCAAATAACATAACTCAACTAGAACGCACTTTATCGTTGAATGAAAAATGTTAAGATACACTTAGAGTTGCAAATGACTCAGCAGAATAAGAAAAAAATAATGACCGGCCCAATCAACTTGAGGCGAAGAGGGTTTTTGAATGCTAACTGATAACTATCATTATCTCGTGAGTGATCGCTGTTGTTATCTTATGATTGCTAGCTGATAACCATCACTCTCTTCGGAGTGTTAGAATATAACCCTGTATATCTTCTCAGGGCTCACTTGACAACCATCGATGTCTTTTTGAGAGCTTATCTGATAACCACTGATATGTTTTGAGTGCTGGCTGATGACCATTGTTTTGTTTTGGCTGATAGCCGATAACCATCAGCGCTGTGTAACAGCTTTAAAACGCCTCAGGGAGCCCTTGGGCCAAAGAGAGGCATGACCTTTGACCTGCTGTTCATAACTGATTAACTTAGGATGCTTCCTGCGTCTTCTAATTCACCAGCAGCTTTCTAAAAAGCTGCATTGATTTTAGAGTTCTGCATTTGATTTTAGAGTTCAAATGAATGGTTAACTGAAGGTTTGATTGATACGTATATTTTTCTTTCCTTTTCTTACCTATTCCTGTTATGAAAGATGAAAGTATCCATTTATATTTCACAGTAGTGCTAAATGTTCCTCAATGACCAGATCCAAAAAGACACATTGATTCATTCAGAGCATCATAGCAGTTATAATGATCAAATTCCTATTACAGAAGGATTGGCTCTTAATCATCAGATTTGCTGAGTCATTTGTTTTATTCTCTTCAGTGTAACATCACAACAACATGCACTCAGAGGAAATACCCAGTGAAGAATGGCGTCTGTGGTTGATGCGCAGGCATTCGGATCATTTGGAGATTATTTTCAGAGGAGAACTGAGGTGACTTGGCAACTGTTTATATGAATGAGGTGAACTGAACGTGTCAAGTCCGGGTCAAGCGCGTGGACCGTCAGCCCCGTGGCCTGGTTCCGGAAACACAGAGCTCTGAAGGGTAACACTGCTTCCTCTCTGATCAACATCCCTCTTGCTGAGCGCGCAGGAGATTTACTGGCAGTCACGAAGCAGAAGAGGGAAGGTGCAGCCCAATGCCGACGCAATCCGGCTCCGTGCTACAATTCATTTCTAGGACTTTCCGCCATGACAACTCCATTACGTTTTTGCTACCTGTGTACAGTCGGGCAGCTGTTGTCATGACAACAGGCAGACCAGGCTTCATTGGGTGGACCAGAAATGTAGAATAATAAGAATTTATTGCCCCCACTGAAGAATGGGGCTTTCTCACTGTGACCATTAGATTTGGCATTAACAGACAAATGATTTTTTACAGTTCACTTAATGTGTGTGTATACATATTATATCTACAGATAGATAGATACTAAATTAATTTTAATAGTTTTAAATGATTACTTATTAGAATGAAAAAAAGTTGTTGTTCCCTGGATGAGTGTTAATCCTGGGATCTGTTGGAGTCACTTCCCACCATATGTATGTGTGTTATATATATATATATATATATATATATATATATATTTGTTGAAAAATGACTACCTGTTTTCTTTTTTTATTCTATAATTAGCAATCATTTAAAACTATTAAAAATAATTTAGTTTTGATCTTTCAGTGATACATATTAAGCAGCATCTTAGCTGTTAAAACTAGCAGGAAATTCACCTGCATGCGCTCGGGTTTTGAGGGAATTGGAATATTTGTCATAATGTAACCTTAAGAAATGTGAAGGATGGACAATGAACACAAAAGATAATGGCCAATTACCTGTGGTGAGCAATGAGTAGCACCAGGGGTAGAGAGGGGAAATAATGCTAACCGAATGAATTATTCTCTGTTAAAGTACTGAGGAAAAACAGAAATTGCCTTAATTAAATTCAGAAAAAGTCTGTATATCCTTGAATACCATTTAACTTTTTGGTAGGCAGTAAAAGCAATATTTGATTTGAAGTATTTATTGAATATTTCATATAAATACTTACTCTTATTTACTGAATATTTCATATAAATGCTCGTATTTCACTGTGGCTGATCTCATGGCACCATCCCATTCACAAAAACCATGTGACGCTCCAGTGACGACAATATATGGCGTCTAGCAGTGTGTGAAATCAGTGTGTTTTTAACGCGCAGTCATCAATCATTTTCCGTGACTACGATGCCCCTCGTTTGTCTCGCAGCTGTAGTGTGGTGTACAGCGCACTACTCGTGGCGGATGAGCATTGTCTGTGTAAAGGAAGTGCTCCATTACATTTGGCTGGCAATGAAATATCACCTGACAGTTATTTGGAAGCTGCGTCGGAAGCACCTCGGCCTCGCTCGAGCACAATGAGCTCATCATTCAGGGCCGTTTCAGTCAGTCTCTCGCCATACCGTAAGGAAACGTCAGGGAACTCTGAAGTGAGTAACGCGATTGCCCTGCCCACAGCACGCATCAGCAACGGCCGATGACCGCATGTGATGTTTCTTCTGGGAAATCGCACTAATCGTCACCACGTAATAATGTCTTGTCAGGTCATGACAGGTAATAGACGAAGCGTAGTAAGTGCTCAGACATGGCTGCTCGGGGTGAAACGAGTTACACCATCCCTTGTCATCAAATTATTTAGCATTTGAGACACGGCACCGTGGCGTAGTGCGTGGTTTAATAAAGTGTATCTTTTGTGTCCGTTTGTGGTCTAAAGCAACGTTTCTGAAGTTCCCTGACATACAGCCACTGACAAGAATTGAAATTATCAGCTAAATATCAAGCCATATTATAAAACCATAGACAGTCTGATGGACTGATGGATTGATTGATGATACTGGTCTTAAGGTGATGAGAACATTGGCTGATCGCAGGGGATGTCCAGTATACTCTCCTGGTTCAGCTTTGTACTCTGATACAGACGATGCCCACAGCCTTAGTTTCAGGCCATAAGGATCTGGGCAGAAGACCAGAATTCTCGCTTTTTACTTCTTTTTTTTTTTTTGCGTCCTGGCATTTACCGTCTGGGATGTTACATCATCTTATAACCCAACCATCCGGACGGCCGACCTTCCCTCTCAGCTGTATTTTTTATGAGATGAGATTGAACTCCTGCTCCGTTAATTATCAAAGTTGGTCTGTCCAACTCCATTGTCCTTTAAAGATCAGAACCGGATCGAACACTTCAATGTTACTTTTAGTCTGTTTTTTTTGTTCAAGAGGTAACCATACCCAAACTCAACCATAATAAACTCTTGAGGAACTATAAGGGTTTATCATAATACTCTCACTTAAAGTCACCAAGGATTTTGCCACCAAATTATAACCCTGCTCTCCCAACCCCCCACATCTCCATAGAGCATTCAGGAAATTGCTTTCACTGAAGACCCATTACGCCTAAGGAGATAGTTTCCATTCCAGGATTCCAAAATGGGAACTGAGTGCACTGCATCCAGGAGATCTTGAACACCTTAGACACTGCACATGCATTTTCCTAAACCCTGGAAAGAGATGAAAAAGAACACAACCTCACCGCTCGACCCGCTCCTGATCTCCTGAAGTGTCCGTGTGTCTCCTGATACTGTTTTCGAGGCTCGCCGAGCAACATGTCACAGTAGAAGTACACAATGCAACCGGTGACGTGTCTGAACTGTGGTACATGAAACAAAGCATCTGCTACTGGGTGTTGCCTTGGCAAAAAGTAGACAAAAGGCTAAACAGTAGTACTGTTAAAGACTACGTAGAGGTCATGTTAGAGAACGTTATGTAGTGCTTGTGATACTGTGGTACAATAAACACAACACACGAGGTACTTTAGTCCCTTTAACTATACCGGTGTCCATAAAGAGTCCAGCATTTATGAGCCAGGCTGTATTTTTGTGTGCCACCTTATTGATATTTAAAAATAACACAATCTGTCTTGCGTTAGGTGGCCTGTTTTAGCAACGTGCTAATCCTCACAGAGGACTCGTTTTAAATTCTCCTTACGTAAGTTAATACCTGACACTCAGTGTTTTGTTTTTTCACATTTGGCCCCGTTTTCCTCGCTGCTGTTGATTTAAATTTTACTTGTTGCTGCCGTGTTGATGGCATTTTTATCTCCAGGGCGCTTCGGTGAGTTCGGACGAAGGTACCATGACACTTTGAGTTCGAGTCTGTAATGATTGCCTCTATTGAATTTTGTTCTCTGGGGAGAGACGAAGCTGCCAAGCAGTCTGGCCTCGATATCTTCTCGTTCAGTAACCGAGCAAGAGACCCTCCCCTTTGGAAGGTAAACATGCTCTGAATAATGTTCATCACTGTTAAGAAAATGATGGAAGATTTTGTTTTGGATGTGTGTGTGTGTGTGTGTGTGTGTGTGTGTGTGTGTGTGTGTGTGTGTGTTTATAGCCCGAGGTGGGACGAATAGAGCAAGCTCTATCAAAATCCCATCTCTTCTTCCAGCCTTACCGGTTTAGTCTATATCCTCTATTTCTTTCAGCTGCAATGTACTCTGACACGTTTGATATTAGCCTGGTGTTAAATCTCATAGTGCTGCTGCTTGCCTCTTTTCCGGGACCCCGTCTCTCCCTTCTGTCGACACATTTACAGTTGTGTGGATAGAGGTGCGGGGAGGCCAAGCACATAGCAGAGTTTGAGACTGAAGGAATATGAATTCCTTTCGTGTCCTTTCCCGTGTGCTGCGCGCGTCGTGCTAAATGCATTACGGCAACCCACAGACATTCAGAATTGGTTTCTGCACTGCTTTTGAAGGCATTAAACTTCTGAGGAAGAATGACTCGAATCTTCAGGTTGTGAGGTGTCGTAACATCGAGTCACCAAGTTTTCGCATGTACTTAGGGCAGTAACGTTCAACAGTGAATGGCAAATTTAAATCAAAATAACAGTTGCGACAAGGAAGGTGCGTGTGAACGTATTTCCAAGCCAACCGTAATTCTCCCCGCGCTGCATCATCATTCTGTTCACGATCTTATGTGAGCGGTTGAAGCCCAATTGCTTGCTTGATAGATCTGAAATCGTCTGCCCTCCATTGTCACACACGGCGCTGTACTACTGACCCTCTCTCAAGATCACTCCATAGGGATTACCTGAATGCGTAGACCATTCTTTTCCAGACATTATTTCGGGTGTGTGTGTGTGTGTGTGTGTGTGTGTGTGTGAGTGAGAGAGAAAGAGAAATACTGTAGAAAGAGAGAGGAAGACAATCAGAGAGAATAAAAGAGGAGGGAAATCAAAAAAGTACTGCGCAGACCGTCTTGTTGAAAAGCAGAAAACCTAATTATATTCGTATTGTTATTTTACCTGCATTTATTGCGCACTGCAATGACAATGTCTCTCACTTATCAGACTTGTTTCACTTGAGTACATCAGCACCGCGTGCAAAGAGGCTGCTCTACCGAATCCGACGCCTTCTCTCAACGCAGAAGCCGTCTATATTTACACCTGATGGCCGCCGCGGAGTTCTCCCTCGCGTCCGTCCGAGGTCCTCTCGGGTGTCGGAACGCTCCGTGTTCACACGCGCGGCCTCCTTCGCGTCGAGCGGCTGCCTGTCGGACGGCCGTCCTGATGCGGTTTTAACGGTGCGGCAGGAAGCTTCCGTCTTCGCCACGCAGCATATGCCACATTAACCTTTCATGATTGATGCATCGCCTTCTTTCCTTCAGCAGGAGACTTCAAAGGCGCGCCCCCCCCTCTTCCTTGAGCGTCCTTCTGGAGGATGAAACCTGTGCTTTCCAGCTCTGAGAGCTCATGGTGCTTTGAATTATTTTAGGACTGGCTGATAACATCGCTTAGCGAAGAAGTTCTGAGTTGTGAATGCGGCACGTCTGGCGGAGGATTAGGTGTGGGTCTGCACCGTTGTGAAATTTCATGAAGGAATTTCCATATTTGTTCTATGGTTGATTTAACATATCTGAGGCCAAATGAGTGTGCAGGCCATTTCGGACTGAGCCACATCCCAATTAAAGGCAGATTACGACTGCAAACATTGCAATCTGTAATGTACAGAGCCTAGAAATCAGGGATGTGGAACCAGAGGTATTCTCTTTATTTTTGGTAAGATGATTTAGTGGTGTGTTATTACAGATGACTCACTGGTGCTGTGTTACTTTAGTAGGACCGCCCATTTAAAACCCCTCTGATTCAAACCTGAGTGAACCTCAGCATCGTGGCGAATTGGTTACTATAAGCCATGCTCCTTAATGGAACATCTCATCCACGACCACAGATAGAGCTTAGTTCCCCAAACCCAGGAACACGATCCAAGTGCACGGAGATGTTTGTTTGACGTGTTCAATCAGGCTCTTGCTCATGTCCTCCCGCTCTTACAGCAGTGTCCTCATTTAAATGCCTACCATGGTAGGCTTTCCATTAGCGAGCTTGTTTCAAGCTAACAGGATAATTGATTAAAAGCACATCTTTTCTTAATTTAGGCGCTTCTTCGAGTAAACCACTGATACATCTTCCTCCTAAAAAAAAAAAGTGTTCCACTACATTACTCCTTCGCTTGTGAGTCCGAATCGCACTGGCAGAATCAGCCGGTGCTCATCAGCATTCCGTCAGGAACGGCACTCTTTGGCTTTTCAATTATTTTAAAAGCTTCTTTACTTGTCCGACAAAACGTCACATTAAAATACCTTGATGTCACACAAATGAAGCATAATGGCACTTAAGTGCTTTTAGCGTTGAGATTCAGCTCTGATGAACGTTCCTTTAACCCTTACATCACTTATATCCTGAGACTGTGTTTTCCCACAAGCGTTTTGGCTGAGGATCAAATGCACACACTACTTTGCTTGGTATCCGAAGTGAAAACAATGTGAAATATCATCGACATCAGCCTCTGCCGAATTCCCTTTCATCTGCCGTCCGCACATTGCATACGTGTTACATGCTGATGTATTCAGATATGGCACGAGATGGACAATTTCAACTTGATGCCTCGCCAGATTCATGAGAACGGCGCTTAAGAAGAGCCTGAGAATGGAGAGGGCAGAGAGGAGCTCAGCTGGGGTCTTGTAATCTCCTCCAGAGCGCTACGCTCCAGGGCCAGATGTTCCGCTTGACATGGTGTTTGAGTAAGGAGCAGACCAGCCAGCTGGCCCCTTGTCCCCGAGAGCACCCAGAGATTTTTCAGATGGTGAGAAGGTCTCCGCTCCAAACGGCGCACTGTGCGCCATGCATAAACATTTCGTACACCCGTTTGAGACCTCTCTTTGATCATTTGCTACATGTGCTCTCCGAGATGAACAGAATTCTCGGGGCATGAGATAAACAGAATCCTCCTGGGCCAAGTCACTTCACACGCCTGTGTTTGCTTACAATATTATTAACATCACACGGGTCCGACAGAATCGGAGGTGCTCCAGTCGAATTAAACCCTTCTTTCCATACAGCTGTTTGTCAACCAGGTAATTCAATACATCTGACTCATGTAAAATGCATGACAATAGTAAAATTCATTCATCAAGCCCTTTTGGTGTTAGTCCCTGGATAGAGTTTTATTTAACTAGTATAGGTCAAAGCATTTTCCTACAGTCCCGTTGGAGACTTTCAGCCCCAGGAATTATAGCTTCTGTGATCTAGGTGCAGATGTTATTCATGTTCAAACCCCAATCAGAAATGGTACTCGGTGCAGAGGAGAGAACCTACTGACAGCTTTAAAATACGAGGATCATTCGCAAACTCTGTGGCCTAGTTGTCTCAACTTGAAGAGGACATTTTAACGGTGTGTCATAGCTTTTTAGTGTGATCGTCATTAAATTTCAGTGGGACTGGACGCCGTTTGTAGAATTGGCTGGCAAACGGTGTCTGCATATAAAACCAGAAGGGCACCCATTACTGTTTTATGGGTGCAGTAACACTGCTTGTGTTCAGTGTCCAGGCTTATCCACCGGCCTCTATGTCATGTGCACAAGCGTTATGAAAGACTCCAATGATCTCACACCAGTGCTGGGGCCGTAGAGTAACTGTTATCTGTGCAAATTATTGATGCCATCAGTTTATATCGGTTATTGATGACAAATGATCTTCTTCCTGCTTTTTCTGCCCTGCCTTTATGCATTGTTAATGATGTCAAACTTCTAATAATTCTTCAGCTCTGTGCTCAGCAGTAATTCAGCGAAGCCTAGTTCTCATTATCTTGCGCTGTACTGTGTGTCCTTCCTCCTCGACAGCTGGAACCACGTTCATCTTTGGGAAAGGGGGAGGTCTCATCACCTTCAACTGGCCGGCCAACGAGCGGCCGAGCACACGCACCGACCGGCTGACCGTGGGATTCAGCACGTCCCTGAAGGACGGAGTGCTGGTTCGCATCGACAGCGCCCCCGGCCTGGGAGACTACCTCATGCTCCACATCGTGAGTCACACTTCCTTTCTGCCTCCCCGCGCTTGAGAAAAGTTTTCCAAAAAGACGCCCCGAGAGGTTCTGAAAAAGAAAAGAGAAATGGCTTTTGCTAACATTAAGCATCCTTTAACCATAAACATACAAAAATTAGTACATAAAAAAAAAAAACTACTCACTATTATTTCACTGTAATGGAGTAAAGTGGAGTCAGACAGGTCCTCGGCGGTATGGACGGGTGGTCGTGTGCAGGAAGAGCAGCAGCAGAAAGCCTCTGATTGGCAGCAGTAAAGGAGCTCTTTCTGTTCAGGGCCACTGGAGGTGACTCCTGCCCTCTGCACCTGTTAGATATTCCTCCCTAACCTCCTCCACTCCAACTAGCTGCGCTATTACTGAAGCAAAGCCATTTCACTCACAGAAACAAAGTTGGCTCTATTCTGGCGAAATGGATTCCGGGTGTGCACTTTGCAATTTCTGAGGCAAGTCATTTGCGCTGGGCTACCTAATGAAAGCGATTTGATTTGCATTTAAGTAATGCACTTGCTCGGCAAAAGGGTCCGTGTCACAGTACAGTGGGGCTGTAACCTGGGAAACCACGTCACCACGACAACTAGGAAGGTGACTTCAATTCGAAAGATCAAGCACCGCCTGCTGTAGTATCCGATCCAGGTGTGGTTTAATCTGGGTCTGATCTGCCCCGCAGATGGGTGAAACGGTCTTGTCGCAACAGGCCATTGTCACCGTGGCTACCGTGGTCCGCAAGCCGGGCCCCTTCACTCCTCAGTTCCATGGCGTCGCTGTAAAGCAGGAGGATGTGCCTTCACAACACCAGCATGAACTCGCACAAACATAGACATGACAACAGACACACACCCACACACACACAGACACATATTGTGTGTCTGTGTGTGTGTGTGTGTGCGCACTGGCAGAATATATCAGTTGCTTAGCATTCGTGGCGCTACCTCGCTCCCTTCTAAAACACAGCATCTTTGTGCACATGGGTACCGGAGGAGAGGGACCGGGAGGGGGGGGGGATATCCTTGGACAAACGTGAACTACATTTTTTCCTTTCCCCCACCTGTGCTCATTAAAAATTAACTTCTGAATGCTCATGGATCACAGTGCTGCTGGAACAGACACACTGCTGTTCTTTGACTTACACTTTAATGGGTCAGAATAATCAGTGAGAGGCTTCCAGTTCATCTTCAGCCATGTCTGAAACAATTGCATTTATTCATGTCATATGGTAAAACCAGCTCATATCAACAGGAAGTACTTGTGGGGTAACTTTAGCTGCTGAGACGTACAACTCTCAACTTGAATCACTGATCTCTACCAGAGATCTCTTGATCTCAGCAGAAATGACTTTTTAGCTCACTTGTCCCTGCGAGGAGGTTTCTGCTCTGGCAGGAAGTGGTCTGGATGTGAATAATTCAACACTCAAGCAATGGACGCCTGTGTGGTAATTAACCTGCTCCTCTCAAAGACAAAAGGAGACATTTTCAGACATTGTTTACCAGCAGGGGGGCTTTGGTTCATAAATAATATATAGGAGGGCCAAATATCTCTTTTCTTTCTTTTTATTTCTCTCGTTCACCTGCCTCTCTCTCTCTCTCTCTCTCTCTCTCTCTCTCTCTCGCTACATGTACATATAGTACTTTATATGATATAAAGTGTCATTAAACAACTCCACAGTCTACAATATCTGATGTATCCAGAAATGGGTTTTCATTCTCGGATGCATTTTTACATTCTGAAAACATAATAGCCTGCAAAGCGGGTGATATTCTTTCTTACAGTAAAACACAGCGAGCTTTAGGTTCCTGTCACTACGTCCACATTAGCATAAAAAAGAAAAAAACGTTTCATCTGGTTACATATGCTCCTAAATGAGTGACCTTGTAATTTAATGGGAGGCTGGCTCTCCATTTTTGTTTTTTGTCAGAGGGTGAATAGGGAGGTTTTTTTCTCCTCGTTCTGTCCCCATCTGTCCACTGGTTTTAGTGTGGCAATCCAGGGGGAGCCGTCCAGCCTTAGAATGGGCACTAAGACCAAGGGCATCTGGCCCTTATTCTTACCCCTGCTCCAACCCCTCTGTTCTACACACACATATACACACACACACACACACACACACCCCATTCTGCCACTTCAGCGCCGTTGATGGGAATAAGCTGCTGTTGCCAAATGAACTTAAATCTGGAGCACTCAGTAAGAGCAATGGGAATTAAGTTGGCCATTTCCTAAGTGCCCTTTCTAAACTCACATTAGTAGCAGTTGGTACTCCCTTTTGATGTTGACTTCATGTGAATTTTGATATTAACTTTCGCACAGGGCACATTACGAGGTTGGTTCAAATCTTTGACCACTGAGAATTAGTGGAGTATGTTACACTGATCTTTTAGAGCTTAAGCGGTTTTCCTGCTTCCGGTTTTATCAGTCACTTTATTCTCTAATCACCCTGACATTGACTCTAGGTGAGCACGTGTGACTCACCAGACTATAGCATCTGTCCCCAAGCCTCTTAATCTTTCTGGATTCCTACCGGACTAAAACTAAACAAGTCATTCCTGACAGTGTCTAACCTTTGTCCTTGCTGGAGTTGGTGATAGCTGTGGAATTCCTTGTTGGACGGTCTCCCAGAGCACCTGGAACTGTCTGCACCGGTATCCTTCAAATGCACCATCTCGCAAACGGCAAAGCCATTAAGTGAACCTGCTGAAAGAGTGTCATAAGTCTGTTATTGCTATTGGTAGTGGCAGTCTAGCAGATTGCAGCATAGTGTCAAAACAGTTTCCCTGTGTTAGAGAAAAAAAAATGTCTTAATTTAAGCCTTGAGCTTCAAATCTTCAAACTGACAGAATGTCAAGTTGAATAAGATATTGTTAACTCAGTAGAACAGTCCAAACCCAGTGCATAAAACCTATGTGTAGTTCTCACTGCACTTCTCACTTCTCCTCGAGTGGATCTGAGGCTGTGTCTGTAATTGGGGTGTGTGTGTGTGTGTGAGGGGTGGGGGGGTCTGTCCAAATGCACCATCTGTTTGTGGTCACACTTGCCAAGGATTCTCCCAGTATTCTTAGAACTGTGAGAGAGAGAGCATGCAGTGAGAGAGTGGGAGATCGAGAGAGTGATAGAGGAAGAGAGAGAGAAAAAGAACAGAAAACTAGTGAAGGTTCCCCTGCTGTTTGAACAAATTCACCCACTCAGCACAATCGTTTGAATGCCAGCCCGCGCTTTCGAAGCTACCGCGTTAATTGGAGAAAGTTCTGAGTGAAGAAAGTGAAATGCGTTTTTAATCTACTCTTTCTCCTTCTCTAATGTCTGAAGAGCACTCCTTGCAAACTTGTAAGAATCCTCTCTCGTCATTAACAGCTAGAGCCTTCCTTCCAACTGCAGAGCAGCAGGAGGTAAGTGTATAATTAGGGAGCAAAACTAAATGGCTCTGCAAATTGCCTCTGTTCAGGCGTACTTTTGCAAAAACATGGGCGGCCAGAATTTTTCAATTTACTTTTAAATTCTTGCACACCCTGTACAGAAACACATATATTATTGCCTAGTTTGAATGCCTGAACACTGTTTAAGGAGAAAATTTAGACATTTAGAACATGCACCAATTAAACCAAATACACAATAGAGTGAAATGATCCGGCCTGGTTGTCGAAACTGAAATGAGGTAGTTGATCATGTTCCAAATATGAGCAACAGAACAAAGGGTTAGAAATGGGAAACTAATCAGCTGACTGAAATTTTATAAGATGGAACGATGTTCGGTGTTTTTTGGTCTCTCTTAATCATCGAACAGCATAAACACACGCCGCCTGTTGATTTCCACTAACATTCGAATGTTGAATCGCACCTCTTCGTTCAGGAGAAAGGGGCAGGCAGAAAAGATTTGGATCCTCGTTTGGATCCGCTGACCACGCCCACTCTACCAGCCGTAGGCTAACAGGCACTCGGCTCAATTGTTAACCCGAACAGAAGAGATAATCTGCAAATTGTAAAACCTCAAAATGTGTTTTTTTTTTGTTTTACACATTTTCAGAAGAAAGTGTAAACTGCTGTACCATTGTTATGTTCATCATTAGTTCAGTTGGTAAGCACTGCGGTTGACTAAACTTGTACTTAGATGTGTGAACTAATAGATTTGTATCCTACACAAAGTAATTACAGTTCCACAAAAGACTATTAATATTTTTTCTTTTCCTGGGTTCAGGGGGACTGGTTGGCCATTAAAACAAACCAAAACTCAACCCCACATGAAGACTAATAAATGCTGAATAGTTTCAAGAATTTTATTTTCAGACCAAAAAAAAAAAACAAAAAAAAAAACTAAAACAAAACTTACAGAAACTTTTAATGAGTGCATCAGTTCTGGAGTAAACATTCCCTGCTTCCCTCTTGCAATCTGAATCCTGAAAGTTTCATAAGCCAAACAAATTTATTTTATTTTTGTTTGTTTATTTGTTTATTTATTTATTTGTATTGAATTAAGGGAAATAATCACAACAGAAATGAAATGTCTTATAGCTCTCACACACAAAAAAAAAGGTAAACATGATAAAAGCTCAGCTGCTGTGTTCAGCAGCATAAATTTAACACCAAGAAATAAAACCTGGCTAACACCTCTGAACTTGTGAAGAAGCGGTGATGTTCAAGAACTGCTCCAAACTAAAAGACAGAAATCAGGGTTGGAGGCAGAAGGATGTCCCCCATTCCACCAGTATTACGTTTCCATGGCTGGAATCTTCCTCTTTTTTCCCCACTATTAACCTCCTCTGGAGTTCAGAGTGGAAAGGTAGGTATGCTTATCTCCAGGCAGTGCAGTGATAATACGTCCCAGCTGAGTAAATGAACTTGACATTGGGAAGATTCATCTAAATGCTTTCAGTGTCCTCTTTCAAGAACAACCTCATGAAAAGAATCCAGCATTAATCTCTCGTGCCGTTGGGTTATGAATCGATATGTCAAGGTTTGCCATTACCTCTTAATGCTGTTTGAAAATCAAAACGCCTTAGTGCTACTGAGCCCGCGTCCAGTCACGTATATTCATAATCATGTCCTCCATGATCATGTGTGACCCTAGCACACACACAAACACACACACACACACACACACACTCTCTCACCTGTTTCTAGCCGTCATTAAACAAGATCAGTCTGCTTTTGGTTTTTGACATATATGCGGTGGCCCGTCTAGGACTTCGTCGTAGCTATGCGGAGCGAGACACGCTGGGTAACGCGATTCCCCCCCCGAGGTATTTTTTGATCTCGAAAACTGCTTTAAATTGGCCAGCATGAAAGACGAACACGAGCCATATATGAAAGGGGGCATAATCTGAGCGCCGATGGAGAATAACAAACGTAGATGCCCACAAAGGTCATCCTGACCAGAGCGCATCGATTCTCCTGGTTCCCAGAGTGCATCGATTCTCCCGGTTCCTGTTCAGTTTGGGAATATCAGTCGTGTAAAAAGTAGAATGCTGATGCTTCCTGATGGGCTTTATTCAAAGAGGGTCAGGTTTCAAGCAAATGATCACCGCTCTTTTCTCTCGTTTCCTTTTACCCTTGACATTGATGAATGCACCACCTCGTAAGCTAGAACACATCTTGTATGGTCCGGTTCTGGAACGCATCACAAACCGTATCACGCCACCCAGAGTGTAACTCAGCACTGCAAAATCGGGAAAATAAAACACAACGTAGTAGTGAGCATATTTGTCAGTTCTGGATGTGCCATTTGTTTGAAAAACCGCATTACGTATTCAGCATGGCTGGCAAGCGTGAGGTGAAATTTGCACTGCGGCATCTGGCCACGCGTTTTAATATGGGACAGGTTCATCTGTCCGCGTGTGCTCTCAGCTCTCGAGTGGAGAACCTAAACTCGCGTGAAACGAAGGGTCCAAAGTCATATTTGGCCAGCTAAAAACATCCCCCAAGCTCGAAGGAAGGGAACGTCTCAGATGCAGCAAGCATGTCTGGGTTGGGGAGTCCAGTGGCGCCAGGGGCCGTTAGGGGTGGTTACGTTCGAAATCCGTAAGGTTTCCAGAGTGCGTGCAGTTGAAAGAAACTGTAGCAAAAGAAAACAATCAGCAGTGATACAGTAATGATTAGACTCAGTTAAATCAGGGGACTGTTTCTCTTTCTAAGAGGTGAGTTGTTACTCCTTCATCTGTTTCCATTGATGTGTGCTGTATTGGAACGGTGTGGGGGATGAGAGGGGGGTCATGGGAAGTGTGTCAGTCGCATGCATCACATGCCATTCGCCTCCTTTCGGGGGAGGGGGGCGGGGCCACAGGAGTTCGGCACTAGAAATGTGTTTACGGTGCCTCGCGGATAACATTCCCTATCAACCTCTATAGCAATCAGTATCTTAACAGGGTTTGTATTTATTGCAACAGCCTTTAGCACACCTTGCTAAATGAAAGGTAACGAAGGTTTAATTGATCATGTCCTGTTCTCCTTGTTCAGAATCGTTTTATTCAGTAGTTTCATGCTCTTTGTCTACTCTTAGAAAGATTACAAGTTGAATCCCTTGTCTTTCCGTGGCGAGTACTTTTTTCAGGTCATTTAATGTGTTTCCTAGGGACCTGGTCAGTCATGCATGCTGTGCACATGTAAGACGAGACCGAGAAAATGGACCTGCCCACCGCAAATGAGCCATTGTGTTTAATTACATATTTAATTACATAATCCTCCATTACACTAAAACATTTCGCTGAAGCTTCTTGCCTGCCATTTTCCTGAAGTTTAACATCCAAGCCCAGCAAATTCATTACTGAAGTTTAACATCCAAGCCCAGCAAATTCATTACTTAGCATCAAAATCGAAGAGGACCCATGCCTAAAGAAATTATTTCTTATTCATCATTTAATTGAGTTTTCAGTCATTTTTCTTTGCTCTTTCTACTACTAATCAATTGTGAGAAAGTGGCCAAAATCCTGTTTGACAGTTTGAACATGTGCAAGCTTGAGAAAGTTTTAAACTTAAAAGTTTGACAGCTTTACATCGCCTTTATTTTTGAGTTACTGCCACCGTACACTACATAAAATGATCGGTTTTATGAATATTTTAGTGCCATGCCGTTGTCTGACACTAAAGTCATGAAACACAATTGCCGTATTTTGCTCCGGATGTTAGTGCGGTAAAATTCACCATTTTGTGATTTTGCCTTTTAAAGGTTTAGCTGTACAAGAGCTTTAAAAACGAACAAGCACATGTAAAATCAGGATGGCTGAGTAGAGCAGGTGATTAAGAGAGTGCAAAGAAGTTTAGACCGATTATTAAATGATCGAACATCGTAGAGTTAGCGGATTTTTAAAGAACACGAGAGCTGCATGGCAGTGGTCAAATAACCGCATTCATTTTAGCGCCTTGCTGTGACGTTTCTAAATGCGCGTCGCCTTCCGTGTCCGTATTGTTCTAATACATGTTATCAGGTGTTCTGGTGCGATTTGTGCCTTGTGGCGAAAGTTCAGGAAGCTAAATTGCCTGAGGTCCACATCAGGAACACAGCAGGAGGAGCATATCCCCAATCACTGCCCAGCGATTCTGCTGCCTGTCACACATGTATCTACAAATGACTCACTTGCATTACCTTCCCACTTGCTTGACACCAGGCTTAAGAGGAAAATGTCGCGGCCTGCCTCCCTCTTGGAGGATCAAGCGGCTATGATCTTGCAGGAGGTAAAACTCGCCTTTTTCAGTATAAAGGAACCGCGCTCCTCTTCCTCGTTCCCTTATGGATGTTGGGAAAGTGGAGCGGGAAAGGCTGGCGCCGGGGACGGTGACCCCCCCCCCCCCCCCCAGGGCAGC
>JAOXYF010000011.1:14089294-14109819 GCA_028565775.1 Sternarchorhynchus goeldii | reverse complement strand
CCCCCCCCCCCCCCCCCCCCCAGGGCGGCAACTGACGATATTCAACACGCAGGCCACCATCACGATCGGCGGCAGCGACCGCAGGCGGCCCTTCCAGGGCCAGCTCTCTGGCCTCTACTACAACGGCCTGAAGGTGCTCAACATGGCCGCTCAGAGCAACCCCAACATCAGAATCAACGGCAGTGTGCGTCTCGTAGGGGAGGTTCCGTTGGCCGGCTCGGCTCGGACCACCGCTCTGCCGCCCGAGATGTCTACCACCTTCATCGAGACCACCACCACCATGTCGACCACCACGACCAGGAAACATCGCTCGCCGCCTATGATATCGGTACTGGTGCACAAACACTTCCGCTCTCCTGGCATGGATCTCATTTAGCATCATATAAACGAAGACGTTTGTCACCAATGACCCCATACGGGTTTCTGCCCTTGTTCTGATACCCATATTGGTTATATGTCATTAATCGAAGAAACAGGTTACATGTTCCCTAAACATGTATGGTCACTTACAGACCACATACTTATGAAGGTGTTCAAGTGGTTCCCAAGAACAGTGCTGGCATGATCGAACTGAAACATGTGCCATCCAATCACATGCAAGCATGACATGAGTGGCTTCTATTAGTGTGTTGTCCTCAGGCTCCAGTGACCACACACTGCACCAAACATTTCAGTATGAGTTTGTGAAATTGCAAAGCATGAATATGCAAAGATCTGGTGTTTTGCAAGTCATCTCACAGCCATGTGTGAATGAATGCTTGTCAGACGATATGCAAACGACTGCATCCAGATGTCCAGCAAGTCAGATGTTTCTGCCCTGTATCATTTTGTGGAGGTTAAACAACTTTCTGATCTATTTTTTCAGTTCAGTAGCAGTAGTCACGTATGTGTTTTTAGCCCATGTATGTTTTTTGTAAGAGCCTGAGAAAAGCAGACCGTGTTGTTGTCATGTATGTGCCCATGACAGCAAAATGCAGCATTACGTGTAAACGTTCGTTCTGACCGTGTAAAGCTCATTCTGGTTAAATGTGATGAGGTGGAACATTTTGTTAGGCTGGGCACGACAAATGGAGCTGACTATCTTGATATTAAAGCCATCAGTCTCCATGGTTGGTCCAACAGGGCCTGGAAAGGAGAGCATTTTTATCTTCACAGCCCCTACAGCTGACCTGAGGAACCAATCAGAAATCAAACAAACTCAAGCTCAGCACCTAACACTCAGTTTTTATAATAGGAAACTAAAGCAATTTCTAATGACTTGCTTTATGTGTGTGTGTGTGTGTGTGTGTGTGTGTGTGTGTGTGTGCGTGTGTGTTTAGGGTGCGTTTAATTACACTGTTGATTAACCCTTTTACCTACAGCTTATTCACTAAGTCATTTCTCCTAATCCTGAAGCCGATGGTGATTAAATGTGTTGTCACTGCTTCTCTGTCACCAGCACATGTGCACTAGGACGGCTGTATCATTGGCCTGTGTCATGTTGACAGATCTCACGGATGACGGTTCCTTTGACCCGCAGGTCAGGAAGAACATGGATAGCGAGTTGTTGCATTCAGAGAGGCTTGTTACTAAACGCAGCCTCTGTCTCCTATTCCTTTAACCTGTGAGCTGCTGGTTTCCTCTCGCTGCTCGGAGAAGCACCCCGGTGTGTTCACTGACCAGACCGTTCGCACAACCGATTCCCGGCTTAGCGTTTCATTTGAAGTCGACCTTGCCCTCTGTCTCACTCGAAACTGTAGTTGCTCGTTCGAGCATCACACCACATTCCAGCCGACACACAACAGGCAAACGACATGTAAATCAGGTGGACATGAGAAAGATGCTTCCAATCAGTGCTGTGTACCAAAGACATGGTCACATGACCCATAGCACTAGAAAAACAGGCTCCCCTTCCTGTTGGTAAAAGCCATGAATAGGTTAAAGCATTATGCACTGCTTTATAACACACACACTGCGTTAATAACATCTGTGTGCTGCACATGAACGTGTGATGACTTCGTTACGCCTCATTTGCTGAGTCACAGTTACTTCCATCATATATGCATGTATTGAAGAATTTGACTGGGGGTGATCATGTGACCACCCTTGCTTTTAACGAGCAAGCCCTCATAATCACACAACCTCCCTCTTTAACCCTGTCAGTTCCCACTAAAGGTGAAAAGCACATCAAAGAATTGTTACTTTTTTTCTCATAATATGAAATACTTTTTTTTTTTTTTTACCCAAAAGTTCTAAACCAAATATTTGATAATATAATGTTCGTAACATTTAATTAAACCATAACGTGTGCGTGATGGATTAGTCCTTTGCTTTATTTAATAAAGTGGCTGTAATAGCAGTTTGTCATGACATGAGTGGCTTATGGGATATGATGCTAGTTTGGGTGTGTTGCTTTTCAACAGCAAGCATGAGCCTTAGGAGGGAAGTTCACAGTGGATTCTTTCTCTCTCCATTTTTCTCTCCTTCTCCCTCCCTCGTTTCTCTCTGTGTCTGTTTCTCTCTCTCCCTCCCTCTCTTCTCTCTGTGTCTGTTTCTCTCTCTCCCTCCCTCTCTTCTCTCTGTGTCTGTTTCTCTCTCTCCCTCCCTCTCTCCATCTCTGTGTCTGTTTCTCTCTCTCCCTCCCTCTCTTCTCTGTGTCTGTTTCTCTTTCTCCCTCCCTCTCTTCTCTCTGTGTCTGTTTCTCTCTCTCTCTCCCTCTCTTCTCTCTGTATGTTTCTCTCTCCCTCCCTCTCTTCTCTCTGTGTCTGTTTCTCTCTCTCCCTCCCTCTCTCCATCTCTGTGTCTGTTTCCCTCTCTCTCTCTCTCCCTCTCTTCTCTCTGTATCTGTTTCTCTCTCTCCCTCCCTCTCTTCTCTCTGTGTTTGTTTCTCTCTCTCCCTCCCTCTCTTCTCTCTGTATGTTTCTCTCTCCCTCCCTCTCTTCTCTCTGTGTCTGCTTCCCTCTCTCTCTCTCCCTCTCTCCATCTCTGTGTCTGTTTCTCTCTCTCTCTCCCTCTCTCCATCTCTGTGTCTGTTTCCCTCTCTCTCTCTCTCCCTCTCCATCTCTGTGTCTCTGAATGGAGGATTGTAACGGTGTTTCAGTGGAACTGGCAGGGGGATTCTCATTAAGACTTAGCAGGCTGGTAGGTCAACACCATGCCGGTCATGTTTGCTTTCCCATCTTAATTTGTGCAAACAGGATCAGTAAACAAGCTGTCTGTTACAGTCAGAGAAGTAATTTAATTGTGCACCGCAATCCCATGTATTATGTTGAGAGTGAGAGTTCTTGGGAATGGTTTATTTATATATCATTTTCACTTCTGGTTTGGATCAAAATTGGAATAAGGTCTCTGCAATGCACTCATCTTAATTAAGACCAAGGGTGTTGAGAGCAAGAGAGACTGAATTGCTGTACTGATCTGAACTAGCGCAGTTCTTTAGAGATGAACAAAAAACACAATTCCCTTGTGAATGAGCAAGGGAAATAGGAAGCAGTGAACAGTTTAAGAATGATGTTTTTTTTTTCAGGAAACAAGCATTCAAATATTAACCGTTATTTTCAAAAAGGAAACATTTCTTGACTGAGCTGCCAGAACCACTGGCAAGATGACGTTAAGTCACAGAACACTGGACACGGTGAAGACTTCTAGTAGTTTCTTAGAGTTACACGGAGGCTAAATTTACTGCGTTTCATCTGAATGAAATCTTACGAAAACCTACAGCCACAGGTTCCATCCTGCTCGGTCCTTCCACACGAGTTTAACTGTGTATTTGACCGCTTGTTTGACTGCGCTGGCTCTGAGGCTTGTTGTGTCGTGTAGTGGTAATGACACACAGAAGAGCTGGTCGGCATTCACGAGTAAAATGCGGTTAATTTACTGAAGTACTGAAAACGAATGCTGCAGTTCTTGTCCGTGGCCCTCTTGGAAAACGTCCCGCCCAAGGCACTGTAGTAGCTGAGGCCTTTATCCCTCAGCCAAGAGTCTTTTGTGAGATTAACTGTCAGATGTGAATGGTAGTAAACCTGGCATGATAGAGTTGTATATGTTTTTCTTTGCCCCTAGGCAAATGAATAATTGATGTTCATGAAGTTAATGGAGCTGCATAAGCTTTAAATATTTTGCAGCAATTGGATGATCTGTATCCAGTGTGGCTCACTTCATTTCAATTACTCTATGGTTTCTCCAGCTGTCTGTGGCTGTTAGAGAGACGTGCCATGTGGTTGTCAGCTTCTCGTGTCCTTCCCTTTAACTCTTCCTTTGTCATGGAAAAGGTCCATTTTTTCTGAGGCTGATGTGTTATTGATGGACGTGAGAGGATTATTTAGTGCTTTGTGATTAAATGGCCGTCAGAGGGGACTGCGTTACAGGGTCATGACGGGATGAGTTTGTTCAACAAAATGGCCATTATTCAGCCATTTTGTTTCAAGTGGCCCTAATCGCTGGAGCAGCAATGATTTGATGCAGAACATGAAGGCAGATAATGAACACCAGGATGATAAGGATGAGATGCAGCCTCAGTACTGGTTCAGTAGCTAGAGATTAAAGTTAATCAGTGAAAACACACAAAGATACATAAAGGCTTTAATAATGTAAACACAAAATAACTTCTGTTCATAATGAAGAGAAAAAAACTTCAGAATAGATTTTAAACCAGTACTTTTTAGAATAACTAACATTCTTAATGTGAAAGTACGCAAGCAAAAAAAAAAAAAAAAAAAAACCAGACACCCTTGGCATCTTGTAGTTCCTATTACTTCTGTTAATGGCTTTTAAGAGGGTCCACCCAAATGAGACTTTTCTGTGTTAACACTCGCTGATACACATGGCCGTTCGAAGTCAACAAGCTGTGGTGATCGCAAAGGATCTAAGAGGTCACCTTGATCTTGAGTGCACTTTGAAAATATTCCATTTATACCAGGATCCTGTGACTCATGTTTCCAAGTAGAATGCTGAAGCTATATATACATGCAGTGCCTTGCAAAAGTATTCAACCCCTTTAGTCATCAGATTTATTTGGATTATAAATGACACTTACACAGCCTGTTCCAGCCAGGGGCAATAATAGATGTGTAGTGAGGCTAAGCCCTCTCAGTCTTCCAACAATATCAGAAAGATCCGTTTTGCCATCAGCATTGTCTTATTTTGCTGCTGAGAAATGTTTTGAAGTAGATCATTTTGGATTTTTGTAGATCTAATAACATTGGCACACCTTAAAGGTCACAAGACAATTATGAATTGGCAAAGATGGACTGTTTTGATCCAGCTCCAAGCAGGAGATCCATGCAACCTCTCTGGTGAATCACACACCAGAGCTGGTGTGCCTTTGGTTAGACATCCACCTGTGCTATATTTTTTTAGCCCACAGTGTCTAGTTCCACCCCCTGATATACCCTGCATTCAGAACAATTTGAAGTAGATAAGCTATAAAATGCAAGATACTGATTATAAAATAAGGTAGAAGAAAATATATTGAGAACCGTAGAATAGCACTTTGTAACTGTAGAGTGCCTTTGTAACACAAACCTATTGTTTATAGTCATTTTTTTATCTAAGAGCATACTAGTCTGTTCATGCTCGCAATTAGCTAGCCAGCATAGCTTAATGAAATGTCTAATTGTCTGTCTGTTTTTGCTTGATGATGTTAAAAACATGGTGAAATTAAGTGGTTAAAATGCATTGAACTAGATGCGAACATTATGCTATGTATAAACAACCATTTTTTGTCAGAAAAAAAGCTTTGTCGGTGTAGGCTAGACTAAATAAATGAAGTAAAATAAAACGTTGAATGATATTGTATACTTACTTAACACTTGTAATACTTTGATTAATATGGCCTTATTGGAAAACAATCAAGTGGAAAGGTTTAAATAAACAATGCTCCTTTAAAGGTGGGACTGGCCCCCAGTCTCACTCCCCAGTTCAACTGGTGTGGAACCACCTTTGGTTCCAGTCCATATTTTATTGCAAACTAAGTCAAAATTCATATCAAAATAAAATATAAAAAATTTAAAATGCTTCTTGCATAAGTATTCTGTAATGGGTGGCCCGCAATGCCAACCGGCAACCACCAGAGGAAGTCAACAATCCGATAATCACAGAAGGCTCGTTAGCCTGATCCCCTTCAGGTGGCCCCACCTTATATAAGTAGCCTCACAAAGATCAAAGTCTTTGTGAAGTCTTGCTGTGTGTAACACTGGAACTGACTTGCTGATGTTGGTCTTTTGTAATCTCAAGTTTTTCTGTTTGTTTTCTGAGAGACAATCTTCTCTCTTACTTGTCTTCAGTTGTGCTTTCCGGTGGAAGTTTCCCCTCATCCCTTTTCAGTTGTTTGTCTCATAGTCTGCTCAACCACCTCACATCCTCGTTGGTCTGATGGTTGCAGTTCGACCACCGGTCTATTGCTGACCCATGTTTGCCTCCTGAACCTGGTGGACCAAGTGGGTCACCCTTTCAGTTCCAACCCTTTGTCTCCAGTGGACATGAGTGGAGGCTGACTCACCCATGTACACATCCTGTCTGATTGGTTGAGCTGAATGCCTGCCTCATATCTTCAGCAAGCATTACACTATCTCTCCTCTGCCACCAGTTGTCCTCTTACCATTCCCCAGTAGTGGAGTGGGTTGAATCTTGCTTTCTTACTGTCTATGTCCCTGGTTTAAATCCACATTTGGTTGTTTGGTTGTTTTCATTCCTCCTTTTTTTGCTCCCCTGACTTGCTCTCCCTCATCAGCATTTGGGTCCTGCTAGGAGAGGCATTCTCCTAATGTGCCAGCCTAGGTGTGCTGTCTGCTGGGCTTTGCAACCTCCAGCCGCCCTTTTACTTATGCAGTACATTTTTACCAGGTTTGCACACCATTTCTGGTTGGTTTTCACCCATTCATCCTGACATATTTGTTAAAGATGGTCCAGGATCTGTTAGATGCCCCTCATTGATTTGCGATTGTTGAATATTCACTTTTTGTTAGATCTACAACTTCTTTATTATTGACCGAAAGGTGAAGTTCTCTCCCAAGCTTTACATGATTTAGCAAACTGAAGTAGGTTATCTTTCAGTGCCTCTCTACATGTTGCATCATCTATCTATCCTTCAATTTTAACAACATGCCCCATCCCTGCCGAGGAAAAGCACCCCCACAACTTGATGCTGACACACCGATACTTCAGTTTACTTCTCAGGTGTTTGCTGAGGAACTGTTAGTGTTTGGTTTGCAGCAGACATAACATTGCGTTTTGAATTTTTAGCCAGAAGCTATGCAATTTTTATTCTTATTTGAGCACTAGACCTCCCACATTGTAGCTGGATCATTCCAATGTATCCTGGCAAACACCCCATGTGCCTTGATGTGATTTTTTTTTTTCCCATCATTAATGGCTTCTTCCTAGTCACCCTCCCATATAGGTCAGTTGTGAGCAGAGCTCTTGATGCTGTGCACTGGTGGACTTTAGCTCCAGTTTCAGCTGCTGAACTCTGTAGCTCCTCCAAAGTGATTGCTGGCCTGTTGGTGGGCTCCCTCACAGCATAATGCCTGGTGGGGTGATGCAGTCTCCATTTCCTTTCTATTGATCCAACAGTGCTCACTGGGATAACCAAAACTTGGACCACCTCTGTGGCCGTGTGTATCATGTGCATAAGCTATAAACTTTACCTGTAATTTCCATAGACTGCTTGTTGGTCTGTATTTTAACTGCTTTCCTTCAAAGTCAGTCCGACCATTTGTGCTTAAAAGGTGCTTTTATCCAGAATCGGTGAACTTTTTTTAGTGATTCACGGGCAGATGCCTGCTGTGTCCTCATTAGAGCAATACCACTCATCTGGGCTCTTCTGTGGCACAGGGGCTGAATAGCGTTCAATGCAAATAGCATTTTTGAGTTAGTAATTTTTGTCATGGTTTATTTCCATATGTAAATCCAAGATGACTAATTTTTCAGGGTCGTTTTTATTTAATTATTTTATTTACTACATTATGACAAAACATCTGATGACTTTTAAGGGGGTTCGACTCTTTGCTCTATATGGCTAATAAGCAAAACTAAGGGTTAGTCATTGTGGTGCATGAAGCAAATGCTTCTCTTCCTTAGAGCTGGACGTATGCATTAGTAGATGTTGAGAAAACAGAAACTAAGAAACGATTTCTTTGTCTGCCTGCACAATGGCTCATTGAAACAACACAATTATCATGGTTTTAATTAAGCAGGCATACAGCACCTCCACCTAATTGTTCTCACCAGGAACAGCCAGTGGATGTTTCTCTATTCTAGTTTGTTTGCGAAGAGTAACGTGTTACTGCAGTGTAACATTGCTAAACAGCTTTCACTTTGTTTAACATGTTACAGTAATGGATTGTTTGCGCAATGTATTATTATATGCATTGCATTAAATGGGACTTTAAGACCGTGTAGCTCTTCAAATGGTGGTGGTGTGAGTTGTTCCCACAGTTCTTCAAATGTAATAAAAGACACAGGCTGCTAGAACTTACTGAAATACCAAATCATGACTGGGTAGATAAAGGTAATTTTTGAATAGCCTGTGAGATCAAAGTTAGCTCGTTTGCCTCTTGCGCACTCGTGCAGAGTCCGTGCACTCTTCCCAGCGTCTGAGCCAACAGCTCACGGGTTAACAGTGCAACCCACAGAGACAGGAAAAAAAAGGTCGTCAGCAAAAGGAGTTACTGCACTGTCACAATAAAGACTAATATTTCCCCAGAGTTGTGTTTAGAATCCAATTATATGGGGGGCAGGACACAGCAGAAAGCAACTACGGTGCAGAGGACTGATATGTTTCAGAAGGTGCTGACAACCCACATGGGAGGAGGGATATTAAGAATGAGCAGACGCCGCTAACCTTAAGAGACGCTGCTCCCAAGTTATTGAAATGTGTGGCTTCTGCAGCTAGAAAGGCCTGGGGTAGTGGAGCAGTATCATGAAACACCGTGGTTAGCTGGAGCGCGTCAAATCTCTAAGTCCCAGTAGTATACTGAAATGTGGAGTGAGTTCCACGTTGCTCATTTATTTACAGAGTGAAACTCCCAAGGTCAGTGTGGAGTTCAAATCAAATTAATTAATTTAAAAAATACACCAAAAATAAAAATAACAAAATAAATAATGAAATTATGAAGATGTTTCCTAGTTTGCGTCACAGGAACACTGTCAGTAACATATTACACTGAAAAACTGAAAAATCAAATGTCAGTCCATTTAGGCTAGGATGGTTAGGGTCAGTATAGTTAAGTGACCGTTCTAAAGGACACATGAACATGATTCCAGCTTCACATCCGAATGTTGATAACTGCTTTGCTGTTCACACTGAAGGAACATGTTTCTCCGCAATAACAGCAGCGTGGAATAACCGAACACACACGCACCTGCGGGTGACGACTCAGCAACACACACCGCTGTCTGTTTTTCATTAAAGAAAATGCAGTGTACCAGGTAGTGCTGCCAGAACTCTGGACACATTTCTCCCCACAAAGCGTGGCATGCACACAACGGCTCAGCGCTTCACGGCGCAGATTTCCAGCCCCACACGTCAGACGAACGCTCACGTCAGACTGGCGGAGGAGGCCCACGTTTCCTGTTCACACTTTACTCACTGTCGAATCTGACTCGCACCGTCACAGATGAAGCCCCAAGAGAGGCGTTTAAGGTATGTCAGGGTTTCCCTCCCCAAGTATAGTGCTGTGGAAACCCCATCCACTCATGGAGGTGAGGTGAGATCTCTCATCTGCTGCCGTGGAGACGTGTGTGTGTTTGTGTGTGTGTGTGTGTGTGTGGTGGAGTCGGGCTGAGCGGCGGTGTGCGCTACCTAAGTCTTCTCACCACCTCCACCATCTACCTCTCCTTCTCAGGCATCACAACCCCCACCCCCGCGCCCCCAAAGGCTTCCTTATCTCCCAGCCTGGGCTTGCATTAACCAGCTGCACAACAACCAACGACAACACTTCAGATTTGAATCTGTTATCGAGGCAAACTGTGCATTGCTTTCTGATTTTAGCCAGGTCACAATGGGGGGGGGCGCTTTGGCCGACTAGCCACGAAGTCCCTGGTGACCTCGCACTTCTGACCAGGCGCGTGATTAAAAATCAAGTCCCAAAACTGTTTCCTCTCAAAGCAGAAGATGAATGGTGGCTGAAGGAAAGTTACATGCAGCACCCGGTAGCATTTAGATTTTGGCATGGAGCGAACTACTGTACGCCAAGTATAAGAAAAGGAACTAAGTATTTGGTGTATCGTTTTCTGCCACAAGCCTTTTTGGTCTGAGCAGGTAGTAGGCAGTGTGAAGACATGTAGCTCAATAGCACACGTCAGAGCCTATTCCGGACGTTGTCTCTAGATGGTTTTGTTCCTTCAAGCTATAGCACCTGAGCTCTGTTGCTACCACATCTGTAATACAGCCCCTAAACGAGGGGTACAGTCGAAACAGTCCAACAGGGCAGTGGTGAGGGTCATTTATTTAACCGAGAGACCCTCCCCCCCCTCCCCCAGCCCATATCCTCTGCACACCCACCATTCAGTGTACAGCATAAGCTGTTGTGGAGCACCACTTCCAGACCAGTACCCAGCGTGTCCTCAAAATCACAGACAAATGTTAAAACTGTAAGCTTCTGTGAATTTTACAGACTCTTCGAAACATTTTACTTTCACATCGCCAGTCGGGGATCAGTTTCAGTCACCAGTTTTGTTTAATTGCATGAACCCATTGCTTTACAAAGGTCAATAAGGAAAGCAAGAGGCTGCTGAGAGCAGGCTGGGTAAATGCACCACCATCACCCGTGGTTGCTGGGTAAATGCACCACCATCACCCATGGTTGCTGGGTAAATAGACAACCATCACCCGTGGTTGCTGGGAAGCGTCCCATGAGCCCTAATGACAGGTCACAGAGATGGACAGACAGGAACACATCCAGTCTTTATGAAACAAATCTTCTCCCATGTTATTGATTTGGTGTGTAAGACAAGCCGCACATTCTGTCAAAGTACGAGATGGAGGTGATAGCATCGGCTCATCCCATTGGAGGAAAAGAGGTGAGATTGTTATCTCTAGAAGAAATCTACTCAGAGTATGTCCCTCTGCTTTTCTGATGCTATGTAAAACCACTTGACATGATTCCAGAGAGGACACCCAGATCATTTGTCTTAATTAGGTGGCTGCCAGAAATCTTAATAAGTGAAGCTGCCATCACGTCTGTGATGAGGTAGGGTCTCATTATTTTAGATTGTTCTACAGGCGTCCATGTTGGACTTGCTTGGATTTGAGATTAAATAATGCATCATCGAACCATCTTTTTTTACACTCCCATGAAGGGGACATAATTTTTAATGTCCAAGAAAATACTGGGGATGTTAAATGGTAAATGATAGGTTCTACCCTGTGGAAACAAACAAATAATCGAAAACAAGTCCCAAATTCTTTGGACTACCGGTGGAATATTGTTGACCTGAAGAACTGATTGTTCAGCACCATGTTCCACACTTTTCCTGTTTATCAGTTAAGATACACATATATGTATCCTGCTCAATCATTTTCATCACTTTGACCCCAAACTAGCTTTTGAGGTGTATATTATGCAGTGAATTAAAATCTTGTCTTATAGGGGGATGTGACATATTGGATGTAACATAATCATCTAAATTTATACACTCATCAAACCTTGTTTTTAAAAACCATGCCTAAAAATTCAATCACTGTCACTTTCACCAATGCTGGTTCCTGTTCTAGACTTGATCACTTTTTATCAGGTTTACTTTTGCCTATCAAACTTTTTTCGGGGTGAAATCTAAAAGCAGCTTCAGTCTTCATCTTGTTTGTGAAACACTGGCATTGATTTGATGATATTCAGAAAGATGACCCTTTCAAAAAAATTTAACGATATCTTCAAATATGCACTTAGTTATTCAAGTTTTTATAGTTCCAACCGTTGAGAGCAGCTGTAATAAAAGGGGAGGGACCACGAAGAGGAAGGAGAAGAGAGAGAGATGCAGTTCACTAGATTTCAAGAGAAAGCTAGCAGGCTAGATAATGTGGATTTCCCTCAAACAGCACCATATCATCCAGTTTCCAATCTACAATCATTTCTTCCCTTGGAGCGCACACACATTTATTTATGCTTGGCTTAGCTTAAATTGTGCAGGGTTATAGTTAAGAGGGGGAAGCATGTGATGTCCTGAATTCAGCTAAAGTCTCTAATTAGAAGTGGGTAGTGTATATTAAATATAGCTACATATTTTAGAATAATATTAATAAATATTTATGCAGTGAGCAAAAAATATCTAAAAATCATATAGTTATATTGTAATAAGTAGCCATTCTTTGTCATGATTACAGCTTTTCATACTCTCAGTCTCATTCTCTCCGCCACCTTCATGCCCCTGGAGGCTTGTCCAGCACTCTTGACATGTCCAGTCACTGAGCACTTGTTGTTTAAGGCTGGGTCTCCCACCATGGACCACCAGGCAGTCGCCATTTTGGTTCTGACCTGATACACAGTGTCCCAATAGCAGTGTTTCTACTGGCTTGTGAGGTGGGACAGAGGAAACATGTGGAGCTTATGGTGGGTCCTGTACAAGGCCAGACCAAGACCTTCTGTGGCCCCAGGTGAAGAAAACATTGGGACATCCTTAAAATGAGGATTTCATACATGCAATATAAAAACAATGGCACCATAATGAGTAATCCAGTATGAAGAATACAATAATAATTTAGTAAAAACTAATTCTGATGCAACAGGAAAACAAATTAACAAAAAGAACAATATGAACAGGACCATCAACTTTTCTTTTAACAAATGATTACTAAAATGATGGCTGCTTGACCACGGAAATAAACGGTTCATTTAATACTTTTTCTCAATAGCCCATGTTTGTATCTCCACTCTTAATGTTCTAGGAGGTGCCGTCAGTTGATACATTTTGTTATCTTATCTGATAATGCTAAAAAACAAACAAACAAACTAGAACCTAATATTAAACAAACTTGATATTTTCAGTGCTCTCTCTAGCTAGTGAGATGGCATGAATACAGGTGAAGTAAATGCCGAAAACATAATTCAAACTTGTTTATTTTTTTTAGTCAGATGAGACTCCCTGCACTCATGAGACCCCAGGTTGCAGCCTATATAGCTTGTATATGGTTATGTGTTGCGCTCTGCTTGTATAGGTTGTACATGGTTATTCATTATGCCTGTATAGGTTGTACATAGTTATTCATTATGCCTGTATAGCCTGCACAGTTCATCTCTCCATGGTCCCATAAATGGGGTTGGATACACAGAGCTAGAGAAATAAAATTCTACATGGAAACTATATGGTTTTGAGGTCATTTAAAAACAAATATAAGTTTTGTTATGGAAATAAATTCATACATAGTCATTATACTCCACTATTTGTGCTTAAATTTAAACATAAGCCGTTGTATCAAAATGCCTTTAAAATTATACAAACACTCAATCAGGTGTTCAGTCTTTTTAGTGCGACAATTGTGTGTGTGTGTGTGTGTGTGTGTGTGTGTGTGTGTGTGTGTGTGTGTGTGTTGTTTACCAAATCGACATGTTATAGCCATTTAAATTATCTTTGAATGTGGGAGGGAGGCTTGATATTACAGAACATTATTAATTCCTGCAGGCAATCGCAAGAACAGGGTTTAAGCTGCAGTACTGTACATTAGGAACGTACTTTAGCAAATACCACGATTAATTTTTATGAGACATGTTTAACACCTTGCCAAGGAAGAAGTTAAATATTACGTCACTGAAGATGTCAGTGTTTTTAACCTCTGTCCTGCGTGATTCACAGTTCATCTATACATCTTCAGACACACATTGACTGTCTGGACACCTTAAATCAGGCGGGGTATAAAAACATGACACGTGGAACTTCTTAAATCTCCTAGATTATTTCACTGTCAGCACTTTCCTTGGTGCTGTATAATCGATTAGGAGTGGAGGCTGCTGTGAAATGAATGATCCGAGCGCAGTCTTGGTTGTAAATCACATTCTGGGTCCTATATCAGTGTGAGGTACATCCCCAAGCCTTTAGCTGAGAACACATTGATATATTATCTTGCACATTTGAGCTGAGCTCTGCTCAACTGCGCCATTTGTAAATATGTGTTGCTCCATTAAAGGGGCATTGTTTTCAAACATTTGAAAATTAATTGTACCGTTGTTTTTGTTTCCACAGTGGGCTTCTGCAGGCCCCTTTTTGCTGTTGTGACATTTAAAGGTATCCTGAGACAGCTGTCTGTGAGTTCTGATTCTAATGGCTTTCTTCACGTGTTGGTCAAACATAAATACATAGCCTGTTTCCTTCTACAGTGACCTTTTTGAAAATGGTTTCAAACAGGTCTGAAAAATGTATTTATTACATTTTATCATTTGTTGGAAATTTCCAGAACTTTTGACTGATTTGAGGAGACAGGTTAAGTAGTCGATTTAGTAGTGATGTTGTCAGCCCAATAATAGATTTTCCATGTTAATGGGTTTAAAACTTCATGCTTGTTCATATAGCACTAATTTTACTTTAAATGCTTCACATTGCACAAAAGGCGCCCCCTGACCCCAATTAAGTTACTTAGTGGAACAAACCAATTGGAAAGGAACAGCTCAACAGAAAAGCCTGATTTTAAGGGCCCAAGGTCACAAACGACATGTTTGCCGAACAATTTGCTGCACGCGCAAACATTCCTGTCTCTCGGTACACATCATACACCACCGAGAAAGAATAATACTGATATATTTCTCATATTTGTTTGATATGTAAATGTTTGACACATACTGTCTCTTTTTAACATGTGTGTATTAGGTTGAATACCTCTTAAATTGATATGAATTTGCTGTTGTTGTTATTTTTAATCAAAAAGTTTTTTAGGACAAAGAAAGTTTATAGTTGGTTCAAACTTGACTACAGAATACCTTCTACAGCCTGTGAGTGCAGCTTGTGTAACCAAGATAGAAACAAGCAACTGTCTAAGCAGCGGGGTTGGCTGTACATCAGGATAAATAACCAATGTCCACCATTTCTGACCTGAGCCATTGTTTACACACTGCCTTTCACTTTCTTTAGGCACTTCACTTTGACTCTTCCCCATTATATGGTTACCTTCTGACTGATTCACGCTGTAGGTAGTAACTGCTTATATGGAAGTAAAACTCTACAATGTCAACCTCCCTCTAGCACACAGGAATAGTCGTATGTTTACTCAGGAAAATGCATGCAAAGGGCTTGATTTTGGCTACACTGTCAAATGCAATATAGGGGAAAAACCAACTTTTTGAGTTTTGTATGGATACATCTGAGCAGTTATACATAAGTTTGACCTCTGAAGAGCATTTTTAGATATAATAAAGTACCTGAGAGCATATCATGCAAGCAATTTTGCAAAAAGCTTTCACCCATCCCTCACCCCCACCTCTGCCTGTCTCTTATGTGGATGTGGAGGGTTGCCAGAGTGGTTAAATCCCTCTGATTGAGACTCCGCTCCTCTTCCTCTCGCTGCTCCGCTCTCTCCTGCCTCCTGCGCCCAGTAGGATGCTAATATCTCCAGGCACCTCTGAGCCAGGCCTGTCAGTTATCTCTCAGCAGAGCCATGGTAAATATCCTGCATTGATTAAGCAGATTTGCATAGGCGGTACAGAGGATCGAGAGGCGAGGAGCCGAATCCTAACCAGGCCCGTCCTCAACGTGACGGTCCCGTGGAGCCACGAGGGACGGCTGGGAGCACGCGAGACACGCCGCAGGGGTAGGAGGGCTCGGTGGAAGGGCGGCGAGAGGCAGGCCTGCTGCCTGATCTCAGCCAGACTACAAGCACTTTAAGTTTTGCCTCCGTCTCCCTCTGCGGCGATGTTGCTCCTGCGTACGATGATTCGTGGCCGAAGACTCTGCGAAATCGGCCCACGCCGTTTTTCTCCTGCTTTCACGATCGTTGTTTAGGTCAGTTACCTCAGGGACGGCCATGACACATAGCTGTTTACAAAAAAAAAAGGTCTGGGTTAATCAGGGATTGGGTTTTTTTTTTCTCTATCTTTTTTCTTTCTTTCTTTTTTTGCAGAGTGGCTGGATTTTTATGCTGCCTCTTTGATGATGGTGTCAGTGAGAGCTTATCTCAGTGGGACTGCAGTGTCTGGCTTTCAAAAGATCTGGATTGCAGCGTTAGCAGCTTCTCTGTTACCTTTATTACCTGCTCAGGAACCGAATGCATCAGTTTCATCCATATTCTTGACTTTGGTTTTGTTTCAGTTGAGCAGTCAGTCCTTCCATTTGAAAAGATGAGCTGCATTGTTCACCAGACACTGGCTTGCATGTAAAATGCTCAGAGTAAACAAAGCCAGCACCTTTGGACCTCTAGCCATGCTTAAAACTCAGGCTATAGACCAGAAATATCAGATTCCCAAGTGGAAGATGTCATTAGTTTTCAGTGTGTGTGCACCTCTCCAAGCCAGTGGTCATCTTGCCGAAAGTTATTTCTCATCAGAATCGCTCAATTCCCTGCTCAGGACTGATAGCAGGTGTGAATCCACTAGAGTTCCACATGGCAAAAGGGACCCATTTCAGACAACACAGGCTGATTGAATAAACACTTTATAGATTCTCTATATTTGCACTCAGGAGTGGACCGAAAAAAAGCTAAAAGACACCAAAGAGACACTGAGTTTGGCCTTGCCAACGTTATCAAGAAACACTGAGAAAAATCAATAAATGGAAGAATCTTGATATAGGGATGGAAATCATCTGTGCTTTAAATAATGCATAATTTCCTCAAGTCTGAAAATAAATTGAAAGGATTTAGGCGGATTTGCTTATCTATTGGACAGCGCGAAGCATTACCCTCTCATGGCCTGAGGAAAGATATGAAAAAGCACACTAATCTCGCAGGAGTTCAATATTAAGTTCCCATCAATGTCAGGTCGGGTTTAAGAGAATGACACGATTAGGCCTTTCTGCCTAGACGAATGTTAAGAGTTTATTCAATGAAGGCACATACACTGACATTGTTAATGTGAGGATTAGGCTGCATTCACCCTGCCAGCAGGAGTATCGGTAAGTGATTACAGATTGGCTTAGTTACATACAAGCGCTCTCTACTGCGCTGGAGGCTTCTCTCGCTATGCTGCACAGTCCTTGACGAGCTGACTGAGGAGATGCTGCTCCACACTGCCTGCTGCTGGATCTTCCTTCAGGAGGTGTGAATTTGCGCATGAAGTATTGATTTGCCAGCAGGCTTGGATATCCTGTGAAATATTTACAGGCATAATGATCTCAAGGAAGCCCATGTCTGTGGCATTTAGCCCCGAATAGCAATCAGTAGCAAGGCTTTCATTCGCTTATGCCATTTAACACTCTTCTATCTTTCAGCACGGGGGAAACCCCCCTGAAATCGTTTCAGATTTTCTCCGGAATCAGTCAATTACTTTTTTCATTGCCTTTTGCATCTGTGATCTTTCCCTCTTTCAGCCACAGGATGAGTCGTTTACCACACTAAATATAAATTCAATGAATAATTTTATATTTACTCAGAGCGATATTCCACAGTACTCTGGCGTGGAGAGCCACACGGTCTGGATTCTTACCGATGTGCATTTGAATTGTATTTTATTGCAAGCTTTTCTTTACTTTCTCACACCAAAGTGTGTGTGTGGGGGGGGGGGGGGATATCACTCTTCCTACGGCAAGTCCACCGAGCATACAGGGACATGGATCAGGGAGGAGGGGTCCATTTTATTAGCCCGTCAAGCCCAATCATATTTATAGATCTGCGCTTTCACAGATGAGAGTACTCTCCATTACTCTTCATGTTATTTATAATTTCATAAACTTGGTCCATGACAGTGCTTATTTTACCCAGCATTCTAATCTGCTCCTAATAAAGACATGCCAAGCACAGGGTGTGAAAAACGGTCTCCCTGCATGGGCTGGTGTGAGTCTGGGAGAGCACCAGGGATAAATCAGAGCTGGAGGCAATACAGACGTGATGGTAATCTGTGACTACAGCAGTGCATCCAGAACTCTGCGCTCAACAGCAGTGACGTACAGTAATGAAACTCCATGCAAACCACTGGATGGGTTAGATGGAGCACTCCCTTGAGTGCTCGTTTGGAGTCTTTCAAAATAAAAGTTCGCTCTGTGAGTTTGAAACCCAAAGCCACCCCCCACCCCCCTAAACACACACACACACACAAACTGGAGCTGAAACTGGATCTTCATTTGAACATCTGAATGGATCAACTGGATCTCTTGATATATCATCACGCTACTGCCACTGTAGATAATAATAACAACGTTGATTTATTTTTTTTTATTTTTCCCTTCTCTATCTCGTGTTTGCTTGTACGGTGGATGAAGGGCACAGATGAAATCGTTTCATCAGCGGAGTGCTCCAGCGACGACGAGGACCTGGAAGAATGCAACCTGGAACATACAGGTGGGCCAGGTCACTTTAATCCTGCTTGCTCCTATGTGGTGGTCTTTCATTTGCAACAGAGGATTAGAACCTCAAAGCATCGCCACACCCCCATGGATAGATAAAGTGTAACTTTCTGTTTACCAAAGCAAAGCCAAGCATGCAGGCACATGTAGTCATTCAAGGCAGAAGCTTCTTTCTAATGCCAAACAATTCCACTCAGAAGTCAAAGAGTGAGCTGATCACAGAACATTTTTCCCTTAAGCTACATCAGTTATGAGCTACACTTGACCATGGGGTTTTCCGAAGTGGTTAACATGGTCACATTTACCACTAATTTTGTCTCCCCCACTCCTTGTGAGGGCACAAGTACAAAATTAGTACTGAGACGTGACATGTTCCCTGCATTGATGCTTCAAAATGTATCATATTCGGAGGTTTTCTGCCATGTGACACTGGATTGCATTTTGGTACATGATACATTTTGAGATGTCTTTTGAAATTTACTTTCAGACCAGTTCTAGTGTGATATGTCGAAGATTTGTTGTGATGGAAATAGTGACTTATTTTGGTTCCCTCATCCTTTGAGGCATAATTTAAACATTTTAATAGAGAACAGATATCATCGAATTTCTGTGTACAAATTTTTGTTTTGTTTCATATTGTTTTGGGTTTTTATTTTATTTTACTGTATGATTTTGTTTAGTGTGAAAAAGTTATTCTGCTATTAATTTTTCCCCAATCCAAATATAAATATATAACTCAGACTTAAATTCATATTGTTTTAATATTGGGTTTTGAAAGAAGTTGGGTGTTGGCTTTTGATAGAATTGTCTGTCTTCTTGATGTAAAAAAATAATATATATTTTGCAAAACTATTAATGTTAGTAAATCTGAAGATTACACAAATCTATATTCACCTAATACTGTACAAATCATATGAACATTGAGCTTGAACATCTCTTTTACAGTAATGGCCATGTGTTCGGGCAAATTGTAATTTAAAACTCTATAGTCAGTTACACAGCACTTTTTTAAGAAATTATGCCCTGCAGCTCTTGGCTCTTTCATTTGAAACACCCTAATAAATTATCACTGCAAAGAGGGGTTGCTCTTTTATCTTAAACGTTTGCCCCACAGTGATGGTTCTTTCACCTATGAAGTGGGAGCAATAAATATTTTACATGGATGAGACAGACAGTTAAAAAAAAAACCAACTTGGTTTACTTCCTGGATTCCAAGTTCTATTTAACTCCAATGAGTAGTCCCAATTTCTTTCAAATTTCAGTCCAAAGATAGTTGTCAGATGGTGGAAGTACTAATACTTCTTCATATAAATATATATATAAATATATATATCTTTATGTACTCATAAAGAAAGTTACTGGCAGGGTCCCAATCATCCAATCACGTTTACACAGAAATTCATGCCATTCTAACCCCATCAGTTAATGTTGACAGCTACATAAGACCCTGCTGTTCCAGGGTCTGTTATCATACGCGAGACAGTTTTCTGTAAAGCATGTCCGGCTGTTTTTCTTGAGCTCCTTTGAGTTCCAGCTTGATCGTGGTCCTGAGTTTCATTTTTGATTATTTTTTAGATGGTGTCCTCATCCATTTGTCCAGCTATCCAGCTTATCCAAAAAAATAAATTCCAAACCAACATTCTTGTTGCCTCACATCATCTTGTGCCGCATGATATTTATCATGATATTTTTTGGTGTTGACAACATTTTTTTTGTTGTTGTTACCTCCTCCATTATCTCCCACATTACCATTTCTGATTAACAAAGCTAACAACTGGCAACAAAATCTTTTCTTGCCATCAAATCAATGTTTTGGCCCTTGAGTGCAAATAGTACACTTAAGAAAGTTGTGTTAAAAGACGGATTATAAACAGCTTCCCTAGCCCTTCTCTAACCCTAACCATAGCCCTTCTTTATCCGTAACCCTTTTTTAACCCTAACCCTAACCCTTCTCTAACCCTAGCCCTTCTCTAACCCTAACCCTTCTCTAACCCTAGCCCTTCTCTAACCCTAACCCTAGCGCTTTTCTAACCCTAACCCTAGCCCTTCTCTAACCCTAGCCCTTCTCTAACCCTAGCCCTTCTCTAACCCTAGCTCTTCTCTAACCCTAGCCCTTCTCTAACCCTAGC
>JAOXYF010000011.1:14075839-14089194 GCA_028565775.1 Sternarchorhynchus goeldii | reverse complement strand
CTTCTCTAACCCTAGCCCTTCTCTAACCCTAGCTCTTCTCTAACCCTAGCCCTTCTCTAACCCTAGCTCTTCTCTAACCCTAGCCCTTCTCTAACCCTAGCTCTTCTCTAACCCTAGCCCTTCTCTAACCCTAACCCTTCTCCTTTGTCTTATTTCCTCATAGAGCCTTTCTGCATATCAAGTCATTTCTGAATGCAGATGGCATAAAAAGACTTTTATTGCCGCAAAAAATGTCTATTATTCTCAAATTCATATTCTCACAAGCAATCATTTGTGGCATGTCCAATAACTTTGGCTTGAACCATTCTCCAGAGAGCTCTATATCTCTGTGGCGCTCTCTCTCTCTCTCTCTCTCACTCTCTCTCTCTCCCTCCCTCCCTCTCTCCGTCTCCTTCAGTGCATGACACCATTTCGGTTGCTCCACACATAAACCCTGTGTTCAGACCAAACGATTTGCTTTCTGTCTGAGCCCGTTTCAGTTTAGCATCACCCTCCCCGAGGTTGCAAGTCTGCAGCTGTACCTTCTCTCCCAGGAGCTGCACTTGCTCTCGTCTGTGTGTGGAAGTGCGGGTCACGTGATTCTGTTCTCTGTTTGGAAAATTGTTGGATTTCTTCTTCCCCTTCAGGAATTCCATAAGAGGACTTGATATTGATTTCTGAGATGTTAATATTCGCAAACATGGAGCTTCTCCTGCCATGTTAATCCATTTATCTACATGTGCTTCTATTTTTGTAATAATGCTTCCAAGGTGGGATTTGTCAATTAGAGATTAACTACAAAAGCCATTTTGTTCTTTCGGAAACCTGCTGTTTCGTGTTTTCATTGTATTTCTAATAGATAGATCTTAATGTGCCTTTTAAATGGGATAAACATGAACCTGCTTTCCAAAAAGATTCAGCAAGTGCCCAGAATCCTAATGATCCATCTGACTGATGTAAATGAACAGCCAAACCAGTGTGTTATGATCCATTTAAAATTCACACTATTTCCTTATCATTTTCTTGGTGATCATATGATGTGCTTAAACAATGCCAGCAGTGAAAGTTACAAGGCTGTTTATCCCCAGTGACCAAATATTAACACACTTCTCTTAAGCATATCAACTGTCTTAATTCATTACAAACACTCTGAGCTAGATAGATGTTGTGTTTTCATCATGAAAACTTTTTGCAGATGGAATCTTTGGCAATAATAGTATTTGAGTTACAATTGGAGGGGTATTTGAGGAAAGTTGCTCAAACAGAAATACTATAGCAGTAATTAGATTGAAGACACCCCCTCAAAAACATCTAACATGTTTATTTGTTAGATAATTAGTACTGTAATTTTCCTCTCTCAGTTAGCTGCTTGTAAACCACACTCTATACAGTTAAAGATAATGGGGAAAAGTACCAACAGAAAGAAAGAAAACTTTCAAATGTAGATGATATTTAACAGTAATAAACATTTAGATCATGATATTTTATAGTAATAAGCTTTTCCTTTTCTAAAGTGTACCCTTGCATGCTACCACACAGAGGTCAGACACTGATGCAGACATTTTATGTGTTATATACATTAAATACATTTATATACATCATATACATTATACCGATATTGGAGGCATTATATTCTCCTGCCACTAAAACATTATCAAAGAAATGATTTATTGCAGAAATTTTACAGCAGTACAGCATTTCACCTAAATATCTGAACCTCCTGTCCATTTTATAGTAAAGAAAACATTTATTCCGTCCCTACATAGTGTGTGTTCGACTGTCCATGTATCTGAGCATGATAATGTTTTATAGTTACGTCAAATATCAGTTGTGATAACTTGCCTCTGTAGTCTCAATAAAAGCTGATATTCAGAACATTAGGGCCATCCAGGTTAGTATAAAACTGAAGGAAAGTTCAGTGAAGTATTATGTTCAGTATAGAAGCAGCATGTGATTTAGACTGTTTTGTGTTTAGAGTGCAGCCTTGTGTCCTCTTAAGAACATACTGCATGAAAACATGATGTCTGACCCAAAGCAAAATATGCTGACAGATTTTTGGGTATTTAGTTTAACATAGTTTCCATACCTTTTTGTTTTCTTTTCTCTGGTGCTGTATAACGGCCTGGCAGTGATGTTTAGGAAAACATTTTTCGGTTTTCGAATGGTCATGTTTTATGTGATGACCGTTCTAGAAATCATCTTTCTTTACTTTGAACACCAGATGGCATGATTTGTTAAACTCTAAACTCGAAGTCTCCCACTCACATTGTTTCTAAGTTCCACTGGTGTGATTGACATTGACTTGTACTAGGCTCCACGCGACACTTCCCCGTAGAGCAGTAGAAGTAGCTGAGTTCTCGGAAGTAAGTCCAGTTTGTTTGTGTCCCAATGCTGATTACACAGATTTGAAAGCATTCGAAGTAAAAAGCAATTAGGCATGAAATAAGAAATAAAGTGAAAATCGCGACATGAGAAGAAGGGTAACTCGGAAGGGACAGGAAGAGAACCTTGGGATGCGGCTCCTTCGGATCCAGTGCTGGAGGGGATGTGATCCAGCAGGTATCTGATCAACAGTGAAGGTTCAGTTTACTCGCTCCCCTATACTACGACCACAGATAAAATAGAGTCCAGAGATACACCTCTTGTACATTAAAGAAACAACAGATTTATGTTTAGAGCTGGTTGGAAGGTAATCTAAGTTTTGCTGGCCAGCACTAACTGTTGTTAAAACAAAGGAACTAGCAAAAAACACATCTAATTCCTCAGCCTGCTATCGTCTGGCATGACACCTCACTGGGTCACAGTGTATCACAGCTGTAAGGTTCATTTTTCTCCAGAGTTCTCAGACTTTAATGACAATTGCTTACTATACCTTTAGGTAGGCCTTAAAACAATGTACCTTGTTTTAAGGAAAACATCACTACACACCACACCACTACAGTATAACACACCACACCACTAGTGTAACACGCCACATCTGTACAGTATAACACACCACACCACTACAGTGTAACACACCACATCTGTACAATATAACACACCACACCACTTCAGTGTAACACACCACATCTGTACAGTATAACACACCACACCACTACAGTGTAACACACCACACCACTAGTGTAACATGCCACATCTGTACAGTATAACACACCACACCACTACAATGTAACACACCATATCTGTACAGTACAACACATTACACCACTTCAGTGTAACACACCACATCTGTACAGTATAACACACCACACCACTACAGTGTAACATGCCACATCTGTACAGTATAACACACCACACCACTACAGTGTAACACACCACATCTGTACAGTATAACACACCACACCACTACAATGTAACACCACATCTGTACAATATAACACCACACCACTACAATGTAACACACCACATCTGTACAATATAACACACCACATCACTACAGTGTAACACACCACATCTGTGCACTTGGCACAATTATATTTAACTTCTCTCTCTCTCTCTCTCTCTCTCTCTCTCTCTCTCTCTTATTCACTTACAATTGACATTATACATAAAGGCTACAATATTGTGAAGCGAAAGGCCATTGAAAAGAAAATCTACTTGATTTTCTTGAATATAAATTCTGCTCGGTGCTATTTTCTCTGAAGCACAAAAGACTACTCCACAAAAGACTGTGCTAACCTGGAATGTGGTCAAAAAGTTGTAGCTCACTGACACGTACAATAGACAGTGTATAGTCATTGTCTACACTGACATGTTGAACCAGTCATGTAAATTACGCAGCCATCATGAGACCAGGCTGGGATTCTTGTTTTTGTTTTGCTTTTTTGTTTGTTTGTTTTTTTAGACGACACAGCCATAGTCAAGATGAACCGATTCTCAGAAACAACATATCATGAAACATATATCGTATCTTGAAGAAGCTTTGCGTGGTTAGGGTACACCCAGCAGCTGGACGGCTCTTAGCTTCATATGTGAAGTTGCACAAGTGGAGCTTTTCTTCAGTGTATACTGAGAAACCAGACTTGCTTCACCAGTGATCACCAGGACTGTACAAGCTCCCTTGTAGATGCGTTTTGACTGCATTGTTGTTATGTGCGTGGCTATGTACCGTGAAGGACCCCCTTCCAGATAACCTTCTAGCTGTGCCTCCAACACAAACACTTGGGCACTAATTAGTCACTTGGCATTCATTCATTTATTATCTACTTGATTTTAATGACTCACAGCAAAGCATCTTTGCCACAAAAATAGAAGTGTTGATGTTTATAGTCTTCTGTTCTCTTATGGAATTCCTACATGAGCACTGAACAGCTTTTGAATCAAAGTCTGTGGTTGCCAAGGACCAACACTGTCGCTCCTCAGTAAAACTGGGTTTGAGTATTTCATTCGGAAGAAAATACCAAAGATTAGGAAAAGATGTGAAATGAACTTATTTGGACTTCAGTAACAGGGCGTATCCTGTGGTGCCATGCCTTTGTGACCTACAGGCCTTGGTTAAACAGCTCCTCTGACCTGTGACCTCTCTGAGCCTCCGACGTCTTCCCTGAACCCAGCTTGCTGTGTTGTTTGTCTACTCTCCCTAAATGCAACTTACTTTAAGCATGCATCGACAACATCTTGCAGTAAAAAATTAACCCATTTTCAGCCAATTTTCTTCTCTCTTTGACGTACATCCAGACTGCACGCCTGTATACATGTTTAAGACTAACAATAACAGATATATTTGTCTTTGGATCACATGACAGAGGGGGCAGTTGTCCCTCAGCTGCCCCTCTTGACTGTGTCTGTTTATAGTTTGTGCATCTGGTTGTAGTGTGTGAAAGTTAAAATTGCTTTGTTCTTTTGTCTCTGGGATTTTTTTTCCTTCATTTATACACACTCAAATCAATTGTTTTCTTTCTTTCTTTTTCTTCTTTTTCTTGGTTATCATTTTTGAATAGCTGAACTTTTGGGTTGGTTCAAAATTAGCATTACTAAATTAAAGTAGATGTTAAACACCAAATCACAAAATTAATTTGACAATATGTTTTCAATTTCCAGTCTTCCTTTTTTAGATTTGGAACTACTTCAGCGAATATTTTATGTGCTTACAGTAACACATTGATCAGCATATTATATGGCTCCTTAAAAGCTATTAAAATATTTTTTTTTCTTTTTTGACAACAAAGAAAGAAATGAAATGCTATTGTTTAAAAATATGTAGACCCAAAAAAGCACATACGATTATCGATGAAAATGTTCCAGATCTTGATGTTCTCTTGTTATTATTTTTGATTTGTTCGACAGAGCTCTTGCTAAACGATTGACTTTTAAACGAACAGTTCCACACCTGCATGGCGAAGAAGTTGCAGTTTAGGGGTTGTCAGATTGTCAGTGTTAGAGTTCTGTTCTTTTCTCGTAGATGGGCATGTAAATGCTCATTGTTTGTATATCCCCATCCCTTCCTTACAGCCAAAAGCTCTAATGCCGCCCGACCGCTTCGTACTGCCTTTCCATGGACATGGCAACCGACTTACACAATCACCCCCATCATTGTCATCTCCTATGTAGTATGTTCATAGGCCCCGCCCCCCTCCTCCTCACCCCTCTAGCTATGGTAAAATATGTACAGTCATTCATTCATTCAGACTTTAAGTGTAAATCAAGATAAGCAAAAAGTTTAATTACTAGAATGTAGATATTTATTGAAAATGATAGATCAAAGGTTCAAATATGTACAGTTTTTTGTATGAAAACTGGATTATTTAACAAAGAAAAAATCAAAACAGAATAATGGTGAAGTTTATTTTCCATGTTATGTGGTGTGGATGTATGTGTCGTTTCCTCCCTGTATACTCATGTCTGAAGAATATATCTAATAGAGTGGCTAGTAATTTTCTTTCAAGAAAAAAAATAACTGTCCAAGGACATTCTTACACAACTTTCTTTTGTGCATTTTTTTTTCTTCATGCCAAAATCATGCGGGCAATTTGTTGATGTAAGTTAACAAAAATCTGGTATGCTTATTTTCCTTGAAGTAATTATTTTATGTACATGGTGTTATGTTTTTGAAAGCCACTTAAAATAAAGAAATGATTATCCTTTGTTTAATTTTTTTTATTGATTTAGATTTGTGCTTGTCGTATAGTAATATTTCCAATAACTAGTCGCTAATATTTTTTGTTGATAATTGTCTTGGTTTATGTTGAGTCTGTTTTTATTAGTTGTTTTTGTTTGTTTGTTTGTTTGTTTGTTTGTTTGTTTTGTATAGTACATAATGCTAACATAAATGGCACCGATGTCTGTCAGCTGCAGTGACAGTCTGAATATCCGTCAGGCGGTTTCTAAGGAGAACATTCTGAAATGAGTCTTTTGCAATTAAAAATTTATACAGCATATAGCTTGTCTTTATCTGTAGGCATAATCTTCAGATTTTGTACTTTCTTCTTATACCAACACCTTCAAAGTACGGAACCCTAGATGCTGTTGAAGGGAACTGCTTATATCTAGAACTGCACTTTCATGTTGAAAATATAACTGACATTATATTACTTTAGATTGCTACTTTAGCTACAAGCAAATTCTTTATGGCTCTTGGAGTTTCTCCCACATGATCATTTGTAATTGACAGCAGTGTTTAGTAACCGCTGACAGCACCAGTATGTGAAAGAAAGCTGGTGCCATGTTGGAGGCAGTATAATACAGGTTAGCAGCCAGTCAGTCCTGATTACTATTACTGTACTGCCTTGAGTATAGATTCATCTTAATCAACATTCCAACAGACTTTGTTTTGTTTTGGGTTTTTTTAACCTGTGTCTAGAAACATTTAAAGCGTGCTTTACCATTCCACCTAGCTCATATGATTGCTTTTGGTAGTTATTTGATTTCTGGTACTGAAAGAATATTTTTTACATCTTGTATACAAAGAAAGCAGACCATTACAGCGCATCAAATATTAGGTCGTGAATTTCATTCCATCACGAAAACAATGCGATGTGAAATGTTATGTTTCTGTAAGTTCATCGCAAACCAGACTGTGCGGCCGAACGGAGTTTAGGCAGAGGTGCGAGTGGGGGGCTCGGGGGGTTATTCGGCTGTCACTGCAGTGCTAAAGCAAAAGCCCTGCCATTTCGGTTCCAGCATAAAGGCATTCAAAAGGCGTGAGTCTGGAGGCAGCTGGGGAAGCCGAACTTTCCTCATAGAGATTACATCAAGCGGCAGCGGCCCTTCAGAAATGCTTCCGCAAACGCAGCACTTCTGTGCGCACTGGGAGATATTTTGTACTTTTGACATTGTTTTCCTTTTGTGGCGTGATGTACCATGGCCAAACCGACACAGTAACTCTGCGTACAGCAGGGGTGTCTAACCGCGGTCCCAGAGGACTGAGTTCCCTCCTAAAGCATCAAACTATGCTGGGCTCCAGCCCTCAAGGACTAGAGTTTCAGCAAAAGATGCCACAAGTATTATGCAGTTATTCTGCTCACCCATTAAGACCCTCTTGAGGCCTTTTGATGTAACTTGGTAAATGCTTCATACTTTTTTTTTTATCAGTTTGCTTTTAGTTTTCCTTTTTTTTTCTAGGAAGCATTTATGTTGCTTAGAATTTACTATCTGTTTGTTTGTTTGTTTTTGTTTTGTTTTTTTTTTCATTTGAAATATATTAGACTCTTTGATCTTCTGTGTTATGTTTACAGCAAAAGAATATGCTCTCTAACATATTGTTCTGTAATTCTTTTTTTTAAATCCTAGGAGGTGAATTAGTTATCCCAGTACTTGTAGAGGATCCCTTAGAACTCCTACCTGTAGCTACCCGTGCACCCTCCATTCTTTTCCCCCCAACCCTCCGCCCCCCCCTCACCATTACTGATACCACCAAAGAGTCCCAGGCCATGGTCACTGAGGCGGGGGTACCTTGCTTGTCGGACCAAGGCAGCGATGATTGTGATGATGATGGCTTGGTGATGTCTGGGTATGGCTCTGGGGAAGCATATGACTCTAACCTGCCCCCTACTGATGATGAAGATTTTTACACCACCTTCTCCTTGGTAACAGATAAGACCTTGTCTTCGTCGGCCTTTGAAGGTGGCTACAAGGCTCACGCGCCTAAGTGGGAAGCCAAGGACTTTAGACCTAACAAACCCTCCGAATATGGTAGGACTACTACCCTGCCTTTATACCCCAAGCTGAGCCGCTCCACCTCTTCGTCCACGCCCGAAACACCACCCAAAACACCACCCAAACGGCCTGCGGGCAAAATGAATAACCGCGAATTTAAGCCCCAGCCCGACATAGTCTTGCTTCCATTACCCACGTCCTATGAGGTAGACAACCCAAAGGCGAAGAACCCGCTAATAACCTCCCCCATGTTCCGTAATGTACCCACAGCAATTCCCACGGAGCCAGGCGTCAGGCGGGTTCCGGGGGCCTCGGAGGTGGTCCGCGAATCTAGCAGCACCACAGGAATGGTCGTCGGAATTGTTGCTGCAGCTGCTTTGTGCATCCTTATTCTCCTGTATGCCATGTATAAGTACAGAAACAGGGACGAGGGATCGTACCAAGTAGACGAGAGTCGCAATTACATAACCAATTCAGCGCAGAGCAACGGTGCGGTGATGAAGGACAAGCAGCACAGCTCGAAGAGCAACAGCAAAAAACAGAAGAACAAGGACAAGGAATATTACGTGTGAGAGCCGAGCGTCGCGTTGAGAGAGACCTGCGAAACGGACACTGTAAAGCACCGGTCATGTCGTGAACTGCACTGAGAGAGTGTGTGTGTGTGTCTGTGTGTGTGTGTGTGTGGAAATGAAGCTGAATCTGGCACACCGCTGAGGCGCTGACCACTCTTGTGAACTGTAATATAAAGCACACTTACTAGTGTAAGCATACCAAGAAGGTAAAATATCAACATTAGAGACCTTCAACCCTTCAATCTGGTCGCAGACGTTATCAGTGTAGAATATTTCACAGCTACGTCATTAATCCTAAGTGACTTTTAGAGGTATGTGATCCTTGGCGTATCTTTATTTTTTTCTCTTTCTTTATGATTTTTTTTAACTTGTAAAAAGAGGAGAAAATTATTTCGGCCATTTCAAGCATGTAAAGCGACATGTAGTGTTGGAATATTATGAGTGGGACAGAAAAATAAATATTTATTGTACAAACAAGAAAGGACTCCTGCCAAAAAAAAAAATCTATCTAAATATATATATATACATACATATATATATATATATATATGAAAATTTGTATTGTTTATACATTATGTGGTGTCTTTTTTTTTTTTGCTCTCTGCAAAAGAAAAAAAAAACTATGTAGTAAATTAAATCGAGTGAGTGAAACCGTTCAGGACTCACTAAAAGCTCTTACAGCACTGTTATTTAAAGTTGACCAAATGACTTTAATTCTACACCCAACTGTGACATTGACAATTTGTGAATTGAGAGAAGTGGTGCATTTTTCTTGTCTCGGTAAAAGCGACTGATTGTAAATGCATGCCATCCTGCCCTGCGATGTACGATCTTCAGCTCCAAGTTGAACAGATCTAGCAGGTCCGTTCATTCATCAGAAACACCTTCTTTTACCCTCAAAGTGACAACAAGGGAAATTGTTCCCTCTATTTCTTTTTCCTTTGCGGCCAGTGCTGGTTTGATCTCGTTTTGATCATAATGTATGTTGGTCCATTTCCACTTCTCTTTTTTATGAAGCTGTCTAGTGCACTCTGGCACTCTACTATAATGCTGTTACGGATGTCTATACAGAAATAAATCTAACGTGAAAAGTGTGAATTCTTATCTGTTGTCACAGTCAACTGTGTCAAACAACAAATTTGTTTACATATTTTATTACATTATAGCAGTTGTACTTTTTAGGTAGATAATGTACATACGAACCTAAGTTGTATTTTTTTTAGTAATTCTATTGTACAGAGAGATCTTTTAATTTATCAGTGTGTTTCATGAAGAAAATCAGACATTGTTGACTAACGTGAAGAGAGACTTTGAAGTGCTGAAAATATACACATATTTTGTAACGAAAGGCAGAGAATTTTGTTAGATTAGATGTCTAATCTTTCTCGCAGATGTTTCTAAGTCGCATGGATATTTGACTACTGGACGTTGTCAATCAAATACAGGACACGCCTTCTTAATTGTACTGAGGCTTCTTTGTTATCAGTTGTTTTGTTTTTTTTTCTGAAAGAATCAAAAGAATATATGTCACAATAAACCAGTCACATGGATGCAGTCACCCACTTCACACCATTTATATAAAGTGTGATTTTTACAATGATGTCTTAATGTAGGGTGCCTGGAACAGAGTAAACCAACCGGTACATAATTTCTCATTTGAATATGAATTAGACTTATTCATTTTCCCCATTTTGTCATTTACATATTTAAGTATACACAGTATATGGAGGAAGCTTGAGCAGATACCTCGTTTTAATACACACGCACACGCATGGATGGACATATATGTGTGTGTGTGTGTGTGTGTGTGTGTGTGTGTGTGTGTGTGTGTGCGCGCACAGAGTACTGTGCAAAAGCCTTAGGTTATCAGATGCATTACTTTACTGTATAATTATTCCTCTTCATAAAAGATGCAAACAGAAGATATAGGAGTATGTATACACACAAAAAAAAACAACATTTTCAGAACTAGTTTTCGTCTACAGGCAAAAGTCAGTATTTAGTGACCTCCCTTGACACTAAGCACATCTTGACATTCTGAAGTTTTCTTTCAGTATATTATTCAAGGCTTTAAGAGGCTTTAAGAGGCTTTAATACAGCCAGGTTCCTGCTACTGCTCAAGAGTACGGAGATCACACTAATTACTCACCACTGTACCCTACAAAAGCATTTTATTCCCGATTATTATTTTTTCAGTTTTTTAATATTGCATCCAAAGTTCCTTTATTCCTGTATTCTGGTTGTATTCTACCAAGGAGATATATCATTGTTAAGACTTTTGCACAGTAGTATTATGTATGTGTGTGTGTGTGTGTGTATGTGTGTGTGTGTGTGTGTTATTTTACTTCACATGTAATTGAATGACTAATATCACCTTTGTATTTTATTGAAGCACTAGGTGACAGGTGTTCCGTACATGACATTCATATGATGGCCATAAGCACCTGTCTGCCCTCAGGTTCACACAGCACCACATTATAATAGACAGCTTGGCACCTGTAGGTGTGGACCCTAGACATTTCTCTTACATTAAAAGTGTTTTTATTGACCAAGGTCATCTTGAGAGAGTTGACTTGCTTTTTAATGCTACATGCAACACTAAAATATCTAGATCCATCTTAAGCTCATTCTAAGCAAATAATTCAAAACAGCCATTTGGTTTAATATTTTATTAGGTTCTACGCACAGGACTGGTCATGGTTATATCAAATCCTGAATTGGTTATTTTACCCAAGTGTATTCATACACTGCTAAGACAGACCATGGAATTAAAATCCATTCAGTCTCAGTGTTTTTCAAGACCTCACTATTTAAGACAGTACTATACCTCACTATTTAAGACAGTACTCTACCTCACTATTTAAGACAGTACTCTACTTCACTATTTAAGGCTTCAGTATTGAAAATGCTGCATATTTATATATTCACATCGAGGCATTAATTAAATTAAATGTTTTTTTTGTTTGGTGTTTTTTTTTCAAGGCACAATAAGTGAATCATTTCCATGTGAAAAACATTACACTAGTGTTAATGAAAAAAAGTGCACTTCTGCCAGAGTTTAAAACTAACATTTCTTTATATTTCTTTTTCAGCTCATATTCCTAGGACTTAATAATAATAGGCTGGTCTTATTTAATAATAGGCTGGTCCTATTTAAGACTGTTGTTTGCCTCATCAGTCTCCTAGGCTAAAACATGCATGACACGCTAACACTGAAAATACTTTAATTTGTCCAAATTTGGCCATTTAGTGATCTTTTATTGGTATTTCTACATCCATATTTCCAGTTTCATATCACTGTATGTCTGTTACATGTTTTATTGTTGTTACTTTGTCTGTGTGTGTGTGTGTGTGTGTTTGTGCGTGTGTGTGTGCGTGTGTGTGCGCGCCAGCCTCTCTTTGTCAGTATATATTTCTACAGTATATATTCTTCCTTTGTTTTACAGGAAAGGCTTTCATTGTCTTAGTATCCAAAGTTATTGGAGGATATCACTGATCTTTAAAGCTCCACCACAGCAAACAGAATTAATATATAATCTGAATTACAACACACTGCTGGAGCACTGTGCATGTTATTATTATTATTATTATTATTATTATTGTTTTACATGGATTTACACTATGCATGTTCAGAGTTCTCTCTGCTCCCCAGAATCCACAGACTGAGCCGCAGACAGTCCTCACAAATAAAAGCCAAATGTGACAGGTACCATTTTAAAAATGAACATCTTATTACATGGGTGGCTGACTTATTGACCTGCCTTGACAAAAGCAACTCTTCTCTGGCAATGAGAAAGTTCATTAAAATTCTGCAAAGGCTTAAAATTCAATAATCCCTCCACAACTTCCAGATGAGTCCTAGTCATTAGGGTAATTCATTATAGCAAACATATATCCTGCATTCTACGTGTCAATGTAGACCATAAATAGTCTGCTTTCACAATATACACCTCAATTCTATTGCATGCTTATGCAAACTGAATACCAGTGTGGGTTTAAAACATTAGAATTTGTATTGCTCACCCAGTTTAGAAGAAACACCTACCTGGGACCTGTTCTCACTCTATTAGAGATGAATGTTTTATGTGTATATTTTATGGGTACTAATACAGATGGACAGTGTGTGTGGAAGCTGTTTTGTCTGAGCCTCCACCCTGTTCTGACCTCGGGATCACTGACGGACACACCACTGTAAACCCAGCAGCATCACTGACATTAGCATTGCAGTGAGCTGGTGTGACTGTGGTGTGAGTGTTAGCGCGGATGTAGGCTGATGTAGCTGTGTCGACTGAGAATGGTCCGATAACCAAAAATATCAAGTCGACGGTCCAGTGGTCATGAACTGAATTTTGAAACAAAGCTAGGAGATTGCTAGTCACAAAAAGGGAGTCATTAAAAGTGCTTTTAAATATATAAAGCCTGGGTTTTAGCTGCAGCTCATGTTCAAATCTCAAGGTCCTTTGGTTTATAGAAGCAAGTATTCTGTATATATAGTTTTCTAATACAAGTGTTTCTAAGACTTGTTTTATTATCTTGTAGTCTTAATATATTTAGGTTGTGTTGTTCCTCCACGCTCATAACAGGATTATGCTTAGAAGATAATACTGAAGTAGGTACTGGTTTAGTCATCCTGTTAGAAGATAATACTGAAGTAGGTACTGGTTTAGTCATCCTGTTAGAAGATAATACTGAAGTAGGTACTGGTTTAGT
>JAOXYF010000011.1:14053033-14072253 GCA_028565775.1 Sternarchorhynchus goeldii | reverse complement strand
ATAGATTACAGATTGTGTAATCTAAAATACAGATTGTGTATAGATTACAGATTGTGTAATCTAAAATACAGATTGTGTATAGATTACAGATTGTGTAATCTAAAATACAGATTGTGTATAGATTACAGATTGTGTAATCTAAAATACAGATTGTGTATAGATTACAGATTGTGTAATCTAAAATACAGATTGTGTATAGATTACAGATTGTGTAATCTAAAATACAGATTGTGTATAGATTCCATTTGGACCTACATCGTATCCTAATGTTGCCCTTTATAAGTTTGGCATTTCATTGCAATTTGACATTTATTCACTTAGTTACAGGAATGTACTAGAGTGTTACCCTAGTTTTTCTTGTAGTTTCAAAACTACAAGAGTTTTATAGTTTTATATGCATGTGATGCATATAAAAGACATACAGATACATTTGAGTTTGTTTTTACATCACCTCACATTTAGCAACAGTAAGAACAGAATAATTTGTTTTAAAAAAAACACACAGTGCTCTTCAGAGTTTAATGGAGATCATGCAGACCATGAGTATTAAACTGTGAAGTATGGTGGTGGGAATGAGCTATTATGGAGCTGAATTTCCTGCCAAACGCCCCAGGGAACCTTGTTATGATACATGGTATTGTACACGTTACATACCAGAAGACAAATTTTGGAGGTTGGCAGGAAGTGAAGATTAAAGTGGCTAGGCCCTGTGTAGTCTAGTCTGAAGTAGTGTGTACAGTGTGTGACTGACGGCTTCACTGTGTTGGAAAATATGGAGAACAAGTGCCAACAAAGGATGGAAATGATCAAGCATAAATACCATAACTAAATTAATTAATTATATAGAAAGCTGACATAAACCAAACCCAGTGCAAAATAACCTGTCAAAAAGGTTTAAATACTTCTTTCAAAAATGACATTGATCTCAGAGTGTGTCTGCCTCCCTGTACTGAACACCCTTAACCCTACACTGTCAGTTATTCACAGATACTGCAGCCCTCAGGCTCAAACCACATCTGGATGCATACACCAGTAACATAAGACCAAAGGGAATTTACAAATATGACAGATAATTACAGAAATCATGCAAGGTTCTCATGCTAGAGGCTATTTCATCAACTAGAAATATAATTATTTGCTGATAAGAATCGAGTCCCTTGCACGTTTCAATGGTGGATATACAGGCTTTGATTAGTCCAACATTGATTCAGTACAAGGCTGCGTGAGGCATTAGCTGGAGGGTTCATTTAGTTAGTTAAGGTGGGTTAGTTAGGATGAGGTTTAGGACTAATGCATTCTGTGGTACTCGAAAATAAAGTGTTTTATTTTAAAATTACAACAGTGTCAAATTTCTGTTCCACATCTAAATGAATCAATGCCATCTATTTCCAGTTTATGACATGCCACTACTCTGTTTGGTTAGAGAACGTTCCACTTTCTGCACAGACTTAAAGACAAGGCTTCACAGATTATGACTGTGGTGTTGCACTGATAAGACACAATGGCCAGTTGGATTAGATTAGTGAGCTATTCCAAAGGGAAAATGATGCTGCTCTTGATGGCAATTTAGATTTTGTTCTTCACAAATCAGTAATTCATTGAGATGAAGAATCAAACCCACTTCTCATTAATGTCTGAGATGGTACAAAGATATTTGTGAGGCCGAGCCATGAGTTTGCCAGCCGAGCAACAGTCCAGTTCTGCATGTGCTTTTTGAGTTTATACAAGCCAGAGGTAAACCAGGTGTTTTTTTGTTTGTTTTTTTGGGGGGGGCTTGAATAGCACAGACCTATATTCTCATAGGGATAAATATAGTCCAATTAATTTTTCGTACATTACACAGTGTGGATTGAGCCTGCATAACTTCATAGCTACGTAGCTGGATTATGTATGTTTAGCCTAAGTATTATTTTCTGTGTTTTTTTTTTTTTATTAAACCTTCAAACAATTAAGATTTGTCTATAATGTAATGTTTTGCAGGTGTTATATAATTGTTATAAACTGTGCATATAATTTAATTCTACAATATACTTTCATTTGACAGGGCCCAGGATATCATAGCCAGTTGCATCATACCCAGCAGTCTGCCTCCACTCCCCTCTCCCTTTGCCCCAAATCTTCCCTGGATACTGTCATGGTTCCATTAATTATCAGGGCAAGTTTGAATCTCCAATAGAGCAAAAATAGTTCCCATAATCAGCAGATAACTAGGAGCAAGAGGGGAGGAGCTCAAGGGAAATCAGGATGAGAATTACTTTATTTGCAAGTACATGTCACATAGAGGAATTTGCCTTGGCACATTTAGAAAGAGAAATGTGCACAGAGATGAACAGCGTTAAAAGGTACGTGAGGTGCAGTGGCATCCGTGCCATAACCAGGCTAGTAATGCACAAATGTCACTGCAGCAAATGCAAAACACAATTCATAGTGCAGCCATGTGAGTCATAGACTTCACACTACAGGGTAAAGATACAAGGCACTTCCATGGTTTTCAGCAGGAATGGGAAAATGATGGTTAAGCAGTGGAATTTTGGGAATTCTGGAATTCTGATACTGTACAGGTGCCTGTATCATTGGGATTACACATTGTAGTTCGGGGTGGCACTTAGGACCTGTTCGCACCAAGACTCCAAGCGCACAGAGCTGTTTTAGATAGGCTGCTGATGTGCCTGTGTGATACAGCACACTGTAGCTGGAACAGCTAAGAGGGCGAGAACAATGCTGCTTTCTGCTTTTCTGGATTGTTCTAATACAACAGAATTTACCCAGTAACGTTCTGTTTACATATTCTTTTGCAAAACTAGATAAAACACAATGTGCCAAAAAACCTAAAGCCAAGGGCAGGGCATATATGCAGAGGATAAACACAGTGTTTTTATCCAAACCCACAATAAAAATGTTCTTTAGAAATGATCTTGTGTGTTACATGTTTACTGCATTGACTGTAATCATCCAGTAAATACAATGCCTTACCTGGACACAACTGTGTATAGTAAAGCCTGCCTGGACTGTCAACTTTTTTAATGATTTTTCTACAGGCTACAATGACTTTTCAATGTATTTATTTATTGTTGTTTTTAACTTAAAATGCCCCCAGGTGCAGCATTTACCACAACTCCTAATCTGCGCTGTCAGGAGGAGTTTTCGTGAGCTGTACTCTAGCTGTATGATGGCCAGGAAAAATTGGCCTTGGGTTGTTTGTCTCGTGGCCAGGACATCGCCCCCAAAAAGGGTCTTGCAAAATCTATCTACAACAGAAACATTTGACTGTTTATAGCCATCTCATAGCCTGGTTCATAGCTGCTATATGATTTTAAAAAAAAAAGGCTAGCCTGCTGCTGCTAATAACTAGCTAGCCAGCTAACCAGCAAGCCTGCTGTTTATCTAGCCATGTATGCTAAATGTAGCTCACTAGCCTGTAGGCTATGATAAAAAGTGGCTTGCTTGCATAGTCTTTATGTGTGTATGATTAAAACGTGGCTGGTGAGCTTGCTGTTAGGTATGAAACAGCACCTTCTTGGCTCCCCCACTCCCCTTCATCAGTGTGTGGGTTCAAGTAGGAGGGGCGTTCGCCCAGTGTGTCAACTTTGGGGTGCTTTCTTCCCAGGTTGGCAACCTCTGTTTTAGCCCAACACGGTGTTTTAATACCGTCATTACTCTCTAAGGACTTGGCTGTGCTAAAACTCCTTCAAAATGTGATACATGTTTGGTTTTCATAGGCAGCAAATGGCATTTAACGGAATAAATGTGATTTCTATCACACTACATTCTAAATAAGCTGTCAACCCGACCTTAATATTTTTACACGCATTTAAAAAGTGTTTTGTTTTTTTTTAAGGGAAGCAGATTGCACATGGAGGCCAAATTTAAAAGGCAGAGGATCGTTCATGAAGATGTGGAAGTTTTACAAATTTGATGATTTTTGAATTTTGAACAGTTTCTTAGTTCATCACTGCATCTCATTTCTTCTTATCTGTACTGCTTTTTTAACCCACATCTTTAACCTAAAGCTCCTATCAATCACAAGTTCTTTAGTTTTACTCTAGAAACTAGATTAGAGATCTTTATTCTATATATATAAAATGTTTTTGTTGAGATTATTTTTTGTTGTTGCTGTTTGATTGGCCATGGACTCATCACATGATATGAGAGTGCTTCAGCATGTGACATGCACTTGGCTCACCAATTTGGTTTGCTTAGTGGCTCAGCGTTTAAGTGAATATTTAACACTAGAGGTCTCTATTTAACAATACGAAAGGAATGCATAACCATAACACTGTAAATGTTACACTTTATTCAGTATTTCCTACTTCTTAAAAAGTACTCAGGTTTAGATATTAAACACATCTGCCTTAGCTGAATGACAACCATTTACAACATTTGGCTGATGCTTTCATCCAAAGTGCCTTATGTTTATGATTAAATATACCCAGTGCAACTGAGGGTTAAGGTTCTCACTCAGGGGTCCAACAGTGCCAACTTGACAGAAGTGAGACTTGAACCAGCAACCTTCGGATTGCTCAACAAGTGCCTTAACCACAAAGCTACCACTTGCTTAGTACTTTTGCCTTTATTTTAGGTCGGCTGCTCCATTCAAAATGTAACAATTTCTCTTGGGCCAATCCCTTGCTAATGTTCCAATATCTCTACTGGTCCACTGACTCAGAGGCTGCTTCTGATGATTCCTTCTCAGTAGAACTAAAGGTCAAGTGTATCAGTAGAACTATAGGTCAAGTATCAGTAGAACTAAAGGTCAAGTATCAGTAGAACTAAAGGTCAAGTATCAGTAGAACTAAAGGTCAAGTATCAGTAGAACTATAGGTCCAGTATCAGTAGAACTAAAGGTCAAGTATCAGTAGAACTAAAGGTCAAGTATCAGTAGAACTAAAGGTCAAGTATCAGTAGTCTGCAGCCAGTCTCCAAGGTTGAGAAAAGAGGCTACAGAGGAACAGGCTCTTACTACAGCTGGACCTGTGACAGCACCTCTCCAGAACACTATTCACTGCACTCTGTGAAACCGAGAATTCCTCCTGAATACTGATGTTGTACTTGTGCTCCTGGTCCAACATCAGTCCATACCCTGAAGTGCACGCGTGCCCACAGTGCCCACATGTGTATGTTTATACACTGCTGTAGCAGATTCTATCAGCATGACGTAGCTTCCTGAAGCTCCATATGGTGTAAACGGAAGGACTACAAAGGACAGTCATCTCAAACACAGCTTGCTAATGGTCTACACCCTCGGGTCCAGGGTGATAGATATCAGGACTGCGAATGCATGCAAAGGGTGCTTTTCAAATTGTTATAAGACACTGATATCCAGGATATAACCAGGATGGTGATATTTCACTATTAGTATTGTGCAGGTGAGTGTACAAAAGCAAGGAGCTGAAGGCAATTCTGTAATTTTCTATAATAATTCTATTTCTTTCTCAACTTTGGTGGTATTCCAACTTCATTCAATCAGAATCAGATGGAAATATTAATGATAGGCATGAGACGCTGGCCCAACCTTGGGTATTTGGAAGAAGCTGTTTTTTAGGACAAGGCTGAAGAGCTTTTCTTTAGAGATTTACGTTTCCAAATAAGAAAAAGGGTGGACTAATAACGAATCAAATGTTTGGCATCTCCAAAGGAGTGTGACATGACTTAAAAGAAATTGATACCAGACATGGGTTAATATTACTGAGACGGTGGCCATCCAAATCAAATAATCCACTGTACAAGTAAGGATATAAATGCCTTATCTTTTGAAGGCAGACACATACTTTTAAATGCTTACATCAACATTTTGTTTTAATTTATATAGGCTGATTTGGCAAACTCTGGCCATTACTATGTTTTATGTCCCTGTTGTAACTGAATAAATGTGAGCAGATTTTCCACTCACTTCAGAGGGGCTCTGTCCTTGTAAATGAGGGACTCTTCTTAATGAGCTGCTTATGATTCTGTCCAGCACCTGTTTACCAGACATAAGTCCCTAAAAGGTTCCCTGCCATACTCCTTCCTGGAGTGACCCTGTATGGTGCTGTTACGTGAGCCGCTGCCCTACCTTCACCATCCGTGATCTTGGCAACCTCGCCGTATCACAGCACTCCACGCCTCTTTCCAGGAGGCCCAGGTGGCCAGAACGCTAGTTCGGCGGCGGTGTGACACACGTTTCCATTTCGCGACACTTCCTGGGGACATGTTCTCCCAATGCCTCTGCTCTGCGGTTACTGGCAGCCTCAGAAGTGCAGAAGTTCAGCCAGGATCTCCGTGTCTCACCACCCGATAGGACCGCGCGTGTTCAGACCCATCTCTCCGCGTCGGCAGACGGCGCTTTGGTGGAAACAAAAGCACGAGCACTCCCCCACTCCTTGAAGCTGCCTCTGTAGTCGTTCCTGTGAACGTATGTGCCACTTTCTCATACTTTCATTACCTGAGGGATGCCTCCATCTGGAGTTTTCCTCCAACCTTTCCTCCCTTCCTCCGTCCACACCCTCACAGCACGTTTCACAGAACCATACCAGACCAGAAAGACTCAGGCAGTAAAGCAGCAAAGGAGGAGCTTTATTTTTCTTTTCCTTTCTTTTTTTTTAAATTTTTTTTTCCTAATTGTATGAAAGCAGCTGGTTGCACTAAATATGCAAATGTAGTATATCTGAATATGCAAATGTTGAGCATGAAATGGAAAGCTGATCTCAGCATGTCTACAGGCACACTCATTTAGGTTTGGACAGGGAGGCGTGGTCGCTCATCCAACCACAAACAGGATTCGGGTTCCTTTCGTTAATGGTCTTCATTCACACACCAGTCTGTCTTTGACATAAATGAGTGTCTGTAGGCAGGTCTGCATTACTATACAGGAATGGTAAACTACTTCCTTAAATACTTCCTCTTAACATTCAAAAACAATTCTATCAGCTTTCCTGTACAGTCTTGCCAAAATGCAGTATCCAAGAACAAAAAAAAGATTGATTTCATTTGTCAAAACAATGCAATATGATCACTGCCTAAAGATTATTCAAAATACTTTGTTAAATTGCTGTCCTATTTAAGAGATTACCAAAACAATCTCATCTACTCACCGTATTTTCCACTGTATAATATTTCCATTTTGTGCCTTTGAGAGGTTAGCAGTTCATAGACGGCACAAATGAATGTTTTCAATTGAGTGATGGCATCAGTGTGCTAAAGGGTGCATCAGGCCATGTAAAAGCTGATGATACAATATTCAGCTGAAATGAATGATTGTCATGTTCAAAAAGGGAAAATGTATGTACATAAAAATAAACATTAACAAAAATAAATTATCTTATATGGACACTTGTGCTTTCTTCTCTGTTGAACAATTTGGTTTTCTGCGGCAATAAATGTTATTTAACATAAATGTATTACGTACTGTAATACTACATTAATGGGTAAATAGTACATATACAAATGTGGAGCACTTTGTACATGTACTTGTGTGTTTTCTGACTGTTGTCACTAACATATCCTTTCAAAATTGATGTGCAATGCTTGGAGTTTCTATTCATTGTGTGTATAACAAAAAAAAAAGCATCAGGAATGTTGGGTTCCACCCAGGAAACTCATCGATCAATTTTTAGAGAATTCAGGGGATCAAGTATGAGCAGAGCCCAAGCTACCACTGGAACCACCCTGAAGCGGCTCTGAAAGCACTTCACTTTCCTTTTACTTTATAATATAAAAATAAACTATGCCACCTTTCATATGAAAAGACTCTGGCTAGAAATTATCGCCTTCCATAGCTCTGCTCAAGCCAGTGTCGTACATCTTTAAGGTTGTAATAAAACGGGCCCTTTCCCCCCAGATAAGCTATTTTCTTCTTTTGGACAATGCAGACCCTCTCATAGGACACTCCATAAGCTACGTTGGCATTGTTATCCATGCAGTCAGCCACCAGCTGGCACTGTGGAGGTAACGAGAAGTGATCCACAAGCTTGCGTGCTGCCAGCACCCTCTCTTCCAGGCTACGGTGCTTCCTAACCTCAAAAGAGTGGGGCTTCATGGGTGGCGCTACCCATCCGTCCAGGGGATGTGCCTCGTCGATGTAGACTAGTAGGAAGTCTGCCACGTCTGAAAAGTCTTCAACCAGCCGCCGGAAGACCGGTAGCTGGCTAACGAATGGCGGTCAGGTGGCCGAGCCGAAGTTGACCACCAGGGGGCGTTCCGACGACTCAAAGTCCAGCAGGTGGCACTCGCCTAAGGGCCTTCTGCCAGGATCCCATCGGCAGCTGTTGATTGGGATCTTCACCACTTTAGAGTTGGGTGCTGCTTCCCCTAGCTTCACCTGGGCAGGCACAAGAGAGGATCTATATCTCACTGGGAGCACAAACAACTAACCATTCACGAGACGCTCACAGACAATGACGCATCAGCAGCTGTACTAAGAGCAGAGGCCCTCACAACACTCTTAAACATGTACATACTACAGAGCTGAGTGCAGTGTGACATGCACTTGGGAAATTACTTAAGGTGTGCCTCGGTTTCTTTGTTGCTATGGAAACTTTAGTGATGTTACTAAATAAAAGTAGTTGGTAACCAGAACTCCATTCACAAGTACCCAAATTTTTGGTGTGGGCTTCAAGTACACATACAAAAATGACTTAATTCTTGGGAGTTCATCCCAGTATGAAACTTTCCAGCAACTGTTTATTTGTGCTTTGGCAATTCCAGAAGTAACTTAATATCTATAAACCAGTGGGGCAAAGGAAAGCAAATAAAACATCGGAAAGGCACATGATCCCTTTTGTATTCTCTACATAAGACGATGAAGCTTGGATCTAAACAAATACATTTTAAAAATGCATTAAAAAAATTTTAAAAATGCACATTTTGGATCATAAAGTAAGCAAAATAAATGTTTAGGCTGAGGTATTTTACCAAGCAGGATGCTTAAAAAGGCCTTAAATTGTTCTAACCACTTTTTTTTTTTTTATCCTGGTCTGCGTCTCTAGCTTTTTCTGTTGAACAAATAATTTTGTATTACAACAGTATGTTAGAAAACATAAATATTGAACCAGTCCTACTGTCTCTGGGTTTGTTTAAGAGCTTCTACTGTAACACCAGTTGAATGCCAGTTGTAGCAATCACCCTGGCACTCGAGTAGGGAAATTGGCCCCATGTAGAGCCAAGAGTGAGGTTTACCATAGAGGATGCTGAAAACGTTAACCGGACAATACCATAGTTTAGTACGCTATATTAGGCAATCTTTAGTGAATATCTAGTTAAAAAGTAACACTAAAAGTACCCAGACGTCTAGCAAAGTATCCAACAAATTTAAAGGGCATTGCCCTGCGAGTCCATTGACTGTCTGGAGCTCAAAGTTCAAGATTCTTTATACTGAAAGGAAATGCCCGGGCGTTAAGTCAAAGGCGATATGTAGTCTGAATGTTTAAACTAAAGCTAACTTGATTACTATTCAAATGCAAAGTGGTAAAGGCGTATAACATGCTAGCTATGATTTAAAAAATCACAGAAAACGCAGAAACTACATGTAATGTTTGTTTAAAACTTCCGATCTGGGGGGGTGGGGGTGGGGGGGAGATAACCACAACATATAAAACCATAAGTTATAAAGGCACGTTGTCGAAGTGAAACATGCTTGTTGCACTCCTTACCTGCTTGTAGGCATCCAGCAGAAAGCTGTTCCATATGGAGCGCAAGCCGGCTGAAGTTAACATACGCTGCCACTCGCCGCTCGCGGCGGAGCCCGAGAAGCTGAGGAGTGATACTATGCGTTTTACTAGCACGACCGAATCGTACAGCACGAAGAACAGGCAGTTCGAAAAGAAACCCGGCAAAATCTGCAAGGTGACCAACAGGTCCACACTCAGCATGCCCATTTTCCGACGAGTAGCTATAACAGGTGGTTCAAGTAGCTCTTTGTTTCTAAACTTTACCTTTTTCGAATCATTTTGGCGATCTATCTTCTCCTTTATCGCCACTCTGTCACAGACTGTCATAAAAGTTAAGACAGAGATGCAAATTAAGCCTGACGGCAAAGGATGTAGTTTTTGGCTAGTTCTCTTGCACCGAATTATCCTGCACTGCCAGCAAAAGACGTTGAGTTGTAAGTAAGTGAAGAGCAGGCTTGTGCGATGGTGCCAAATTTCTTCCTCCCTGCCCCTTGCAATTACAAAGGCTCCCCGCTGAGAAATATCCTTGGTCACAGCAGTCTTTTTATACCGTAAATCATTCCCGGCTTTGAAATACACCTCAAGCTTATCTTATGGTAATATCATGACGTCATGCGGGGGCTCTCGCGGAGGGCACGAATAAAAGTGATCCAATGAGAACTTGATACTTTCTCAAAGTTCACCAATATTAGGTATATGATCTAAATTGTAGACTAGACATAATGCAGTATCAGGAAACACAGTAGATAAAAAACATTATTATTATTATTATTATTAAATATTCAGGAGCCACAATAGCCAATATCTTCTAATGAAATTCTGATTAAGAAATGCACATGGGGTGGGGGGGCTTGGGTTAACAAAAATTGGTGATTCAAGATTGGATCAAAACAATTCCAGGCAAAGTGAATTCTCGGAGTATTACTTACTCTATATATCACTCTTTAGGGTGGCACTGATTTCTTTGGCATGGTAAGAGATCCATTAGTGTGACAGGATATCCATTAGGTATCGATTCCACCGCTGGTAGAGGGATATTTATGAGACTAGAAGGATAAACACAGAGGTTTTGATGAACAGCAACAAAAAAAAAAAACCCGTCCTCACTTCACCTGAACACTCCTGGCATGCTATCAGAAGTCCCTGTAATGGAGTATCGAGTCACTATTTGCAGTAAAATTAAATTTGAAAGATTCAGCCTGTGCTTAGTGTGTGGGCTTAAAGCCGAAAGAAACAAGAGACTGCAGTCTGTTGTCAGTATCTAATGTAATATACATGTAGTGTTTTCTAAGCTGTAGAATACAATACAATGTCAATGTCACCAGATCAAAGATGGCCAATGCTAATGAACTATTCCTTGTAGTATATCATTAAATTTCATTCTTTGCAAAACAATATGATGCCAGTATCACTGGAACAAACAAGACCAAGGCTATGGAATGAATTGTTCTTTGGGGGGATTGTGTATCAGATAGAAGCCAGTTATGATGTTTGAATTAATCTACACCCAACACATGATGAGGCTGCTAGCGCACCTTTTTCTTTCTGGGTGGAGCAGACTGATCCTCCACAGAAAAACCTCACTAACTACACGATTTCTGACTTCTAACGAGTTCCATATTTTAGGAACGTCTTCTTGTGGATTTATTTGGGCTGGGCTGAACTCAAATAAACCTTGTAGATTTGTTTGATTTTTGAAATTTCTGCAAGGTTTAATGTTGATATTTAAAGGCTGCTTTTTCGTTTAAAGAAAGCAGTCTAGTTTGAATGATTACATGCCACAAATATCCAACCTCAAACTTGCTGACAACTGACTGTCAATACTTCCTAAGCAACAAGGCTTGTCTTGATATCAGAGGGTCTTTGCCTTCGATTCTGAAGCCTCGACGCTGAGCCTGTATTGTTTTTTTTACCCCACTGACCCAGAAACCCCATCCAAGCCAATCAGTGAACAACACAAGGATTCCTTTGTCTCCTGCTCATTTGCATCTCAAACGCACATATCATTCTCTTTTTATGCTCACACCGCTTATATGAGATGTTGCATATTACACATTTTCGCCTTAGATCTTTGTCCAAACGAAAACAAGAAGGATAGCGGGGGTTGGAAGAATAATGAAAATATGTTTTGCTTAAATATCAGTGACTCCCAGATGACCAGTGCCATAACAATAGTAGGATTGATGAGTGGGGTGGACAGCGGGGTGGACAGTGGGGTGGACAGTGGGGTGGACAGCGGGGTGGACAGCGGGGTGAACAGTGGGGTGGACAGCGGGGTGGACAGTGGGGTGGACAGTGGGGTGGACAGCGGCCCTTGCTTCCCATTTTAGCCGTTTCTTGTGGTCCAGCTGTTTGCTCTCCTGTGACTTGACAGTCAGCGCACAAGCACGCACACAGCAGGTCAGCGGGTTCATACTGCCCTTTGCCGTATAGCCGCTCCCGGCTCATCCTGTATTTGGGAATTCTTCGGCCCGGCGTTGCTCTCACGAAAAACTCTTAACAGGGTTTCAGTGAGAAGTCAAAGACACAGTTGTGCCAAACGCTGCTATTATGTCTTCAGCGCAGCCCTGATTCATAGAGCACGATGTGTTAGTGTTTGGTGGAATTTAGGACTCAGGAAAAAGCCTTAAAAAGACTTGAAAACAGATTTGAAAACAAGTCTGTATATGCAATATTCAGTTTATGCATACATGATAATGTAAACATATGTGGTTCAGCTCTGCCAGGATAATTCCTTTACTGTCACATTTGCTTTGCCAGGGACCGAGGGATAATTACTCAGATTATGTTATTTCTGGGCAAAACACTGTTCTAATTCTTATATATTAATTGGGGACAATTAAGCAAGTTACACTCAATGCTCTTGGTGTTCCAGCGTATCATAGCCTTCAATTTGAAAAGGTCTAAGTTTTAACTGAGTGAATTATTCAGGGGGAAATTGCCCAAACATTGTCAGCTGTTAGGGCAACAACGACACACATGAAATACTTGTAGAGAAAGAAGGTTCTGGTGTTCACAAAGCTTCTCTTCCCAGATGCTGCATGTTAAATTTAACATTCCCTGGAGGTAAGTGCAAAACCACACATCCTCTTTTGAATTCCACTGACACGATCTATGCCAAATGGTTCTCGGTCCAGAATGATCATTGACGACATCCTAACAAGCTCAGTTCATCACACACTGCCTTTAAAACACTGGGGAAAAATGGTGACAACAATCTTAACTTTATAGATGTGCCTTAATTAGTGCAGTCTAAACATACTCTGAATTGCCTACAACTCAGAGCACACCTCCCCAGGACAGGCGGATGGGAATGAAACCATTATCAAATTTGAACTTCTGATCTAAGAAAAAAAAGTGCATTAGACAGTGTTGGGAAAAAATGTCACACATTTTTAGCATTACATTTACTAAGAAGAATGGACAGGAAAGTGCTATACGTGTGTGTGTGTGTGTGTGGGTCTACCAGAAGTGCTCTGTGTGTGTATGTGTGTGTGTGTGTGTGTGTGTGGAGGGGGGGGTGGTCCACCAGAATTGCTGTCTGTGTGTGTGTGTGTGTGTTTCGACCAGAAGTACTGTCTGTGTGTGTGTGTGTGTCCACCAGAAGACAGAAGGTCAGCCTGAATGAACTAATAGTCCAGCTGCTCATGTTGCCTTTGTGTTGTAGTCACATTGATTTATTATTATTATTGTTATTATTATTGTTATTGTTGTTATTATTGTTGTTGTTGTTGTTGTTGTTGTTCAGAGCATTATTAACAAAAGGTAACATGGTCTTTGGACACTTAATATAGAAGAGTTGGTAATTATAGCAATACCAAGGAGAGCTTTCTCTGTATGCAAACAGTATCGAGATTGTTTTACAAAATAAGTCATCTTTGTCATCTTGCCACCATATCAGCTCTCACACAAACTCTTCACTGTTGAGGTGTGCTGACCCTGAGATTACTGGTTTTCTTTGCCTGCTTTTGCAAACATGACGCACCTGTCTGATTAATGTCAACAGTGTCAAATATGTTAGTGCTGAACTGACCTAGTTTGGATACTGCGTAGGGTTGTTAAGGGTTTGGTCCCTTACAGATGCAGAGATGTTGGACATGGATGTATGGATGGATGGATGCTGGCCAGCTTGTTTTCGAATAGTCTAATGGTGAAGATGTTATTGTACATGCAGACACATGACCAGTGCTCCCCAGGTGCAGAACAACAGCACAGTAATGCTATGCACTATTAAAACCATACACTGCAAAAAATAAACTCAACAAGCCAAAAAATCTTGGAAATAAACAAGGGATCTTGTTTTTTAACTTAAAGATAATCTGACATATCTAGACTTTTGTACGTAAGACTATTTTTCTTATTTTAAGAAATCTTGCCAAGCAAATCTCTCACCCCATTAGCAGATAATTTAACTTCTTTCAAGTCCTTTTTTCATAATTTAGGGGGTTTTTTTTCTTCTTTTTTGACTTGATTTTTTGCAGTGTAAAGATGTGTTCTGTACGTATGTGTGGTTTTAATAGGTCTAAAGTCCTTCTAGCCTGCTGCATTAACTCTTTCTAATACACACACACACACACACACACAGACAAAACAAACCAAACCACAAAACAGAAAGAAGCATTTTGTGATTAGATTTCAGATCAGACATACACTAGCTTGCCAGACAGACAAAGCCAATTTGCCTATTGGATTGAATGTGACATAATACTGACTGGCACGTGTCAGAAGTGTATGAAATACATGTGCTCACACGCTACTGCTTTCTCCGGATTTGTAGTCATGCAGACATGCACAAGGTGGTCTATGCATTTAAGAAAGTAACTACTCCACATTAGTCATGAATAAAGAATCTAATTCTGTGTATTATATAAGCACCACTGATTTCATGGAGATTAAGCAACTCTCCACTGTAAACAATGTCCTATGGCTGTTTCTGACAAATATTTACCTTGATCACCACACTGTATACAAGCAGGAGTAAAGCCAAGAGACAATGGACTCCAATAATGCAAACTTGGCTCTCAGCATCTGCATAGGATGTTTATTCACAACAATGTCTAATGAGAATTTAGCCAAGAATGCAGTTATGGCCAGTGGAGAAAGTGCATACATGAGAATCTGCTCCAAACCTGTGTCAGTGCTCCCTGTGGCCCTTGACATTAGAGGGACACAAACCGAAAATCTTCTGGCAGTGAGGTTTTATCCACTCAGAAATGGAATGTTATGTTATGTGCGCTGTATATATATGGATGGAGATAAGAAGTAACTGCTGGGCCCAGCCAGAAACTTGGATCTATGTGCAGCAGAAGGTCTCCAGTCTTGAGTCACCCCACGCTTTCAGGCCAGCTCCAGCCCACTTCCTACAGCAAACTCTCCGTTTGTCCATGATTTGTCCAGCATAGTCAGAACACTTGAAACTGATGCCCCATTGAATGTGGTAAAGATGATGATGATGATGTTAATTTCATATTTCCTTCTTCAAGCCTTGTTTAAGGGCTACGTAATTCTCTCAGACAAAGAACCGTAGTAACAGATACTTATGTAAATGGACCAAAAAATTTATTTTTTTGTCCCCGAATGTCGCACTGTAACAGTGGGCCGACCACCACTCCCCTCAAACCCCTGTTTCTGTTGGGGTTAATTGGCAGTATGCATGCGGATTAAATCTTTTGGGCTCTGTGCATGCGCCATAAATCCAAACTTTTTCCATTAACCACATGCCGTCATCACATGTTTTCATGCACAATGAGACTGGCTTATGTTCTTTAAATACATTTGAGGTTTCAGCAAATTAAATCTTGCGCCAGCAAAGACCCCGGATAACAGTGGCGTGCCCTGCAACTATTTAACCTCATTCTACTACACTCCCCTGCGGCTGATGCGGTGATGAGGGACCCGCTCTCTCAGCCTCTGGATAAAATCACGCATTTGATTGGACATATGGTAGATTTCTCTTCTGAGGGCTTCATGATACTTGGTGATGTTTTGTGATCACCAGTTTAAAAACATTAGCAGCAGGTTGTACGTGTTTGAGGTGGCAGTGTTCAGGTTTTGGCCCCACCATACTGCCAGCACGGTCTTGATGCGTCCTGCGGGTTTGTGAACTGGACTCTACACACAGTTTTATTTATTGGACTGAAGCAGTATTTGACGAGAACTGGTATTAGGACACTGTTTGTAAGACACCTTCACAATTCATCTAAGGCAGTCCTGGTTATATACATTTTATTGCTGTAGTTTCCTACTTCAGTAAAAGTCTTTTGAATGTCACTGAGTTCACTATAGCAACCCTTCCCCAAAAGGTTCTTATACAGGCTGATTTAGGTCCACATAAAACTGTGTCAAATATATACCATCAAAAGTGTGGAACTATTTTTGCTCTTGGTTTGAGTATGAGCTCCAAATCTGCAACCCTTTAGCACCAGCCTTCCTTCCTATGAGTTATGACTTTACTGTAGACATAATGTGGAAACTAGAGCCAAATGCACTCCCTGAGCTGGATGCACTGGAGAACTATTCAGTGCAACTCACTGAGATTTTCAGCTTTAGACTGGAATCGGCCATTAAAGCTTAACATCTGAAGCAAAGAACTAAAAACCATAAAAACGTACAGTGCACCCAATCCATAATGGTTGCCACTCGAGAGCCTCGGTCCTTTTGACATGTGATGGAAACTTGTTAAATGACAAAGATCTGACTTATGCTAGTCATGCAGTCAGCTGCTGTCTTGTCTCGGGCCTTATGTTTCCTCATGCGGTGAAAAAGATCACCCAGCATATGGACACGGAGAGAAGGATCCAGGCAGCTCACAGATCACCATGTTCTAGCTCGTCCGAATGAGACCTCCTGCCCCTTTTCCTCGAAAAGGAGCTTTGTTATCCACATCAGTAGTTTATGTTCAGCGTGCTCCAAATGCGTTATCTGCCAGACAGTCTGAGTAAACATGATGGTCTGAACACAGGGTTTGCCTGGCTTACAAATTGCGTTCTGAAATGTTTGCATTCAACCCATGTGAATAGTGACAACGATGATGATAATACTGTAGTGATAATGTAGTAATAATAATAATGTAGTAGTAATAATAATAGTATAGTTGGAACAAATGCTAGAAGTGAAATATAAATGAATACATGAAAAACAATAAATATTAAAAATGAATGGAAGAAATGCAGCAACTCAGCTTTTGGAAGTAGCAGACACCAGTGCTTCCACCTGTACAGTGATTAGTAGCACCATCACCTCACCTGGACAGTGATTAGTAGCACCATCACCTGGACAGTGATTAGTAGCATCATCACCTCACCTGGACAGTGATTAGTAGCATCATCACCTCACCTGGACAGTGATTAGTAGCGCCATCACCTGGACAGTGATTAGTAGCGCCATCACCTGGACAGTGATTAGTAGCATCATCACTTCACCTAGACAGTGATTAGTAGCACCATCACCTGGACAGTGATTAGTAGCACCATCACCTCACCTGGACAGTGATTAGTAACGCCATCACCTGGACAGTGATTAGTAGCACATCGCTACTCGCGCTGCTCCTCACAGACAGCACTAATGCACTGAATAGTAAATAGTGTATACAAGCGCTCATGAGATTTGCTACTTGAGGTTTGAGTGGTGTGTGTTCACTACCTGCACCCTTGACCTTGACCTAAAGTTCAGTTAGTCTTCTCCCCTTTGTACTGTCCCTGTGCAGGGCCTCCGATTTCCCTGCAGACGGTATGGACACTGTCTGCTGCCTGATCAACAGCTGACTAAGACAGAGTTGCATTTAAAGGTCACTGACGTAAAAACATAAGACAGGTGCTGGTTTAGCTAAGCACCTACTCATCTCCTGATTAAATCTATCTATCCTCTTGCGCTAGCTCCGACTCCGACCGCATGGTTATTCAAAACGCCAGACGACAGAGACGAGCATTAATCGAATCGGTAGAGACGAGCATCTGTGATGCTGAGCTCATACGCCACGGTGAGTGCGGCATTTTGCTTCAAGCATAATGTTTGGAGAGATTAGTGTACTTGCATGAACTCTGAATAACATTATTAAAGTTGTGCATGTGCTTCAGTCTGGAAATGTTTTACTTGGCCTTACTGTCAAGTTGTTAAGTTGTTTTCAGAATTGCTTTTTTTTCTAACCCATGTTTAGGAATAATAAATATTACTAAAATCAAAATTGAAAATACACAACATAATGGATCTATCTTAACAGGATAAACTGTTTTTTTGTGTGTGGTGGTGGTGGGGTTATGTATTTAACATTATTTACTTCTACGCATAAAACAGTGGTCTCAAGTCTATTATAAAAAAAAAACTTATCTAACATTGTAGAGTAAATATCATCCATAACTGTTAAACAATGAAAAAGGGAGAAATGTTGGATTATATTTACACCCCGTGGATATTGTGGACCAAATCAGGATGGTAGAAGAGAAAATACATTGAAAACTAAAATCCAAAAAGAAAAGATTCCCTGTTGGGGACAACTACTACACATAAAACTACTATACATAACTACAACTACTACACATAAAACTACTATACATAACTACAACTACTACACATAAAACTACTATACATAACTACAACTTCTACACATAAATTACACTACAGAAGTATAATAAACTGAATTCCTCTTCAAGTCTGTGTTGGCCACATGTTTGTTCCACTCAGTAACTCCATCATGACTGGAGAGTTTTTAGTGTACATGCACAAAGGCCTAAAAAGAAATTTGTGAAAGAAATAAAAGTGATGGGGAATGTTTTTGGTAAAGAATTAAGGTTACAAATTAAGGGTGCCCTTAAAAGTTAAGATGGAATGTACAACGAAAAAGCACTTTGATTTGACTATCAAATTGAGAAGGTAAATACAAGAAAAACAACATACAAACACTTCTATAAAATATTATGAAAGTTCTTGATTTGAGCAGCTCTCTTCTTCTCTCTTTCTCAAGGTTTCCATGGTGAGTCCCCTTGCTTGGTAACTGATGTTTTCATCAAGTACGAATGAAAACCAAAATCCCTATGACCATCTGATGCTCCTCCTGAGACATTCAAACACATCAAGCTTTTTCAGGAACCTTCCAGGGTGTTTCAGTAGTTCCATGTTCCCTCCATGCCAGTGTGCTTCAGTAGTTCCACGTTCCCTCCATGTCAGTGTGGTTCAGTAGTTCCACATTACCCCCCATGCCAGTGTGATTCAGTAGTTCCATGTTACCTCCACATACCAGTGTGATTCAGTAGTTCCACGTTACCCCCACATGCCAGTAAATTCAGTAGTTCAACATTACCCCCACATGCTAGTGTGATTCAGTAGTTCCACACGTTCCCAAGCTTTTTCAGGAACCTTCCAGGATGTTTCAGTAGTTCCACGTTCCCTCCATACCAGTGTAATTCAGTAGTTCCACACGTTCCCTCCATGCCAGTGTGATTCAGTAGTTCCACATTACCCCCCATGCCAGTGTGATTCAGTAGTTCCATGTTACCTCCACATGCCAGTGTGATTCAGTAGTTCCACGTTACCCCCACATGCCAGTAAATTCAGTAGTTCAACATTACCCCCACATGCTAG
>JAOXYF010000011.1:14040177-14052933 GCA_028565775.1 Sternarchorhynchus goeldii | reverse complement strand
TGTGATTCAGTAGTTCCACACGTTCCCAAGCTTTTTCAGGAACCTTCCAGGGTGTTTCAGTAGTTCCACGTTCCCTCCATACCAGTGTAATTCAGTAGTTCCACGTTCCCTCCATGCCAGTGTGATTCAGTAGTTCCACATTACCCTCCATGCCAGTGTGATTCAGTAGTTCCACATTACCCCCCATGCCAATGTGATTCAGTAGTTCCACGTTACCCCCACATGCTAGTGTGATTCAGTAGTTCCACACATTCCCTCAATACCAGTGTGATTCAGTAGTTCCACGTTCTCTCAATACCAGTCTGATTCAGTAGTTGTTACGCCATTACCACCAGATGATCTTACTTTCTTGCATGAGTGCATAAGATGCAGCAGAGAGTTGGAAGGCAGGATTAAAGAGTTCAGCTCTTCTTTACAAACACCGTTTTGCAGTGCGAATGATGATCTTCAGTTAATGAGGCGTGAGAGCTATCAGCCGTATGGCCACTTGTCTGCCATTCACCACGTTACCCCCCATGCCAGTAGATTCAGTAGTTCCACGTTACCCCCACATGCCAGTGTGATTCAGTAGTTCCACATTACCCCCCATGCCAGTGTGATTCAGTAGTTCCACATTACCCCCCATGCCAGTGTGATTCAGTAGTTCCATGTTACCCCCACATGCCAGTGTGATTCAGTAGTTCCACGTTACCCCCACATGCTAGTGTGATTCAGTAGTTCCACGTTCCCTCAATACCAGTGTGATTCAGTAGTTCCACGTTCTCTCAATACCAGTCTGATTCAGTAGTTGTTACGCCATTACCACCAGATGATCTTACTTTCTTGCATGAGTGCATAAGATGCAGCAGAGAGTTGGAAGGCAGGATTAAAGAGTTCAGCTCTTCTTTACAAACACCGTTTTGCAGAGCGAATGATGATCTTCAGTTAATGAGGCGTGAGAGCTATCAGCCGTATGGCCACTTGTCTGCCATTCACCCGTGCACCTGGGAAAAGCCCTGCACGGGATACGTAATTATCACCACTGCTTCCCCCTGTCCGCCTCACACAAGCTGCTGCTTCTTGATTAAAATCCAAATCACTGTTGTGCGGGAGTAATTAATTACGCTGGTCGATTTGACAGGTGCAGTGACTCTTCTGCAGATATTCGAATCCTGCTAAGACTGCGGGGAGGTGGACCGGCTGAACGGATTCAACCGAAACCCGGTCCATGTCAAGTACAGATGTGCTCGGTTTGTTTGTGTTCATTTGTTGTCATTGCTGTTGTTGTTTTTAAAGAGTTTAATGAAGTCGTACATTGATCAAAACGGTGCGGCGGACTGTGGCAGCTGGTCCCGCTGATTTAAACAGTTACACACGGACAGGATTCAGCAAGAGTGTAATAGTAAGATAGACAGTAGACAGACAGTAGACAGAGAGGAGGGAGGTCATTGGCCGGAGAGAACTCAAAAGAACAGCAGTCAGTACATTCAGGAAGGCTTTCTTGCCTCCGATCTCAATATAACGTCTCTCGTTGTTTAAGTATTTGCTGATCACTGTGGCGAAGTTTCATTTCCATTACTATTAGGCTGTTTCCTACACACACTGTGTTACTCTGACATGTAAAGCCTAAAGGAAAAATAAAACACATCAGCTGTTGAGAACTTGTGAAATTTGTTGTGTGTGTGTGTGTGGTGGGGGGTTGTTCTACATTTAGATGAAAGGTAACACTTTGCACATGTTTAATGAGTAAACTGCTCCTAGCTGTACAGTACTTGCAGGGAGAATAAACAAGGTCTGGTCGAAAATCTATCAGTGTCACAAATATCCCTTCACCCATCATGTCATGTGGTATTGGCCAAGTTCCACTGTGAATGACTGTGAAAGTACACGTGGCCTCTGTAAAGTGCTATTTCAATAATATGGACCTATGACCTCTCAAACATGACACCGAAGCTTAGGGTTTTGAAATGCAAGCAAGTGACTGCATAGAAGGGTTGTGTGTACGCATCTGCGTCTGGGACACCGCACTGGAGGGTGGTGTGTACGCGTCTGCGTCTGGGACACCGCACTGAAGGGTGGTGTGTACGCGTCTGCGTCTGGGACACCGCACTGGAGGGTGGTGTGTACGCGTCTGCGTCTGGGACACCGCACTGGAGGGTGGTGTGTACGCGTCTGCGTCTGGGACATTGAAACTGGGACACACATCAATTTCTGTCTGAAACATAAGGCCCCGAATCACATGGCGAAAGAACTTTTGTAAGTTGTTTAGCTGTATGTACAGATTGGAATCACTGGAGTGTAGGACAGAGGAATTGGCAGTAAACCAGTAAACATGACCTTTCGTGTACGCCAAGGTTCACCGTGCCTTGAATCTTGCCATCCTCCGACCTGCAGCTCCGTCTGCACTCAGAGACTCGTGACCTCTGCAGTCATGATGGGTTCACGGTCCCAAGCAACAGGTTCGTTCGGTGTCCGAGCATTTCGATTTCCCAGAGCAAAGCCTCTTTGAGATGCAACTCTTTCTTCAAGAGCGGACTTTCCGGCGGTGTTTCTATGAAAGAAATGTTTGCTAACAGACTGTGGCTGGCAGATTTCATTCGGGGGCACTGACCTGTGACTTGGTAAAGCAGTCACTCCACGGCCCAGTGCTTCAATGGAACAAAATCATGCAGCCGACCACCATGCAATTAGCAGCCGGATGAATGAATCGGCTTTGCCGAATGCGCTGGCTGCACCCGACCACCTATAATTCCATAAAAAAAAAAAATTAAAATTAAAAAACCAAACAGTTAAGAGTCCATACACAGACATGACTATTGAAAACCTCTGGACTGTGCTTCTGCTTTCTGGCCACAGATGCTGCAGTTATGGGTGACATAACATGTTGCGAATAAGGTTGCAAACCACAGCTAAGCAATCAGTGGCCGAAAGCCAAGAATACTTTTCAATGTAAAATTTCATTTTAGAATTATACCGCGTGCCTCTTCATGGTGCACACACCTGATGGTCAGAATAGTCGGACCGAACGTCTGTTGTGTTTTTGTCAAGATCCCATGAAAATCTTAACATGCCTCTTGGTTGAAATCTCAGGCCAAAAACTGCAAACTGTCAGCAGTATGAAGTAAACACTCATCAGCGACTTTATTATAACCTCCTCCCATTCACTTATACAGCTTTATTAGGTACACCTATCTTACAAGTACACGACCCTCTACTTTCATTGGTCAATTTCTGATCACATGATCACCGCATATCGTACATTAGTGGCATAAGTGTAAATCCTTGAGATTATTGAGCACAGGATCTGCTGGGTCGATGGTAGTTCACCACTCAGAAGACGTCTCACCAGCATAGTCCTGAGAGTGGCCATATTTGAAGGACTGGAGCTACAGGTCCTAACAGGCTCGCTCCTCAGGAAGGGTGTGGAGGTGTTGGTGAGGTGGAGGTTGTGAAGTAAGGTCTTTAACTGGTTTGCTTTAGTTAGGTTGCTATTTTGGTTAGAAAAATATTTTACCTCTCAGAACCTCATGTATAAAGTTGGCCAAAAATTTATGTCACCCTACTGTGCTATATTATTAAAAATAAGTTCATGTTTATTATCATCATAAATTTGGAACTTATACGTTTCTGTAGAGGGCTGATATGTGTTCTGTTGTCAAGAGACCGGGGGACTCTGGGAACTGCTGGGCTAGAGGATGGTTAACACACACTATGCATCGCAACATATGGAATAAAGACACAATGTACTCTGTGTTTCTTTAAGATGGTGAGTACACTGAGAATTTATATAATGTTAACAGTGGTAGCGCACATTATTTCACCAGTATGTGGACTTAAAGGTGTGAGTTTAGAGTAAATATTGCGAACCCAGAATTTATTCCTAACATCATCCGCAGAGGGTGTCATAAACTAAACAGACATGGAACTAAATTCCACTGACAGAAATTCGGTTTTAATAGTCGCTTATTGGAATCCCACTGGCATTTTCCTTCAGTTGTTTGTTTCGTAGTGTAATAATGTCTGGGGACAGGAAGAGTGTGAGCAACACCGTCACTGTCTGCTTAAAAATCACTGGCATACACTAGATTGACCTGGGTACTTCCTGTAACTAGCCAGTCACTGGAAATGTAGCACATAGGGTGTAGCACGTAGCGCGTAGCACGCCGGAGTACATCTCGAAATGTGAATGTTCTCTAATGCTATCAGTGCAATGCAATGCATTGCTGGTATGTAAAAGCAGCGAATCACTACTCAGTCACGCGTTATATCTGTGAACTGCAAACTCAGTGTTGCATAGTTCCTAACATATAGACACACACCCGAGTGTGCACTTTTGTCTGTCTTGGATTCATGTGTGTTACTGTATAATATGTGCCTTGTTTCATGTGATGTGTAGTGTTGTAATGTGAGCTTTCCATATTTGCAAAATTTCCATAAAGAACACATACATTTGCACAGTGCTGTAACAATTAAACCCTGTTTAATACGCATTTAAAACCCTCAAAAAATGTAAGAGGATCTGACGTATTACATGCATCGGGCCAAACAACCAATTACTAATTTCTAAGTACGGCTGAATTTCAGGGAATAAGATCGTTTCTGTGAAGGGATTTAAGTTTAACAGGAATGTTTTCATGAGCAAACCAGTGTCGTCCTGTTAGCTGTGTACTCAACAAACACTGCAGGCCAGCACAGCCCTGCAGGATTCAGCACAGCCCTGCAGGATTCAGCACAGTGCCGCAGGAGTCTGTCCCAGGCCTGCCTCTGAAGGCCTGCTGCTGCCAGCGTTCCCAAATGAGCTGGCAAAAGGCACCCAAGCCTCCATACTGCTGTGTGAAATCTGTGTGTGTGTGCGTGCGAGGTAGTTGGGGCGTGACGGTAATGATGTGAAGTCAGATTGCCTGTGCGTGCAAGAGGTCACGAAATCCTGAATCTACCTCATGAACTGCGTTTACTGAGAAAGCTCATATCTGAATGTGTCAGGTGATGTTTTGTTTCCTCATTGCTTCCTGAGCAGATAAGAACATTACGTTCATTGAAAGGGACACTTGTCTTATGGCTGAAGTTTTTCCATTTGCTTTTAAGCAGTGCCATACATGATTATTTCTGACATAAGTTAATCTTAAAAGGCCTTACTATATATAACCTGGCATTATATTCTCAGGATCAGTTATAAAAATGGGAAAAAATCAAACGCTCAACCTACATGAGCTTTAAAATAGATGCTGCATTCCCTATATCACCCTCAGAATTGTTTTGCCACATTAAGCTGTGGCCAAGAATAGTACTGGCTCGAACGCTCTAAAAGCTTTAGCATACTGCACAAACAGCAGGGGGACAGCACATGAGCTATGCTAAGCATTAGCATTAGCGGATGACAGTTCAGCAAGATTTAACCATGCCAAGAAAAATCACCTCAGGACTTGCATAACTTTCCTAAATTATTAAATATTTCTTTGGCAGGTCATCTTCATGTGGTAACAGTGTATGGACAGACTGGAACCATAATGTATTAATACAAAACAGTTTCTGGGGAGGTCACACACACACACACACACACACAGAGTGAGAGTCCTGGGTCTATCTGACCTTTTGCTTTAATTTCACTGTAATCAAGACTCTGTCTCAGACAGACCCCCCCCCCCACCAATGAGCTGGCACACAGCTGTAATGAACTGGGCACCTGAGCCTGAAGCAGAACAAAGTCTTCTCTCTGCCTGCATCCAGACACAGATTAGCGACCTTCTTTACCCACTCAGACAGGCCGTTTTTATGCCAAGTTTATGGATTAGCATATAACCTCCTCCTTCTGTATATGTTGAGCCACGGTCTGCTGTGCCAGGACTGGACACTCTGGATCTATCTGTTTTATTTCTTGGGTCCTTCTTCACTGCAGGGATTAATTGAAAATCAGCATTGCTGCGTAACTGTTCGCCAGAGGAAGGACTGGCGTGGTTTGGCTGGTGCTGTACAGGCTAAGAACAGAACAGTGTGTTCCATACTGAATGAGCACTAAAACTAAATGTAGGAAGTGTCTGAGCTCACTCACACAAGTGCAGTATCTGGGTCACCACAGTCTTACCACCAACAGTTCATCACTTTAAGATGACCAAGGACCTGGATGGATGGATGGATGGATGGATGGATGGATGGATGGATGGATGGATGGATGGATGGAAAAATATAAATATTTTATTTATCTAGAACAACGAAAAGACCTACATACCTCAGCCAAAATATGATATTATTATTAGTATTAATATTTCAGACCTTATGGAAAGGGTCTTTTCACAACTCTATTGTTATTATTATTATTTGTTATTCATGGTCCTAAGATATACATGTGCTGTAACTTTTATCTGATCTCACAAATTAAATTTAAAATACAGCTTGTTTTCAATTATTCTTTTTTCAAGATACCATGTAATGACATGGTGATTTTCTTCTCTCTCTCTCTCTATCTCTCTGTTATTCTGTCTCTCTCTCCATATGTCACTGGGGGCATACACAAGTCACTGAGTGCAAACATAACAGCAATATGAAGTATGAGTCAAAGAATTCAAGTTCCATTACATCCATGCCCTGAATAAGTTCCATGAGAGACTGCAGTACCATAACATAACTGGTCCACTGCTCATTCACAGTCAATTTACCTTTTAGTAGCCTGAGGAATCTTGCTAAGGGCCTTTCCAAAATAAACCCTGCCAGCATTCATAAGACACCCTCAGCTGTGTCGTTGTGGACTGTGATATTAAAGGTGATGCAGTCACACTGTGTAATTACACATTACTCAATTAACACAAGAGACCAACGATGTATCTGTTGTTCTGTTATATATTGTAAATACGCTGAAATCTCACAAAATGAGTTGCACATTGACAGCGTACAGAGAAATGGTACAAAAGTTACACATGGTTAGGGTCAGGGGTACGAGTGCCACTTTATAACATTCACTATGGCCTTTGAATTCTGATGTTCTGTTTGCCACACTCTATAGGCCTCACCTCCGCATTCAGACTTTTGGAGCTTGAGAACTACAGCAGAGATGTTTTCTTAAAAAGAAACAGTTCCTACTCATCTCTTTCCTGTCAGCCCCTCTGTTCTCTGAGGTAATACATTTTGTTTGACTAATTACTTAGTCAAATCCCAGTTCTCTCTCTCATCCTGTGTCTGCTATTAATTTTTAGTGTTGGCCTGTACTTGAGAATTATACATGTACTTGAGTTTTTTGTGTTGTTTACTTCCCCTAACTGGTAAACAAAGAGGTAATAATAATCTGATCTCGAGTTGGCCAGCGGTCTGGGTTTGGAGAGAGGGTTATGGAGACTAGGTGTGAACACGTCTAAACCTAAATACATATTTATCAGTTTCGATAAACAGTTTTTGATAAAAAGTCACTAAACTCTTTAATAGCTCCAGAAACCACTGATGCCTCGGTAAGCGTTTTATTATAACAATGCCCCTGTGTTTAGGCATGGGAATTAAATGATGAATGCTATTGGCTGGTGCTCCCTAGCCATGAATCACTCACTTGTTCCAGTTTTCTGCGGCGGGTGCAATGAGAATCGCAGCGTACTGTCTTTTAGCAGCAGCAGAGCCGGAGTGGCTGGTCTCTGGGCACAGGCTGGTGCTTCATTAGAGAGGGTATCTGGGCCAGCAATGGTCTGGGCAGGACCACTCCACACACACCACACAGGCTTCAGGGCCAAATTACATCACAGGAGGTATTTCATACCAAAACAGTTTGCAGTCAGTACACAGGCTTTTACATTATAATATGCAAAGATGGTGGGGAAGCAAATACATCTAGAGTAAATATGATGATTCTAATCAGAATATTGATTTGATTTGTTATTGTAGCCCTGATGGACTGTAAAACTGTCATCATTCAGATAACAAAAAAACATTTGATTACATTTCCTGGAGTGTTAAGTTTTTTTTATGTGCTGTTTTCAATATTTTAAAAGTTTAATTCAGTCAGGAAATACATTTCTACAAGGGTGTTTGTTCCTAATAGTTGGTGAGAGGTTGAGATCCTGCCTATGCATCATAGTTAATAAAACTGACAGATATTTTTATCTCAGACTTCACTATAAACATCACTATAAACATACAATGCTTGATGTCAGAGATGGCCAACTGACAGAGTAGTACAGAAATGTGATTTAACCCTTTATTGGTGCTTTGATCCAAAAAGGAAAAGAAATTAAAATGTTTGATTGATTGATTGATTGATTGATTTTATTATGCTTTAAAAATATTGGAGATCAAACCAAAGTAAAAAATGTCCTTTAAAATAATTTATGAACAAAAACCATTTCACCATTATTAACACATCTGTCACCTTAACCAGAAACGACTGAGAGTCATTTTCATTCACATTTAATAAAGAACATGTTTGGTGCAATATTGAAGTAGGCGAGATCCTTGGCATCCTCAGCCTTCCTTTTTTTGGACTGACTTCTTCTGTTTTGATCAGGTTTTTCACAGCTTTTAATATAATAACTCCAGATCATACGAGGGCCAGGTCAAAACATTCATATTTTCATGCAACCAAATTCTGTGTTGATTTTATGCTAGCTATGTTTTGAGGTCGTGGGAAAGTCTCGTAAAACGTCAAGTCTCCTGGCAGACGCAAACATGTTTTTGTTTGAGTTGTTTAGTTAGGGGAAACCGGGAATGGTTGGGACACAGGGTTAGGTAGGACAGGGAGCTTTTTGCCAAATAGAAACAAACCATGCTGAAGTCCTGGCAAACGCATTTCTGGCTGAGCTGTGTCGGGGAAAGTGGCATTGGCTGAAGTGCAAGATTGAATGGGACAGTATGTTTTTAGCCAAGCAGATATAAGACATCGTCTATGCATCACACTGCCTTCAATATACTGACATGGCATAGATATACTGTGTTGACCACAAAAGAAAACAATGGTTAAAAGATAAAATGTATGCTAAAATCAAAGGTCATCTTTTATACAGTGTGCTGACATATGTTAGCAATATGTGTGTTAATGTGTTAATGACATTAATTAGATCTGCTTATTCAGGCTTTGGCAGCTAGCTAGCTGGACTGACAGAAGTTGACAGACAAATGTCTGTAGACGTTTATGATTTTAATTAATGAACTCTTTTAAGTTTAAATATGAGTATAAATATTTACATTATAGTTAATATAAAAACCTTTTAAGCTACTGAAGCTTCTACTGCTACCTCAGTCATTTTCTCAAATGAAGTAAAGCATCAGTTTTATCATGGAACACACAGTTTATACATAACAAGTGTTTTTTGTTTTGTTTTGTTTTTTCATCCTTTTGTTTTATGGGATCATAGTTTCCAAGTTCCTTACAAAGTTCAGAGCGATGTTTCCTGGCAACCTTTCAGGTTATCTGAAACTCTTTTGTTAGTGTCCTAACAGATATTAAGTACATCCATGAGATAACTATCAGGAACTCATAATATGAGACGGTGGATACTGTTGTGAAGAGAGGTAGGGAACTGGTGACAGGTACTAGTATTCAGGGTAGGCGCAGTGCTGAGGACATGAAGGAGCAACCCTTCCATGTCCTCAGCAGATACCCAGGGCCTCTCCTCTGAGCCATAACCCTTCCAGTTTATCAGGGACTGGAGGCACAGGCCCTAGGACTACAAGAAGGCTCTCATGGCATATGCTGGAGCACCATCCACCATGAGGGCCAGGAGTGGTATGTCCAGGTCTCCTGCAGGAGGTGAGAAAAGGAGCAGAGAGACATGGAAAGAGGAGAAAGGTATAGGCCATAGGGAGCTGAAGATGACAGGCGACCTAGTTGACCTGCTTTAGGTTAAAGTTCTACCACGGATGATGAATCGGCAGGTTCCTTTGTGGACCTGACTCTTTCTACAGGCCAGTGTGCATGCACCTCCTGGGTCATGAAGCGATGAATCTCCAGGTGGATGTGTGTCAATGCCCACACCATCTTACTACTGTTAAACCCTTCTCTAACTGCTGAGATATCCTGCCTCTCAACTGACCAGGAGAAGACCAAGTAGGACTGGAAAGATGTCACTCCAGAACATGCATAGTTTAAGAAGTGTACTCAGCCCAGGGAAAAGCTATTAATAGTCCTCCATCTGAAGCAGGTACTGACCTAATTCTTGGTTGAAATAATCTACCTGCTGACCAGGCTGATGTTCATGCCCAGACACTACATGAATACCACCCCAGAACTGAAAGATGAACCTTGGGCAGATTAAAGCAGAAGAACACATGGTGGAATAGAGGTTGAATAATGATGGAAGAGTAATGGAATATCAGTGGAGTAGCAGTAAAATAGTACCTCTCATCAAATTAGCAATTTGCCTGGAAGAGGGGTATTAATAATAATAATTATTATTACTACTAAGATGCCCATAGTGATGTATGAGACAGGGATTCCACCTGCCCTGTAGGTAGCTGAGGCAGCATCTTGGACTGGGTGCAAATATTGTGCATACCAAACACATTCCACATCAGAATGGAGGAAAGCCAGCAGAAGCTAAACAGAAGCTGCCTACTGAATCCCTCACCAGCAGTCAGATGGTCCATGGTCCTTGGCAGCAGCCTCTGTGATCTTCCTATCTAAATTCCAGAGGGTGGGATATACCAGGCGCGCAGGTGGCCTGATGATGGCAGGTGTCCTGGGCCTGGGTTCTGATTACTGCATATGGGACAGCGTATTTTAAGAGCCTTGTCCATAGGAGATGGTGAACATGAGTGAACACCTTCACCACCACTGGGGTTCAGGCTGCGTGGAGCACCTTTTGAGGAGCAAAGTGGAGGCGGCAGTGATGGATGTAGAACTACTAATGAAGAGGCAGTAGAAACTCCCAGGAATCAATGAGGCTCTATAATAGTCCAGGGTACGTTCCACACCTCTTGCAGCAAAAAGTTTTAATCTATATGCAACTTTGTTTATTTTTTGGTTTTTAATCATCTTAAAAGAAAAATGACCAAATTTAATAGGTGTGTTAGTTTAAAAAATGCACTAAAAACAAAACTCAGCACCACTTAGGTGCTTATGTTCACTTTTCAGTTTGACCAAAAAATATTCTAAAATATTTCAGAAATTCATTCAACTATTTTTTTAATAAACTGAAGAACTCGGCAAAAAATATAGTTTCTACATCTGCTACAATAAAAGATGCAGTGTATGCCCACTGTCAAGAGTTAATACAGTCAGCATTCTGAACTTCAAGAGGCAAAACTATTCCAAATAAACCAAGGGCCTGGATTTCTGCCTAACGAGATGGATTTCAAATCTTTCAATTACTAAGGCCTGAGAGTGCTTTCATCTGAGTTTTTTTGTCTTGTTTTTTACCTGACAAAGCCTGTTTCATAGATGAATGTGAGGTAGCTATGATCTAGAATAGTGTTTCCCTGTCCTTGGCTGCAAGTCATCCTGCTTTGCACACTTTAGAGGGTTTTTTTTCATGACACCTGGCTCAACTCACCAACTAATTAACAGGCCCTGCATTTCATGGGTTTCAAATGGGTGTGTCAAAGTAGGGAAAAACATTCAAATGAGAAGCACTGAAGCACTCAAGGACCATGACTGGCAAATGCTGATCTTGAACATACTAATATATAATGAAACAACAGTTTCTTTCAGTGATATTTTGGGTCCCGATAAACTTACAGGGGAATCAAGTTGCACTGTATTTAATGGAGAAGTATGACAAAGACAACTGATTCAAGACATGCTTGAAGTCTTTCATTTCTGATGTCTGATCGCCAATCTGTGATGTCATTTATGATGAAACCCATTTACATAATTTCATCTGTGAGGATTAACAACCTTTACAGAGAAATTTGGATTTTGACATTTTTATCAACAGTACAAATACAAGACACACACTAATATCTCATTATTTGCCACCTCCTTCTCTTCACAGTTCAAAGTTAGTGTAGCTGTCCTTCTAAATGCTCTGGACCCAATCACACAATCTCATTTACTCTTCAACATCCCTTCAAGATGAATTGAGAAGAAAAATATTTCCCCATATAGAGAAATCAATCCACTGTAGAGCATATAACATGAGGCCATCATCAGTACCATTACTGAGGCACCAGGCTCACACTATGCTTTTTCAGGACTGGTTTCCAGCAAGGAGGCAATAGAACTTTAGTCTGCCAAAGCTCTCTCGCCTACAAATCTCTTAGTCTGACCTCAAAAGCCAGCACTCCTTAATCGCTCATTTTTCTCAGGCCAGGAGGCCTCTGTGCTAACTAGCCAAAAGGCATTTATGGATGGCTCTCTTGATTCAGGCTTTGGCAGGCAGAAGTACATAGGATCTATATGACATAAATTCAGTATCAAAATCATTAATAAGTCTATAGGAATTGGGTATTTCAAATACATTTCAAATGAATGATACGAAAATACCAATAGATGCTCTTGAACCTTTGGGTGTAAAAACTCTTCCTCTACACTAGCAGGTTTTGCCCAATGTTAAAAAAATATGCACTGAATCATCATTCTCTTGAGATGCCGTTAAATCTACAGGGACCAAGATATAGCAAATGTCAGTCCGAGGCCTACATTTTCTCCCAACACTAAGGCTGCTCAGAGGTCCAGATTCTAATTATAATGAAAAACATAGAAATGTTCTACTGTTCCAGTACTGAATGTTACTTCAGTACAGAATGGTAAGTATATTACACTTAGCCACTGGCACAGAATAGAGAATCACTGTGATACTGCAAATATCATTTACATTGTAGAAAACATTTCCATGAATCGCATTATATATGTGATATATATATATA
>JAOXYF010000011.1:14010603-14031361 GCA_028565775.1 Sternarchorhynchus goeldii | reverse complement strand
CACACACACACACACACACACACACACACACACACACACACACACACACACACACACACACACACACACAGTACCTGGTAGCAGTAGTGGGCTTTGTAAGTGATCCACTTCTTTATCTCGGCCCTTTCTCGTACGGACAGGGAGCGGATGGTAGTTTTCGAGGCAGATGATGCAGGCATGTCAAACTCCACCTCCACCAGGCACTGGAAGTGGCGGGGCACCTCCCAGTCGGAACCCAGCTCCAAGCGGCAGAAGAAGGTGTGGGGATGTCCCATCGCTGGGGAACACGGAACAAACGCAACCTCATGGAAAAGGCCACAAACATCTCGGCCAGACACCAGAAACGAACAAAAATTCTCTTGAATAGTATTGTTAATCTTTTGCTGAGGATACCATTTTGAAACAAAGGTGGAACGTTTGAACCCTTGCTCTTTGGCTATCATTGGTTCATTTTAAATGTGCTTTATAGATAAATTTGACTTGCAAGACAATAATTTTCCCCTCATAGCAAAAACCAATGGAATCCGAGGACCGTTCACCTCCATCTCTGAATGATCTGCTATCATCTAGATTCAGCTCTTTAAATAAATCACCAAACCCTCTGAGAGCAGGATTGAGATCCTCATGTTAAAAGGACTGGAAGAAGCTTCTAAAAGAGGCATCTCTTGCTCATGTTCCAGGCATGGCATTACACATGGCATTACAGTACTGGGCCAGCTTCCCAGACAAGACTCAAAAGTGGTCCCAAGTCTAAATTATGCTCTCACTAGGGAGTATACTGTGAAAAATACGTTTTCAGTCCAAGACCACATTTAGTCTATATGTATTATATACACACACTGGGAGGGTGTGCGGTTGACCAGGGAGGTGATGGCCTGGACAGAAACACAAGGTTGGGGGGGGGGGGGGGGGTTCGGGGGGGTTGGCAATGAGCTTGTGACCTAATGAACAATGGCAGCTGGGGCTTTATCCAGCTATTCAAACATGCAGAGGGAGCCCTGCTGATACGTCACTGAGGCCAAGCTACTGAAAGGCCTGGCGCACTGGCCACTGACACAAAACACAAAAGACGGGCCTACCAAAATAAGACAGCAGTCAGTGAAAAGACTTCATGAATGTAGCTCCCAGGCGCAAATGTAAGAGATTTCAGTCAGAACAATGTCAGTCACATGTGTGGCGAACTACAAATATTCTCAGTCTAACTAGAGCTACAGAAAAATCGAGCAGGGCCACTGACTGAAAAGCGTTTTCCAATAGCAAATCTGATTTGCTATTTGATTTGTTACTGGAGAATGAGGTACGTTGTATTGCCAATCACTGCGTCCACCAGAACTCTAGAGCCTGGTAGAAACTACTCCACATGAGATCAGGTTTCTGTGTATTTTTCAGTGTCGTTTTCAGTCCGTCAAAAAGAACAGCGGTGTTTACATCACCTTCATGGACAACAGGAATCCAGACGTTCATATGTAACACTAAGAAACCACAGCTGTGGCAGCTAATGCCTACAAACTGTTGTGTTATTTATCAGTATTTCCCTTGTTTGGGCACCTTGTCCAATTCCCTTGTGCACCTGGTGAAGGTACCGCATTACATGCTGAGCTATTTTTACGGATCTCCACTCATCCTTAACTTTCATTGTCCCACTCTGCAGAAACTGGACTGAAGTCTTTTGTCTTCTCGCATGCCAAACCCCTCAGCAAGGTAGCCATAATCACATTGTAACAAGCTGTTGTAACAGTGTAGATGTGCCCTACCTGAGTTTTTATCTGGCAGGCGGCTGATCCTCCACACCACAGACTTGAAGGCCTGCTCATATTTGGCGGTGCCCAGCGTTACCCTCATTGCCGGCTCGGAGCCCGAGCTGCTGGTGGTGCCGAGGCTGGCTCCTTTATTGAAGCGTGCCTTCAGAGGCTTCTCGCCCGTCACGCCCTCTCTGCGAAAGTTCTTGGCCCAGATTTCGGGGATGGGGTAGCGCACGGCTATGTTCTCGCACGGCATCAGCGTGAGGGGGTCTCGATTGGACGAGAAGCCTGATGACATCACCAGCCATGACTGGAGCTCCACTTCGGCGCCACGGACACTGACGACCGTTCTCAGGGTGAAGGGCAAAGTCTTCTCTGCATACGCCGTCCGGAATCGCAGCAGCTCGAACCGCTGTCCAAGAGGGGGCTGGAAAGTGATCTTCCTAGACTCTGCAAATTCAGACCGGTCCGCACACTCGTGCAGGCGACAGTCACGCAGGCGAATCCAGCGCGTAGTGGTGTTGGGAATGATGTCATGCCGGGATACCACCTCTTTACCTTTGACCTGGATGTCATTGAGGCCGAGGCAGCAAGGCAGGGCGCTCGTCAGGAAGGCGAGCACTGTCACTCGAGTAGTGACCAGCTGCTCCAGAATACGACCGTCTCCTTTAGACAAGACCCCGGCAAAACTATCGATCACCTCGACGTGAATCTCCTCCTCGGAGTAGGACACCGAGAGAGAATCCACGTCCAGAGGCAGAGCTGTCAGTTTCTCCTGTAACGCATACCTGAAGCTCAGGAACTCCTGGTAGTCGATGGTGCCGAGCTTCACCAGCTGCTCCCTCACGGGCATGTGCACCACGGTCACCTTGGGCTGGATCTTGCGTTTCTCTCGGTACACCACGCGGTCCAGGCTCAGCGTGTGTACGCGGCCGCTCTCCTCGTAGCTCTGTAGCTTGTGCTCAGAGACCTCGAGCTGGCTGTTCAGTTGGAACTCCTTGAAAGGCTTCTCCAGGCCTCTCTCGTAGAAGAGCTGCAGCTTTCCACCGTCTCTCAGCCGGACAAAGATGGGCCCCCAGTGCCGTGAGGACATGATGTTCTTCTTCTCGGGGATGCGGAGCAGCATGGCCCAGCCGTCCCGCGGGGCCAGGTGGGGCGGTTCGTACGGAGCCTCCTCTTCGACACCCCCATCCAAGGAGTCGTCCGGCAAGGCTGCGCCAATCAACTGATCTGGGTCGGAGATCCGCATTTGTCTGAGATGATCCAGGCCATCGCTTGGAGGGCCTGAGAGGGGAGTGTCATGCCCAGAAGCAGAATCACTTTCGGGGGAGAAAGGCAGAATGGAGTCCCTGTTGACTTCAGCAGGCTGGGACTCAAAAAGGGAAGAACTGAAGGTAGAGGACGTCTCCAAGTCTTTGCTTCCTGATGACGTCATCTCAGTCGTATTGAAATAGGCACTAAAAGGGTTAATAGAAGAGGGTTGGATGTTGGAGAGCTCCTTATCCAGGAAGGGATTTTTCTTAGTGTAAGGAGTGCTGTTGTTAATCACTGGACTGCCCAAGGCAAACACAGAGTCCATTCCCTCTGGAGTTAAGTCCAGGATGTGTCTGTCTGTTCTCTGGTTCTGAACACAGGACTCAATGAGGTTGCTGTTAGCATCGTGTAATGGAGAGCTGTCGGGGTTGTCGACCCTGATGTTGGATGGTTTTGCAGCATGCTGGTAGCTTGGCACCTCGTCGTCATCATCAAAAGTTACCCAGCTGGCAAAGCGGCTGGACCTGGCAAATGATTGGCCGTTTGTGTGCGGGTTGCCGGCTGTCCAGTTGAGCGTATCCATGTTCACTCCTTCGTCCTCTTCACAAACAGATGAATCTGTGAGACCAAACAAACACACATTAATATGAACCAAAAATGGAATACTTTTCCAAAAAGTCTATTTTTCCTTTATGAAATATCTACAGGGGAGTTTCTTATGTTCAGGTGCTAAGATCAATTTTACACTCAACATAACACAAAACAAGGTCACTGACAAACCCTGCTGTAAACACTGCTCTGATATATATGTATGTAATTGTTCTGACTATATCTCTTTTTTTCCTATTAAGAATCAGATACCATTCACATTAATGTACACACACACACACACACACACACACACACACACACACACACACACACACAGTGTTACATTAACCTTAAATTAATAGGCTGTAATAGCGAGTTAAACACATTCTGTCAGACAAGCATGTTTCACATCATTTTAGTTCTTGGTCAGAGAAGAGTTTGCTGACTCAGCCTCTTCCCTATCAGAAGCACCAGAACCCACAATATGTTCTTAATGGCTTGAACATATTCAGCCAAAAGAGAGACTCTTTACTTTGATACTTCCACAATTTCTTTTTGCCTCTCAAAACAAATGAATGCAAGTCTTTTGCGTAGCATGAACTAAGATCAATTCTGCTGCCTTGGTTTTAAACCGTCTCTGCAGCTCAAAGGAGGGCACATTAATGCGGATTTTCTGTGCAGAAAGGAGGCCCCTGCCAGTTGGAGTCCAGCTTGCTCTGTGATACCAAGCAACCTCTTTCCCATTCCAGCACTTTGAATGCATTTCTCCACAGCCAAATGAGAAAAAAAAAAAAACTTTACCTGTTGCTAAGCACCAGCATTCTGTACCTCTGATCCACTTCTGCCACCAATGCAACAAAGCTTTGTGTGAATTTACTCTCACACATGTATACACCCACACAAATGAATGAAGTCTCCTTTTGCTATGACCTTTTTTGTCATTTGTGTGTGAGTGAGTGTGTGTGTGTGTGTGTCCGTGTGTGTCCTCGCGCACATATCTGCTTGTGTGGGCATGCATGCCAACTTTCATCTGCGCCACACAGTGCTGCCGTGCCCCGCGGTGTAGCTGGAATGGTTCACGTGGCCTGAGCGGAGAATAACCAAACAGCACGACGAGCCCTGTGAAGCAGACTCTACAAGCAAGCTCTACGTGCGCAACCGCCCCAGTCAGTAAACATCTCCCATTTTCTCAGCTTCAAAGTTTCAGCCCGGCATCTTATCAGGAAAAGGGGAGGGGCTTAAAACATTCACCCAGAGTGGCAGTCACTGAGGAGAATCATGAACTATAGCACAAAGATAATTCTGCGGGAGTCCAAAACAAGTCCTTGCACGTTGCAACAAAAACTACAGCCACACTGCCTGAGGATGAGCTGTCTCTCACGACGTTAGGCTTAATCCAGTTCCAGGAATGGGTTGCAAGAGAAGCAAATCAACCAGAACTCTATTTTTCCTGTATCCCCTGTTAAATTATGGGCTGTGTTACTGTATCCAAGTCCAGGCAAACAGCAGGGCTGCTCAACAGAGGGTCTTTACTCAACTAATCACCCAGCACTGAGGCAATTCCTGTTACTAAGCACTGAGTTCTACTGGTATTTCTTATGACAATGAACTACAATAAACCGTGTGCAAAAAAAAAAAAAAAGACTTGGGCCTGTATAGACAACAAGTCTTTTACGGGTCATCACACAGAACACATCTTAAACAACTCTGTGCCCCTCTACCCAGACTCCCCTGTTTAGTTCCATAGCACAGAATTTAAAATGTGAAAAGTTATATATATATATATATATATAAAGTTATAAAAAAAAAAAGTGACCCACAAAAAAAAAGTTTTTAGACTTCAACTTCTGAAACTAATTTCTTCAGTTATCACACAAAAAGTGATTCCCACTGCTCAAAGGAATAAAGCAGTGAATAAATAGAAACTAAAATTTATGAATAACTTCCCTTCTCCATGCCCCAACTAGAGACGAAGGCTGAATCGCCATAGTTACACAAACTAATGAGCTCCCACAAAACCGACTGAATAGCGATTCGTGCCTACTTTTGAAGAGTTCTTCAAGGGGAGCAGAAAGCGCAGATTCCCGTCTGGACAGGGCTGAAGCTGGAGTGACTCACCGGTGCGCCGGTGCTCTGAGCACAGAACTGCAGACACGACCGTCGCTCGAGCTCAACCTCGCACTACAGGAGCTAGAAGCAGGTCATGTGACCCACTGGCCACAAAGTGGCATGCATAGCTGTGCTCCGACATGTCGCTGCCTGCTTGTCTGACCCTACACACTCTCTCTCTCTGTCTCCACCTCTCCAGAGAGCTCTGACAGTCTGCTCTGCAACAGTTACCTGCTGTTGGAAAGTCTGGTGGTGGGTGGTGGAGGGGGGTGGAGGGGAGTGGAGGGGGGCGTTTCCTGGAATGCACTGACTGTACAACTTTGGAGTATCCGTGCGACTCACAGAAGGAACTATATCTACAGCAAAAGTACACCAACTGACAAACATAAACAACCTTGACCTGACTCCTGATCTGTAGACTCAGTGGAACCCGAGGACAAAGGCACCCACAAGCTAGGCTCTCTCCGTCTGTTCCTTATCTCCATCTCTGCCTCTGTCCCTCCTTCTCACTGCCCCTCCTTCTCCCTCTATCTATCTCATCCCCCCCCCCCATGTCTCTCTCTGCAATGGTAAACAATCATGAGTCATGACAAAAAAAATTCTGAGACAGAGAAATTCACCGGAGCAGAATCTGATGCACCAAAGCAGACTTTCAGAACTATAACTAGGGTCGAGTTGGAGTCTTTCTCTCCTCTTCATCACAGAATCTCAGCCTTCACAAATCCAAGAGAACTGGTAGCACATGGTGCTTCCCAACACCAAGGTTCTGCATCTGTAAGAAAAGCCTGTAAGGTGGAAGGGAAGACAGCATACTGATCCTGAGAGATGAAGTACAGACATGCTTATACTGGTGGGTGTTTTCCACTCAAGTACTACACAAAAACCATTAAAAGATTTCAAATAATCATTTGCAAGCCGTACTGAGAAACAACCGTTGGACTGGAGAATTGTTATCAAATGCTACATGAAAAAATGATCCTGATAAAAGATGCACTAATTCAGCTACCATACAATTGAACCACTCATGCTAGTCAGTAAGAACAGATGGCCAGCAGGTTGTCTGCTGTGGTCTATCTGCCTTAACCTGCCAGAGATGGCTCTACGCCTTTCTCCCACTGCTCTAATCACCTTATATGCTCTCTGTTGGGAGAGGCAGCTGCATTTTGGGAAATTTGAGAGGCAGCTTGGGAAATGCAGTGGGAATGCAAAAGAGCCACACAGCCCAGGTTCAGGTCTTCATCAGGCAGGAGGCGGGGCCAGGCCGCTCCCTACTCCACATGAGAGACTGGGGCAGGTGTGGCTTTCTGGAGGTAGGTGTGTTTACAGAGTTCAGGCAGAGAGGAAATACATGATGAGCACAGCAGGACAAGCTCCTGCCCAGAAGCTGGAGGAATGCTGCCTGCTCCTTATGGTGGAGATCTACAGCATACTGCACCTTTCCACCCCACCTGCTCGCACAGCCTGATCTGTGATCAGTGCTGGTTAGTGCTGCACATGGAACAAGGTACGGCACAACATTTTACAGAGGAGAAGAAAAGAGTTCTGGAAAAAGTGCAAATGTTTATTTGCTAGGCTGCAATCGCTGCTGTTGTGTGTGTGTGTGTGTGTGTGTGTGTGTGTGTGTGTGTGAGAGAGAGAGAGAGAGAGAGAGAGAAAGAGAGAGAGGGAGAGAGAGAGAAAGAGAGAGAGAGAGGGAGAACAGCTGGAAGATTGCTTGCCTTTATTTTCCCCATGTGGCACTTTAAAACAAAGCTGTCATAAAGATGATAGTGTTCCCACCCACACACCACAACTACACAGCTGCACTGATACACTACAGACACACACACACACACACACTCACCCACACTACAACTACACAGCTGCCCTGATACACTACAAACACAAACACACACACGCACGCACACACGCACGCACGCACGCACGCACGCACGCACGCACGCACACACGCACGCACACACGCACGCACGCACGCACACACAGACAGCTGCACTGATACACTACAGACAGACAGACAGACAGACACACACACACACACACAAGCAGGAAGCATGTGGTGTTGCAAACATCTACACTGATACATAAAATAAACACACTGCATGAGTGAACGCCTTTCGATCTACTGAGTGAGAGAACACAGGCAGTGATGGATGTTTAAATGCAAACTAATTAACTGTATAAACAAGGCCAAACATAAAACTAACTCACACTTATACATGATCCCACTGACCATAAACAAACAAACACCAAACAGCCATACACAGCATCCGGTCCCTGGGGTCACGCAGGGAGAGATGCCCTGCACTCGCAGACATGACATTAGGAAAGAGCAACACTCAAGAGGTGCTTCTGGTAAACCAGAACCAGCTTTTCACCAAAGCACCTGTGTGCGTGCGTGCGTGTGCGCACAAGTGTATTATTCTGATCTATGACTATGCACGACTGTTTGAAAACCATGTAGTACATTTATTTATTTTAAACTTAAATGGCAAAAAAAGAAATATTTTAGAAATACATGTATATAATTGACATCATACATATTTACATATGATGCATGAGAAACACCTCCTAATAAAAAACTTCCAGTGTGGGTGTGGGTGTATATAAAGGCCAGTGATCTCCTCATAGGATGAACACTTAAAAAAGACAAATGTACCCTCTTGTGATTATTATTTCACTTATTTTTCTATGACTAATGCAATTGTTTAATGCAGCAATGTTCATTTTTCTCAAGGTCACTTTCCTAACCGCTGAACAATCTGCTGTGGCGTCTGAGCAGGCCAGTACTCCCTATCCGACAGGAAGAAAAGGAGCTGGCTGCGTCTCAATAAATAAAACTCGTCAAATCACCTCACTCGGCCTCGGTCTCCATAGAAACCCTGCTCCGAGAGAGCCGTTGCTGGGCGGCTGAGGCGAGCGTCATCCCAGTCGCTGGCGGCTCTGCGGTGAACGGTCTCTGCCAGCGAGCGAGATTTCTGACTGCAGTCAGCGGGGCGCTCTTCCCCTGGCCTCGTTAGTCAGTCTGGGAGAGCGGCGGCGGGACGCCTGGCAGGACCCGCCTTGTCCCGCACGGGCAGCTCGTTCATCACGCCGCCACTGAGCAGGTGGCATGTGGCGCTGTTGCCCGCGAGGGCCGATGTGGGGTGGGAGGGCAGGTGATTTCACACCCTGCTTCCCGGGCAGTGTGGCGCGCACTATTCTGTGTCCCCGGGGTCCTGCAGCAGTGCGGGATATGTGAAAGCGAGGGGGGCGGCGTTGGAGAGCGCTCCCTCAGCCCTAGGGGGAGGCCGCAGGAGCTGAGGGAGTCACCCGGAGGAAGTGACCGTGCTGTTTGAGAGTTGGTCATAAAAGCAGGTCAGATAAGACGGCCTCTGCTTCTGTCTGCACAGCTGACAGAGAGATTACATTTTTCCAGAAGAGTTGACAAAGGGCGTTATTAGCACGAGAACAAACCAAACACGCGAGACTGTGTAAACATTTTGACCAGCCCCGTAAGGCCGTGCGAATATATTTGTGTATGACTCGGGTCAGGAGGCCTTTGACAGGTGTGTTTAGCGTGTTTGTTATTAGGTGCGTGCATGTCTACGTGTTACAGCGGAGCATTACTCACTGAGCGATTGTGGTCTGGAGGTGCCGTGGCTGGGCGGTTCCTCCGTGTTCAGTGAGGAGGCGTCGAGACTCAGGGAGCTCCTCCCCTCCGACTGTGTGCTCTCAGACGCAGGTGCTGTGCTCCAGAAGCTGGCCGTGGAGCACACGCTGTGTCTGGTGCCTGGAAGACACACCACAGTAAAACACACACACACACACACACACACACACACACACACACACACACACACACACACACACACACACACACACACACAGGTGAGCATGAATGATCAGTACCTGAAACTTGAAGTTAGCAGAAAGAGACGTTACACGTACAAGAGGTTAGACAAACACATGCTTGCTCTGTATTTGGGAACTGAAGTGATGTAGAAAACTAAAGTGGGTGGGAGTGTATGTTCAGCAGATGTTAACATTGAAATACAATCAGAGACTATCAGATCTTCACTGCGGGGGGTGAAGAGTGCTTTAGCAGAAAGATCGTAGATGAGACAGAGTATGGCAGGTGCCCAGGAGGATCAGGCCCATTAAACAGTGCTACAATCAATCAGTGCCGAACTTAATTAGCACTGCAGCAATATCATTGTAGAATAACTTTGTTCTGAATTACTGCCTAATGCAACTACACTATAATATACTGTACAGATAGTCCATTTTCGACATTAAAAACACTACTGTAAAGCAGAAGAATGTGCACACACAGATCATGGTCATTTTGCATTTGTATGGACATTCCTGTGCAGTAAGTTCACATATCCCAGAAACCCTGTCTTCAGATACTTTACACCCAATAGGACTTTTTTCCTGTGTTCACCAGCCACAGCAAGATATCGGTACCATGAAGGTCAATACTGTGTTAACGATTAACAATCTATGTATCGAAGGTCAACACCGCAATAACATTCATCGAGCAATATATCGTGCAGCCCTGGCAATGGCTGGGTTACTTAAGGGGAAAAGAGAAACCCGTCAGAGCGGGACCAATTAAATCCCCGTGAAATAAATAAATAAATAAATACACACAACCGCCTGAGACACTGGGAACAGTTAGTCATCTGTTACCTGCCATACATTTTCGCCCTGCGTTAAAATGCCTCCCAAATGTGCTCTCCCTGTCCACAGTGTGATCCGAACAGTCACTTCACTAGAGCTTTCTGCTCAGGCAAATTGTCAAAAAGCTGTCTGGAGAGTTGAGCACATTTACTGTAAGACAGCTCCCACACGCCTCTGTCGTCCACTGGCATCAGCTCAACAGATTTATGTCAGATTTAACCATCCTTCAACCCATCAGCATGCGAGTGGGTTGCATTTAAATTTCAGAGGCTAATTCTGTTAAAACATCGTCCTACTTTAATAGCAACACCCTAAACAACCACTTCATTAGGAACACATCCTCCAAATAAGTACTTATTTGAGTACCAAATAAGATCCCATACAATAAATCAATTGGTACTCTGAGGGCAGCTGAGTGGCAGGACTAGAGTTCAGTAGGCTATGTATGTTGTGCCAGCAAAGGAAATCTGTCTTAATATATGTACTGTAAATAAAATTCTGTCCATGCAAACACACACACACACACACACACACACACACACACACTTATATATATATATTTCCTTTTAGGCAGGCTGCCTGGATGCTCCAATATAGATGCTCCAAAGTTCCCCTCCCTGCACCCATCACAATCACCTCTGACAGCACTATGAATGTCCATGAGTCTTCAGAGCAGGTCATTCATGACAGAGGCCAGCAGAAACGCAACACAGTTGTGTGGCGGGCAAGACGAGTTACAATCACTCATCAGCTCCTGAGGACCCAGAACTGACTGAATAAGGACAGGTGGCCTTGATGCCCAGCCAGCTAGTGAAAGCACCTAATCTCTTAGTGTACAGCATCGCATCAGTACAAGTGCTGCCCAAATGGACAACCACAAAGATTGGAGGTCTATCGTAGAGAACTCCCCACATAAATCATGTCCACCGATTACTTTACACATATCAGGAGAATCAAGCACGGATCAGACACAGGGATGCACACAGGAGGGAACCGCTGCCAATGTAATGTGATTGTGAGCCTTCCCAAGCACCTTAGCTCAAAGTGGAGAGTTTCAAACAGACCATTATCCCCTCCACATCCTGCTCTAATGGAACAATCATGCCAAGCCTTCCATCTGCCAGTCCCCTGTGAACATACACTGAGCTCGCTCACACCAATCTTCAACTCTACGACGCAACGCTGTGATTTATTGAGATTGCCATGGCAACCCAGCATCTCCCACACTTAAACGGTTTGTGAGCGCCGTGGGAAACGGCAGCGAGTTCAACCTCGTGCCGCTGCCACGGCGACCGATGTTTTCACCTCTCAAAAGGTGGCGGCGTGCCGCTCGCCACGCCGCTGAACATCCAGGCGCCGTTCGAACATCGCGGGCCGACCGTGCAGGACCGCAGAGGCGTGCTCAATCTCCACTCCAAACACACGGACGTTGCTTTCAAGGTATCGGGGCAGGAGCGAGGAGGCGGTCAGAAAGGACTGCGCACCCAGGCTCGGCCGTGCCGTGGGCTTGTCTGATCAGACCTGATGCTGCCTGGATCTCCCCCGGCCGTCTCACTGAGTGCAGGCAGGAACAGGACGGAGCAATGCGGCGCTAATTAGAAGGGCTTGGCCAGTTGAGTGCAGCTCAAGAGGGATTTGCAGTGAAGCGACTTCTGGCAATGCACCAGGGTATCATCTGACAGAGCACGAGCTGTGTGCGTGTGCGTGTGTGTGTGTGAGAGAGACAGGCGGAGAGAAGGACAAACACACAGAGATGGCTGCAGTAGTCAGACACACACACACACGCATGCACGCACGCACGCACGCACGCACACACACCCACACCCCCAAACACCCCCCCCCAAACACACGCACACACACACTACCTTTCAAAGTTTGTTTTTCTTTACCATGAAATGACCAGCTAGGCAAGCTTAAATGCCATATTTTGCTCCAAAGGCCCAAAGGAGAAGACCTGGGGCAATTCAGAGGGGTACCTACTTTTCACCTGCTGCGGAGGTGGGGGAGGGGACCAGGGCTTATCGTCGAACTGCACCCAGCCACTCCTTGGCTCTGTGCCCACCACGGGGACCTCTGGCCCGGAGGAGGCTGCTGCTACAGACTGGGCAAAACTGGCCATCTGAACTCCACTGTGCTCATCTGGGGAGCAGGAGGAAAACACACAGATACACAGACATAAGCACACATGTACATACATGAGGTATGCACAGTTTGGTGTTAAATCTAGCAGAGTGCACAAAGACTTCCAAGCAAGCCTTCATCCCTACGGCGGAGGAGAATAAGCTCAGAGCACAGGAATCTCACAGCAAGCTGACAGCGCACACCCCCACCCTCCCCCAACAAACACACACACACACACACACACACACACACACACACACAGGAGAGAGGCAGAGGCAATACACAAAATCCAAGTGGCCCTCAAGAAATAATTGTTCTAAACATACAACATACATACAGAAAAAAAAAAATCACTAAAATCAATGGACACTTCTTTAGGTACATCTGTTCAATTGTTCATTAACATGAATATCTAATCACATGGCAGTAAATCAATGTATTTAGGCTTGGAGACATAGTCAAGTTCCAACCAAGCATCAACAGGGAAGAAATTTGATTTAAGTGACTTTGAACATGGTTATTGGTGCTAGACGGGCTGGTCTGTTCACTTCAGAAACTGCTGATCTGCTGGGATTTTCATCTCTTGGTTTTACAGATAATGGTCTGAAAAAGAGAAAATATCTAGTGAGCAGCAGTTCTCTGTGTGAAAATGCCTTGTTGATGCCAGAGGTCATTGGTAGGAGATTGGTTTTAGCTGATAGAAGGGCAACTCAAATAACCACTTACAACCGAGGTATGCAGAAGAGCATCTCTGAATGCACAACACCAAACCTCGAAGGACTACAGCAGCAGAAGACCACATTGGATGCCCAACGTGTCAGTTAAGAAAAGGCAACTGAGACTACAACTCACACTGGCTCACCAAGATCGGACAACAGAAGATGCCTGGTCTGATGAGACCCGATTTCTGCTGCAACATTCAGATGGTGGCGTCATAATTTTGGTGTAAACAACACGAAAGCATGGATTCGTCCTTCCTTGCATCAACGGATCATGCTGGTGGTGGTGGTCTGAAATGGTGTGGGAGATGTTTTCTTGGCACACTTTGGGCTCCTTAATACCAAGTGAGCATCGTTTGAAGAACACAGCCTACCTGAGAATCAATGCTACCCATGTCCATCTACTCATGACCACAGTGTGCCCATCTTCTGATAGCTACTTCCAGCAGGATAACAAGCCGTGTCACAAAACGCAAATCATTTCTGACTAGTTTTGAGCATGATAGCGAGTTCATTGTATTCAAATGGGGCCTACAGTCACCAGATCTCAATCCTATGCAACACCTTTAGGAGGTGGTAAAACAGCAGATTCTCTTTATGGATGTGCAGACAACAAATCTGCAAGCAACTGTGTGATGTTACCATGCCAATATGGACCAAAAACTCTGAGGAATGCTTGTAGCACCTTGTTTTGAAGGAAATCTGGTAGGATCAAGGTGTACCTAAAAAAGATATTGTAGCCTGTGTGTGTGCAAAATTATAGTAAACAGCGTAGTATATATTTTTGGAAAACTTTTATTATATATTTTCATTGGACAACACTGAAGATGTAAAGTAGTCAGTGTACAGCTTGTATAAATTGTACAGTGTAAATTTGCTGTGCTCTCAAAATAACTCAACACGCAGCTCAACATTACTAACTCAACATTAATGTCTAAACCGCTGGCAACAAAAGTCTGTACATCCCTATGTGAAAACGGCCAAATTGTGCCCAGTTATCCATTTTCCCTCCCCGATGTCATGTGACTCGTTAGTGTTCTAACGAGTAAATGGGGAGCAGGTGTGTTAACTTTGGTGTTGTCGCTCTCACACTCTCTCATATTGGTCACTGGTAACAAACACACCTCCAAGATGACCACTGCCTTGTTAAAGAAACTGAGGGTAAAGGCGCTGGACTGGCCAAGCATGTCTCCTGACTATTGATCATCTGTAAGGCATCCTCAAGCGGAAGGTGGAGGAGCGCAAAGTCTCCAACATCCACCAGCTCTGTGATGTCGTCATGGAGGAGTGGAAGAGGATTCCAGTGACAACCTGTGAAGTTCTAGTGAACTCCATGCCCAAGAGAGTTAAGGCAGTGCTGGAAAATAATAGTGGCCACAAAATATTGACACTTTGGGTACAATTTGGCCATTTTCAGTGCCAGTGGTTTAGACCTTAATGGCTCTGTGTCGAGTTATTTTAAGGGCACAGCAAATTTACAATGTTATACAAGCTGTACACTGACCATTTTACAACGTATCAAAGAGTCACATCTTCAGTGTTGTCCCATGAAAAGATAAAATATTTACAAAAATGTGAGGGGTGTACTCTCTTTTGGGAGGTACAGTATAATAATAAAATACAATTTATCTTGCAGTAATAAACTATGCAACAATTAATTTTAATGCAATTTATTTAATAATAATTTAACTGTCCTTCCTATAGTGGTACAATCTCTTTTCTTTGTGCATGAGGAAGAAACCTTAAAAGCAGAGCTGAAAGAGGAACACATCTTCCTCTGGGCGTTACAAATTTCTCAGGCCACAGATGAATTGTCCATTTCCTGAATCAAGGGATCTTGAGCAAGATCCACCAAACCACCATGAAAATGTGATTTTGAAAGCATGGCTGTAAAAGTAGAAACCTTCTGCAGTGAGTTAGTGCCTGACCTCAACAGAGATATGTGGTATTAACCAAACAAAAAGACGGGCGTAATCAGGCATAATGGTTCAAAGGTAAGGTTTTCTTCATCTGTGGGGTAGGGAGTCAGGAAGCTGGTGGGGGAGGGGACAGGAGAGGGGGGCGGAGCTGTGGTCAGGAAAGCCAATGAGTTGTTTGAAGCCAGCGAGTGTCTGAGGTTGGTGTGCAGGTCCCTGCCTGCAGGAGAGTACCTGCTTGCTCTGAGTCATCGCCGAGAGCTGCCCAGCAGGCCCGCGTACACGAGCCCGTGCTGCTGGGCGAGGTCGCCATGGCAATGGTGCCTAGTCCACCCACTGGTCCACTCAGTCGGTCAAGCAGGCAAGCAGGCGTGGAGAAGCTGGAATGAAGCAGGAGATGATCAGGGAGTCACGCTGGCTTTAGGGTTTCACAGTTCAGCAGGAATACGAGTAAAGCTAACAGCAGCCTTTGTTGGATGTAGCACCACAACCAGCCATTCTGAGACCTTGAGAAGATCTGTTTTCTTACTGCAAAGAAAGTCGAGAGGTGACGGCCAAGAGAGAGAGAGAGAGAGAGAGAGAGAGAGGATTTCTGGCAGGTGAACAGCAGTCACCACACGGGAACCACGTAAACGTGCTAGTGAGCAAGTCTATCCAGAGCGTGTCTGGACACGTCACACAGCAGAAACAAGAGGAAACACTGAAAAACCACAGGAAGGGCTTCTCATCCTCAAATACACGCCTCCTGCCTCCATGTACACAGGTCACACATGCCCCTTGGCTACCAGAGTTTCATGATTATGAAAAATTAAGTAAAAAAGAGGTTGGCTATATATTATGTAACGAACAGAAGGAGAATGAGTTTATTTTGTCAGTTTATTTATATTTCCCAAACAAGGACTTTGTCATGGGGACCGCAAATGCATGAAAAGCATGAAAGACAAATTAAAAATACAAGAGTGAGGAACACAGAATAAGAATAAAACACAAAAAAAAATATCTGTACATGTGCATATATGGATATATGTGTATATCAGACCATTTATGTGGTCTTGTGGTTCAAGTTTAACACATCCTGCTGGTCTCCAATGCAAACCACTATCAGTCTGTGTCTCTGGGCAACCAAGGTTCTACAAAGGGGAAAAAAGAGAACAAACATTCTGACAGGCGTGATAACTGCTGTTATCCATGTCTCCATGTCAGAGGAAAGTGAGTAAAGACTGCTGAGGAAATGCAGGAAACACGTTTAACCCAAACACACTAGGGCTCAAGGCTCTGTGAGATGCTGCAGTCCAAACACATGTGTCCTGCCCCCCCCCCCCGGTCTCTCCATAGAAAAAGCAGGCTCCTCCCAATCCCCTGTGGATTTGTCAAACAGCTCTGAGAAACACTTCACACCCACTATTTGTTGACCAAGTCCAGGGTTTCATTTGCTACAAAGACCCACCCAGAAACTAATGCCAATGTTACTCCATGGTGATGAATAACAGTTCTTTCATGTAAAACTGTTAACCTAAAAAACACATAAATAACCTTTTATGGACTCCTCGGTCTGCTAAGACGACAGGTCTCGTGTTGTCCTGTGGTTTTTCCCTCCTCTGTGTTTCACTCCAGCCTCTGACTTGGCCTAGTCGCGTGTTCCTCATGCGCTCTGGGACAGGCCGAAGAGCACAGCCCACACGCTGCTCCAACCTTCCCAGAATTCCCTGCAGCCTGCCCGCACACTGACGTATGACTGGGAACAGCGTTGACATCATCAGTCAGACTGTTTTTTTTATTTGTTTGGGTTTTTTTCCCCTTTTATCCAGTGTACACACTGAGGCTCAGTGCACACTTTCCTGTTCCCACCCCTGACCTGCTGCAAACTTCTGTTCTCTGAATAATCTTGTCCAAACCAAGACATATGTAATGACTATTCATATGACAACTTTACTTTTGTCCTAAATACTCAACAAGTGAGGTAAAGTGCATGGCCCTCCCTCTCCTTGGGGTGTTCACAGCAGACAGACGGCCTAACGGGTCACATGTGAGGATGGCTCAGTTCCATCAAGAAACCAAGACCTCCTCGACTCTCTCCAAACATCCCCACTGTACAGCAAGCATACACCCTACCGTACAGGCTTTAGCCTAGCAGTGAGAGAGAGAGAGAGAGAGAGAGAGAGAGGACAAGATAAAGAAAAAAAGATTCAAAACTAACCAAATATGGGAGACCATAATCAGGCTTGGCTTGGAGATCGTTATGACAGATGACTGAAGCAGATGAAAGAGATTTCCTCCCTGACAGCACCAGCTGCTGCTTTTGCCCTCCAGTCCTCTGTGCTGCTGAATAAAGATCAGCAGAGATGACCTCCCCTTGGACACAATCCTCACACACACACACACACGATGCTGAGAGCATGCTTCCTCTCAGAGCTTTGTTGAGGACGAGTCATTATAGGGTTCAACTGCAACCCGTCTCTATGTCCACTGGTACCAGGGGGACGTATCTACTCCATGTCCTGTGCATGTGTGGACGGTGTAAAAGCAAAACAGAAGGGAACTGTGTTTCAGGCCAGAGGGTTTTTGGTTAGCATCAGAAAAGCCCTCTGGATATGTCTAAGCAACAAACATGTCATGTCAATAAACCTCTCGGATAGCAGAAGACAAACCACTGGACTTTCCTTGTGAGTCCGACATACTGAATTTAAATAGTTTCCAGCCTATGCAACCAACTAGTGTACATGAGTTCTGTCCAAGGAGAAAAATATGGATATATCACCAAAATGTAACTGATATTAGAATTACAAAGACAAGTAGATGACCTTAAGGAAAGGAATGTATTGCTAATCCCAAACAGATCAATCTATTCAAAACCCTTTGAGAGCATATTAAAGAACACCACTGGTATTTTTTTTTCCTCTCATACACAAAGACACAGCGAAGGGCAGAGAGAGAGATAGAGAGAAAGAGAGAGAGAGAGAGAGAGAGAGAGAGAGAGAGAGAGAGAGAGAGAGAGAAAGAGAGAGATTCAATAACAGTAATAAAGTAATACTATCCCTGAGAGTCAGCATTAGCATGATACATCTTTAAACCAAAACGACAAGCTACCCCAGAGCTATTATAAGATTAATATAAGAATGTTTTCCACAATGCGACAATAAAATGACTTACAAAGAACGAATAACTGTTTGTATTCCTAAAACCACCCTCTTTACACTCACTGAGCAAGAGTGTATTACTCTAAAGACTTCTGTCAACACGCTGTATGGCGTCTGGGAAAAGTAAATAAAACAGCGACGTGTGCACGTTCAACAACCTGTTGCCTCAACTCGAACGAACACAGCGCAACATTATTGCGTGCAATGTGTGACACAATGTTGCAGTTTAATATCGTATATTGAGCCCAAATCGAGAAACCAAGAAGAAAAAACAGCTCCGGGATGACAAAGCGATGACTACAGCAGAGATATAATACCTAATGTTTTAAAAAAACTTCGACTTACTTCAGTTTACACAGCTCGCGACTCTCCCGGTAAATCTCCACTGGCGCACCACCTTGCTGTAATCTGATTGGATATCCGTGGAAGCACAGTCTTTCGTCACCGAATCTACAGACTTGCTGAGAGTGCGTCCGCAAAAAAGTTTCTTGTGACTGATGAAGCCGCAATCTTGCTGATAGCAGTCTTCTCACGCGCTTACTGGGCCGTTTGCTGAGAAGTTGCTGACTTATCCTGTTCTGTTTACCGCTGAATTGTTGCCCCATGTATGTATTACGCCATCTGTTGGCTCTGAATGTCTTTGCAATCTAAGAACATTGTAAGCATATAAGTAAGAATCTTGTAAGTATAGCGATCGCCGGTTATTGCGTGCTTTTGGTTTACGGCAGAAATTCCACAGATAAATATTTTGAATGTAAGAAAACAAGACGACAATCGTCAACTGATAGAATAACGATTTATTTTCCAGATTGTATTTAAATGGTTACATATGTCCATTAGGTGGCGACATAGCTCTTAGAACCAAACGCCAACCCATAAAACCCTGTAGTATAGGCTGTAGTGTACTAATGGTTAGGAAGACACCTTGGTTGCTCGCTAACCTTCGCCTCATGGAAGGCCAAAAGCAGAAAAAAATAACACCTGCAAGTGTGAATATTTAAGCATTGGCAGAAGTGATGGGGGAGAACACAGCTTTTGAATCTAACACAGTCAGAAGCAAAATGGCTTGATGCTTTGACGTTTTTGATATCCACTTCTACACCCGCTAGTCAAGATAAAAGAGAAATGACTAAAGTCATTGCTAGACAGTTAATCACAGCCAAAGATAATACACATAGATAAAACACCTTGCCTCAGTATGAGCCAAGTCTTTTTTTTACTTCATGGCTTACGTCTTTACATATCAGTTTTCACCCCATGAAAAAGAGTTAATATGAACAGGACAAGTTCAAACTTTGTGGGGGCCCTCCATGGTCTTAATTGTTAAGCACAACGCTCACACCAGACTTACACAGTGTTAAGTGCTTAAAATGGAAGAGTGGGCAGAATAACATTTATAGTAGTTGATAGACTGATAGGCTCAATCCAGTCAGCTTTCCCATCTTGTCCTGTTCCAGACGTTGGAAGTGAGGTTCCCATGGTGCTCCACTATGGTTTGCCTTTGAGCATGTTGGAAAAAAAAACTTCTGGCATCATCGTTTGTGTGTCTGTCTACAGCTCACTCCCTCAACACACACCCCACAACCATTATGATATATCTAGATTCTCTGATTTCAGCTACAGCTGTACTTACTATCTTGTCACTAACTTTAAAGAAGATATCAGTTAATGTTTAGTTTTCCAAGAACTAACTGTAATGTTTATTTTTGTTTCAATTTTCAGTGACTCAAAAGCATTTATTTCCATTTATTTTTTATTTATAAAACACTTGGCACTTTAAAATAATTAAATCTGTCAACGCCACCCATTAACACCAGTGGAAGGACCTAATGCAAAATGACAGCTTTTGTCTGTGAGTCTTTGTCATAAGGAGGCATAAGGGAAGACATTGTTTACAGACTGTTTACAGACAGTTTACATTGTTTACAGACTGTTTACAAACTATTTACAGTTTACATTGTTTACGCACTGTTTACAGACCTGTTTACAGTTTTTTTGTTTCCAAACCAACTTTCTGCCACACTCTGAATGTGAGTGCCATACCTAATGGAGTGAGGTTTGAGGCCCTTCAGTATCACTTCTTATGAAAGTTAGCTATTCATTTGACAGTTTTGCTAGCTGTCATGGTCTTATGGCTCTCCATAAAGCTACTCATCCAGAATGACCTTGAAGGCACAGAAGGTAGTGAAAGTGCTACGCATGTCAACCTTGAATACAATGACTCAAAATCTCCATTTTTTTTATAACCGTACCTGCTATACTCCCAGGTCCCGTATGAGCGATAAGTAAAAAGAGACCTAGCAGCCTCAACACACACTGTAATGTCCTAGTCTGCTGCATCAGCCTTAACACAGTCACTGTTATTAGTATATATCATTAGATAACAGAATCACTGTTATTAGTATATATCATTAGATAACAGAATCACTATTATTAGTATATATCATTAGATAACAGAATCACTATTATTAGTATATATCATTAGATAACAGAATCACTATTATTAG
>JAOXYF010000011.1:13997772-14009471 GCA_028565775.1 Sternarchorhynchus goeldii | reverse complement strand
TAAAGGGTGAAACAGACATACTTACACAGAAATGTTTATAAACATTTGCAAATGTTTCAAAACAACTTTCCTTCATGGCAAACTGTCATTACTGGTCAGTTACAGACGAATTCTGCGGCCTCCAAGTTCCCCAAAACTCTTAGGCGTTCCGCCGTTCTTCAATTTGGGTCCAGAGTTCAGGTCTGAGGGAAGTGTTTGTGCTGTGTGGCCGAATACAGAGGGAAGACTTGTGAGCAGGCGTAGGATTCCTTTGAGCAGATTTGTGTAGTACATCCACAGTCAAGGATAGAGTAGTGATCTCCTCATCCCCCGTCCTTTATCCATTCCACATGGCCATCATTTAAACCTCCTGCTTAACCTACTGTCATGGCAGTTGGAATGCCCAAGGCAAGGCTTTCTTTTATACTCCCTCTCTCTCTCTCTCTCTCTCTCTCTCTCTCTCTCTCTCTCTCTCTCTCTCTCTCTCTGTCTAACTTGCTCGCTCGTTCACTCTCTGTCTCGCTCTCCCACAACCTACCAGCCTCTTTAATTCTTTTTGTTGATAAATTGACTAACACATTGTAGACTAGCAAAGGGTCCTGCTTCAGCTGTGGAGTCTCCAAGCATAAACGCTGAAGAAATTTCAGATCCAATAGCAAAGCAACCTACGCTACACGCACATCAGCAGTGAGCCAAAACACTCACTTATTCCCAAGCATCCATCCGTAGTGAGTGACACGATGCAATTTGTCTCTTGTGAGCTTTAATTTTGGAATCAGTCTAATAAATCTCATTCGTGTTTCTAATCCGGCACAGTTCGCTCAGACTCCCGGTGTTATAAAAGTGTAAGAAATACAGCTGGTCATCGAGAGAAAGTAAATCTGTTCTGTTAAATTAGAATGCACCTGTAAGGTCTGCATCCTTGAACAGGACCAAATAGATCCTTCAGAGGGTCGGATTTTATCTGGAGCTGCTGTAACTGTGACTGGAAGAAAGACACATTAAGACACATTTAAATAAGTCCTCAATTAAGTCAAGGCAAATCAATGGGAGTCGTCTTTGACAGAAAATGCCCTGACTGTACACAGAATGGACTAATAGGCTCGGTTTGATTGCTGCTTTGCGCTGAGGACGATCAATATCACAAAGTGTTTACCCACAGGCCTGTGCTCTCTCGCCTCACCCTGGCACCGCTCAATCACAGGTTTCACACTCCTTATCCAATATGGTTCATTTCCTGTTGGAGCAGGTGGTTGAATACATAACAGCACTGGATAGACATTACGCAATTCTGTAATACTGGAGATTTGGCACTGAAATCAGATCACACCCGGTGATTGGCACCGGAATCATATCACACCCACACCTTGTGTTTAAATCTCAAGCTTCAACTAATCCCTGTTTATGGACTCTGTTTATATGTACATGACCAGCTATACACCACTGGTGTTTGCTACTTCAACTCCACTCATTGTCTGAAAGGAACAGAAAATCGGCCCAACCTGAGTCCCTTTTACAGCAACGTTGTTTTGGTCCACAGTTCAGCCATCACATTCTGGCACATTTGGGAGCAGAGAGAGGAATAGAGGACGGGGGGGGCAAAGAATGATGCTTCTCTCTCTCTCTCTCTCTCTCTCTCTCTCTTTCTCTCTCTCTCTTTCTCTCTCTCTCTCTCTCTCTCTCTCTCTCTCTCTCTCTCTCTCACACTCTGTTCTGTCCTCCACTCTGCTGGGCCCAGCTCCCCCCTCAGGTGCTTTAGGTAGACTCCTAATGAAAGATCAAGGGCATTAGCCATGCGACAGGCAGAGATGGGGTACCTGCAGTTAGCAGTGCGGTTACAGAACATTAATTTCACCGCAGACTCATTTGTAAGGGCAGAGAGGAAGAGATGGAGAGAGAGAGAGATAGATAGATAGATAGATAGACAGAGAGAGAGTGAATATGGCTGAGGCCCAGTAAAGGGCTCTCACCCAAATTCAGAGTGCACTGTGGCCAGTGTAAAAACTTAAGCTTAGCTGAGAGAGGCGGAGCAGCGAGAGGCATTCAGGCTGGCATTTCCACTTGCTTTGTCAGCACAGCCTGCATGGAAAATGTCAAATTCATTACCTGCCTCCTCTCTCTCTTTCCTTCTCTTTCTGTTTCTCTCTCTCTCTCTCTCTCTCTCTCTCTCTCTCTCTCTCTCTCTCTAATACAGATGTACACTTTCCTAAGCATGATTCACACCGCTGCTGTACGCTACTTCAACTTCCCATTGTGTCCTGAGTGGAAAAGAAAAACTTGAGAAAACAACTCAGTCAGCAGTTGTTTGCTGCCACGATGATGGTCAGACTAACCCAGCTGATATTGTTTTGGGGCGGGCTCAGGGCAGGCACAGAACACTGCTTAAGTGGGTTTGGGACTCACGCTGGAGGAGACGGCAGTGTGTTTGACACAGTTGGAGCCATGCTGGGACCCCCAGAGGGAGGAGGAAGACATGGATCGAGCACCACCCCCACTTCACTCCCCTCCACCACCGGCATTTCAGCGAGGGCCGACACATCGAAGACTCTCATTCCCTCAAATCCCCAACCTGTGCCCCTATGCAAATCAGTCAGATTAAAGCCAGGCGTACAGACTTGCAAATGTATTCAAGCGTTGGACCCTTAATGCCAGAGATTTGGTGTAATACCCTCATATTTGTGTCTGACTTACAAGAACCAGGGGACAAATTAAAGGCGCTACATGGTGGATTTGGACGGCTGTAAGCTCTCCACGTGCTCCTTTGGGTCACCGAGGAGAACCCTTGTTTCCTGCTACCTTGGAAACTGGAATAAACAAGGCACTAATTGCAGTCTTATTGCTGTCAGGTGGGACCTCCCGATCCCTCTTACACTCAAACAGTGACACCACTTGTGGGGAAATTTGGAGGAAATGGGTTCAAGGCTTCACTCTGATCACAGTAGTTAATATGGGGGGAAAAGATGGCTATTCAATGTCAGGAACTGGGAAAAAAAAGTTCAGGGTGTGCTGGTATGAGAGCCACCTCTGTTTGTTTCCTTGGCAACGAAAACATGTTATATGTCTTTTGTAGCTGTGCTCGGGCACTGTGTGCTGATCCCCTTGGGAGGCTCAGAGGAAAACATTTACTAAGCGAATGAAAGAGGCTTTTTACTGCCATGGTGATATTTGCTTTAAATATGTGCCAAGGTCAACATGGGAAATTTCATCCATCCAGTAAAAAGATCTGAAAATGTTCTTAATATCAGGTGTTTATTTGTTTTGAAAATGTTACAAAGAAACCAGACATTTGCTATTGCAGGTCTCTGACCTGTAAATATGCCCTGCAAAATAGAACTGTGTCGGTCTGCATCTGGCAACATGCTTCTTGCACATTTTCTGTCTTGCTTTTCCTGCAGTTGCATAGCAACCTAGTCGAGCAATGGGTGTGGTGACACCGTACAAGGGAGGTAGTTGTGTATGATTTCCAGACTCTTCCTCTTTAATTAAGAATGGGCCTCCATCTTTACATGGAGCTTTTCAGATGGCGTCCATGAATCATACGGCAAGTGTAAGCCAGGGCTACCTGTCCGTCACAACACATCTGCACTTCCGCGCCAAATACGTTTAACGTCAGGATGCGAGGGATCGTGAATGTGGGTCATGCTCACTCAATACAGCTGAAATGGGTTTGGATTTACACTTTAAGATCTCGATACGTTGACGAATCCTGATCGAAATTCAAGTTTCTAAAATGTCGGTTTATGTGGTCTATACTCATCAAAATAGCAAAAATGGATCACGAAAAGATTTATTTGGCTTAATATTTTTTCCACCGGTGCCTTTTAGTCATAGTAACATGGTGAGATGTGTTATAAAATAGAGAAAAAGTCTATAGCAGTTAGAATGATGTGCACAGTGTTCACAGAGACGTGTGACGTCTGGCAAGTCCAGTACTCTGATGTCACAGATCAGACAGGAGTGATGTCACAATGCAGGTGACATCACCACTCCTCTTCCCGCTCAGTTCCTCTTCCTCCTCTGCTGTGTCAGCAACAACATAACAAAAAAACTGTAGCAAAAAGGTTTCTGGTGGAAATGTTGTGGATTAAGTACTGGCATCCACCACTGAAGAAAAGTAATATATGAATTCTATTAGGCGTTCAAGAGATTGTAATTAAAAACGCAATTTTTTTTTCACACAAGGCAAAGATTACCTTTGCAACTCTTTTTTTTTATTGCAACTGGAAGACAATACAGCACAGAAACTTGATGGAAGGTTGGATAAAGAAACCAGAAAACTTAAACGTAACCTTTTCATAGTAATGGACAAAGTGATATTTACATATTGATGAAATTGTCTTTGGCAATATGATTACACGTTAAAGAGATAGAGTGCAAGTATGCCTCTATAGCAACACTTTAGTTGGATGAACATGCCTTCAGACCTGTAAAGTTATAGCAAACCAAATAGACTCGTTACTGTCTCCTTTAAAATAAAAATAAAAATGGCTGCCAAAATGATTGGTAAAATGACAGTTAACAACAGGAACCTTCGGAACATAAACAATGACAAAAAAAACCCAAAAAAACCCACAATGAAACAAGAGGACCACTTATCGACTGTTCGGTTAATGCTCTCTCAAAACACCTCTTCACAGCCTGTTTCTGCTGAAGAGAAGGGAAAGTTATGTAGTGAGTATCGCCTTTTTTCACTTCTCACGAAGAGTGCGCCAACAAGCCATAGCCTTATCTGCTACTGATTCTCCTCCGTTTTCAACAGTGGAGGACTGGGAAAACGAGCGTACATCTGACGCTGCCCTCTCTGGACTGTGTCGCAGTTCCCTTCTTAGCAACACAGGTTAATAGTGGTGGGTGAGGGAGGACTTGGAGATGAATTTCACATACATGTATGGATAGAGCAGGCAATGCTGACTGAAGAGGTCACAACAGTTACTCACTAAAGGTCCAGATGACATTCAACACACTTTTAGACATTTGAATAGAAATGGTCACCATGGAAGAAAAAGACTGTGTGATATGGAAAACACCTCAATGAGCAAATTTACAGCAAATAATGTGATATCGATATGATTAAGATGTAGAGTATTATACATGGGTAACTGACAGAAATGCTACAACTCACTGACAAGTTTGTCTCACATAATATTGTCAAGTATGTGTTGGCCATTTTCCTGTATATAAAGTTATTACAGGCTTTGGCACTGAACTTTAAAAATTAACCTTATATTAAAAGGTAAGAACATTACCTAAAGTAAATTTATTAAAAGTGCAATCTGGTGGAATTTAGTAAAATATATGCAGTAGCGTATATCATGCTCTGGTGTTCCCTACTTTAACATCTTTTTGATTTGATTTTATTGGGTATATGTGTGTGTGTGTGTGTGTATGTGAGTGTGTGTGTAAATATCTTAATACTGATAATTCACCTGAACAGTGCTACAATGCAAGCCTAGAGAGAAACTATGAGTGTGTGTCATTGTGTGGTTTGGACTGTAGTCCTGTGCTTCATAAATGGAAGACACCCCCCCCCCCCCCCCCAAAAAAAAGCCTCTGGCACGGACGCGTGGAGCACGACACGGGCGAATCGCAGGCACAAAGCCGGGGGGGGCGGAGCCGGGGGAGGAGCTGGAGGAGGAGCCGAGGAGCGACACTCACTACCAACTTCTCCTTACTGACACGAACATCGACTGAGCTGAGGTCACCGGAGCAGTACGGATCAAGGGAGCCGAGCAGGTCTGTTCTGCCGCTGTGACGGTCCCCCTGCTCACAAGGTGAAGCCCCCGTATTGCACAGAGTGTTGCCCGACAGTCAGTTTGTCCCTGAAGGAGGTTATTCTTTAAATGCCTGCTTCAAAACAAGTACGATGAAGATGACCAACCAAATTAAGACAAAACAATAAAAGTGTCTCTAGGCCTATGGGCATAGAAATTAGAGGCGCTGTCTTTGTTCCCTTGGATCTATATTCATATGAAAATAATTCATGCTCCATGCTAAATACATTATTTACCTTACATGAACTTTTGAATTAAAAAAAAGTTTTTCTTTTTCTTTACAGAACCCATGCAACACGATTTGGAAAATCCTGCTGGCTACATTGCTTAAATTAAGAAAGTAAAGGATCTAGTGTAACATTTATACAGTGTTATCCTGATTGGATGAAATTGCTTTATTACATCATGAGGGTTAGAAAAAAAAACAAAAAAAAAACTCAAAATTAAAAATGCAAACAAATCAACAAAACGTAACAAAATATAAATTCCACAAACACAAATCCACAGTTATTTCATTATTTTTTTTTGTCACTAAAATACAATTGGCAGGTTTTGTAGCATCTTTTTCAGGTTTCAGGTTTTTAGGCCATTGGATTTATTGTGCCACAGAAATATCACAATTTACTTCATTAGAATAGTATCACTCATTTTGATTGCTTCGGGAAGAACATCAGTTCTAAGGAACACATACAGTAAGTGAATGGTATATATTATGGTATATTACTTTTCTCCAAAAAGCCCTTTCACAAAGGCTTATGGCTTAGAGCTGATTAAGGGCAGACATCAGCGAGCACGGCTTACACCAGCTACCACAGTCCAGCCAGAGGAGTGACGCTGGGGGCCACGACTGCTCTGCTCTCCGCCACGCAGCGCCAGGGGGCCGGGGGGGCCGGGGGGCCGGGTGGGAGCGAGCCTACAGGAGCGTCTTTGGCTCACCTACGCTAGCCGCGGTCACATCAAGCAGACGCGCGATGAGAGGTGGGCGTGTTTATTGGCGATTACTGACACTGTCATTGCCTGTCATCTGTACAAGCATTGTGATATAAGTGCATAACTAGGGAGGGGCAGTTTCTGGTTATGTTAATCACTTTTAGGTTAATATTAGCCAAATAAAACCCGTTACTGAATTAGCTAAGTATCTTAAAAAGGTTTTTTTTGCTATGGCTTTAATCTCCTTTAAAAAAAGAGAAAACAAAGAACCCTCAATAATAATTACCTATAACAATAGGAAAACAAAGTGATCGTTGATATTGCCACAAATCAGTAGAATTCACCTGATGTCCTGAAAAAAAATAGTAAATTCTATTAAAAGTGATGTTTTTTTTTTGTTTTTTTCCTCACTCGTAACACAGTCAATTATTTTTCATTGACTCTTTTTGTTCTTTTTGGCCCTTGGCCGTCCGGTTGGTGATATTGTTCAAACAGGCCCTGACGCCAGCCAGGTGGAGCAGGGACCCCGCTGCCTCTTTCATCTCCTCGTCGTCGCTTTCCGGAGGCTTCTCCGTGCGCCTCTTTTTCAAGGGCAGCGTGTCACTGGCCACTCTCTGTTTGGCCTTCGCCAAATGTTGCCGTTTCTTGTGCTGGGCGAGCGCGAGTGCGTCCACGGGCCAATCCTTGGGCTCCTTCTTGATCTTGCCCTTGTCTGCATCCTCCGCGTCGCTGCCCGCGTCGTTGCCGTGGAAGCCCGCTTGGCCGTAAGCGTCGGGGCTCGGCTCCCCGGGCGCCGAGCTGGAAGATTTGGCGAAGCTGTAGTTGTGGTCCTCCTTGGGGTCGCTGCTGACCAGCGGTGAGTCGCAGGACGGCTCGCTGTCACTACGTATCCTGCAGCCGGCCAGGACGGACCTAGTTACACGGTGGAAGGATAACGGCACTTGGTTAGTTTTGCTTTTTATTTCTGAGAGGGAAACATCATCGCACACACACATACACACACACACACACACACACACACACATACACACACACACACACACATACACACACACATACACACATACACACACACATACACACACATACACACACACACATATACTCAATGCGCCTGCTAAAAATTACTGCTGGTTTTGTTCATACTTTGGTGTCCTACATCCAGTATCAGGTTTGTGGGGGATTTATTTTGCAATGCATTTACCTACCACACCCCACAATTTAAAGGGGCAAACACATAGTACAACAAAAAACTCACAACATTTTTTACATTTCTAAGTAGTTATTCATTAGTGGAGGGTATTTGTTGCATAGACATGCCAATATTCCTAGACAGCCTTTGTGAAACTGGCCAAGCTCTGACTGACTCCTCCCGGAGAGCTGAGGAACACCCAACTGAATGGTCTGCAATAAGCTTCCTGCTGGATTTAGAACTAGGCCACACCAGGCCCTCGAGCACGTGTACTTCTGCTTTCGTGCCTGGAGTCAGAGTGATGCTGAGAGATCAGACTCTGTCAAGACTCTGGCTTGTTTTCCAGAGGAGGGTCTTGCCGGGGTCGTTTACACCCACGGTGTCCTAGTGGAAGACCCGATCCCCAACTGTGGGATAAATCCACAAGGCCTAACGTGGTGAGGCCCCAGGCTTCGTAGCGGGGATTTTGCTGGGATTTGTTCTGGACACAAGCCCTGTGTCGTGTTGCTATTACTGGCCTACTGATAGCCAGGGGCATCGCCAGGGATTTGGGGCCCCTTGTAAAGATATCGCACTGGGTCCTCCACTCCCCAGACTCCCCCTCATACAGCACCATGGTGATACATTCCCACCTATATGTAATGTCTTCTGATTAATCACCGGTCCTGTACACACACATTTCTTGTATTTATACCTGTATGTATTTTCCTTGTGTCCTCTCTGACAGAGTTCTACCTTAATGCTAACCCTAGACAATGGCCTAATGTATTACTCTAAGGATTTGTTCCAAAAAGACATTTCATAAGTTGCTCTTGATGGTCTGATAAATGCTTTAAATATAACAGCTGCTCTCTGCATAGAGGACATCGTCTCATTTTGAGGTGCTTACTTTAGGTAGCAATGTCCTCTCTTTACAATGATATGAACAGCTCCTGTGGTTCCCTAAGGTCTTCACAATCTCTTAGAAGCCTACCATTGATTTAAATATTTTTCCACCACCTTATGACTTCACAATATATTGGGTCACTCAAAGTGCCACTATTTATGATGAAGTGAATGTGTTTTTTCTATTTCAGGGGTATTAATAAAGGTTTCCTAACTCTACCACCGGTGGGAAGAGACGTGGCATGTCCAGTTACTTAAGATATTTGAGCGCCACATAGTAAAACCAATTCATACATTATCTACAGGAGTCGCACTCGCAAGCAATGCGCCCAGCTAACTGTGCAGCACACTGTGAGTCATGAGCTAATTCAATTAAACCCTGCTTGTGGCTCTGAAACATACTTCAGCTCTGAAGTGCCTCTCGAGCTGACCAGCAACGCTATTATAAAACTAATTAATGGAGGTGGATTACAAAATGGTCTGATTTTCAGCGTGGAAGTAATGGAGGGAAATGGCAAAAGAGCACAATTATTTCCATTTATGTCCCTCATCAACAAAAACAAGGCAATAAAAGAATGAAAGGAGGTTTGGCGCAGCCCCTCTGCCGCCGCCTGCAGCGCAGCGCCCGTGCTGGTATCTAGAACCGGAAGTGCTGGTATCCAGAACCGGTTGTGCTGGTATCTATCGCCAGTCAGGCTCCAGCCGTGCTTTCGGCAGATTTTTTTTTTTGCCATGAACATTAAAATGGCTTGCAAGCTTTAGAAAAATGAACCTGAGAGCTTTTCCACATCCTGTCTCACTTGTGCTTTTATGACCCAGGAGTTATAGGCCCAGCACAGCAGGATAAGAAAATGGGCTCAATTATTAATGCCTAAATGTAGTGTCACTCATTTCAGTGGGAGCGGAGTCACACCCCTGCTACCCACAACCCAGTCTGTCAGCCAGTGTGTTAACAGACCAGAGAAAGTATATTAGATGTGTGTGTAAATGTCTGGGTGCACAGTGTGAGCGCATGTGTGTGTGTGTGTGTGTGTATGCATGTGTGAAGGTCACAGGTTCCATTAAGATGGGTTATGTTGTTTTTCGCAGTGGTATGTTACACTGAAATGCCTGTATCAAGCTAGTGATTGAGTTTCAGGATAAAAGGGTATTCGGTGTGCACACCTGCAGGCCTTCAGGCGCACACACACACACACACACACACACACACACACACACACACACAGCCTGTCCACACCTGTCTCCCCATGGACTTGTTTCAACTTGGCAACTTGGATGGATTCTCTGTCACTTGGAATCCTGTGCTATAAAAACACTTTGCATTGTGACTACAGACCACTGCTACTATTTCACAAGCATGGATAGGGTGATCAGATAATGAACATCCATCAGTAAGGGCCTGCTTCAGAAGTCCAGGCTCATGAAGCTTCCACACGTTAAAGGCACTCATCCCACTCACAGTCTATTAAAATAATGTAAGTAATCTATCATTCACCACTGCATACATATAGAGATCTGGACTTGGGCTTGAATAAGAAGATGAGCAGCTGAACAAGAAGGAACTGCACTTAAAGGTCTTCTGGACTAGCGTAGCACTAGAGCTGGTGTTGTAGGTTAACAGCCCAATTTAGTAGAAGCGCTGTCCCGTAATTGGTGGACGGTGCAGGACAATGGCGGTACCGACCTGACCGCGGCTGTTCTGCTGCCGAGGGAGTTGATGGGAAGGGGTCGGATTCCTGGGAAGAGGCCCTGGCTCACCATACGAGCGCCGTTATGGATCACTCCCTGAGGGACTGAGGAGGGGGAAAGAAGGGAGGAAAAATCATTAATGTGTGCATGTGTGGGTCCCTCTCACACCAACACCAGCACCAGCACAAGCAGAACCCCCCCCACACATACCCATGGACACCTACACCCCATACAAATATTGTAGCATGGGAATGCATGTTATTCACCAGCAACCCCAGATGGCGTAATAACAAACCCTAGTCATAAACAGACAGGCCAAGAGTAGTCGGCACAGGAAATCAGCGAATGAGGAAAATATTGATTCATTTTAAAGCTACTGTGCCACATTTGAGCGTCGCGGCCTTGTTTTAGTCTCGTTAGCGCATCCTGTTAAAGTACTTTCATCACGGCTTTTCCCATCACAAGCATGCATTTCTAACAAGTAAACAGAGGAAGGAAGATTGTTTCCCCCAACTTTTCCAGCTTGCCGGGCTAAAAATAGCTGAACGTGGTATCTTAGCGGTAGGGAGAGATATATTTCTCTTTCTCTCAGAAAACCAGGGGAAGCACATACAGTGCCATAGAAGAATAATCAGAAAGTCGATAAGGCTCAGAATGGCACGGAGGAAAGGAGCAGCAGTTTGATTCGTCAGGGTTTTGGGATCAGCCGGCTGAGTTTGCAGAGCGGGGCACAGTTACGTGATTGACGTGCCGCCCGGAGGAGCGGCGGGGTTTGGCACTAACTCACAGAATACAGGCATCTCAAGACCAGTCAAACGCATCGTGGAGACAGCGGCATCTGCGTCTGGATCTATAAAACGCGAGGGACATTCTCAGCTCCGCGTGGTTTTGTTTGCGCAAGGCCATTAAAATGCACCTTCGGCCACACGTTTGAATTGCCTCATCATCTGAAATCTCACGAGCTTCACCCAAGCTTCCATTTATCAAACGGCCATCAGAAACTGCCATCAGCTTCCGCCGTGATGGAATGGGAATCGGAGAAAGCCCATTTTGGGCATAAGAGCAGACCTAAACAGACTTGACAGGTCCTCTCTTTTGTTGATCTCAGCACGGGGCAGCATCTCGCTCTGCGCAGGAAATGGACTCTGATTGAAAGCAGATGGCAAACGTGGATATCAAGCACCATCCAAACATTTTTGTTGGATCTGAAATGGAATAGTACCAAGATCAATAGAATAATTTTTATAGAATAA
>JAOXYF010000011.1:13974105-13984868 GCA_028565775.1 Sternarchorhynchus goeldii | reverse complement strand
ACACACACACCTATACAAACTGATGTACATTACACACACACACACCTATACAAACTGATGTACAGTACACACACACCTATACAAACTGATGTACAGTACACACACACACCTATACAAACGGATGTACAGTACACACACACACCTATACAAATTGATGTACATTACACACACACCTACACAAACTGATGTACAGTACACACACACCTAGACAAACTGATGTACAGTACACACACACACCTAGACAAACTGATGTACAGTACACACACACACCTAGACAAACTGATATACAGTACACACACACATCTAGACGAACTGGCACAAGAACACAGAGGATGCCAAGCCAATGCAAGTGTATTTGTACAGTATATTTCACACACAAGGCAATTCAATACAAGTGAAAAAAAAAAATTTAACTCCAATAACTAAAGCAAAAATATACAGGTTTAATAGAAATACATACAGATTAAACATAATGGGATAAAGTGGATAAAATCAAGTATAAGATAGGAGATCGGACATGAAAATAGGACCAAAGGCGAAAAGAGAGAACAGGTTTAACACAGAACACAATCAGATGTGTAGCCACACCGTGGAGCGAGCGGCGCTCAGTCACATGATACGCCATGTTTAGACGCAATCATACGCTAAGCCTGTCATTACATTATATTTTCGAAATGGAGCCGTAGCGGCGTTAATCATTGCTTTTACTCGGTGGAAATGACAAGCTTGCTGATGTGTTCGCGTGCAAGAGTATAGCATATGGCTGCACAGTGGGACGCTCTTCAGAGTGAATTACACCCTGCACTGGTCATTCTATTGTACAGAAATGAACTCAACATCCAGCGGCGCTGAGTCACCCTTCAGTGCTCTCAGTCCCAGGGGGAAATGATTTTTTATTTATTTCTCTCTCTCTCTCTCTCTCTCTCTCTCTCTCTCTCTCCCTCTCTCTCTCTCTGTGTTGGCTTTGTAAAACCACTGGAAAAGCTGGGCCGATCGCGCTCACAACAAGGATTTTTAAATGTCTGCTTCATTTGGTTTGAGGTTTGTGATGTGTCATTAATGGAAAGTGTCTGTCTCATAACACATAAAAAGCATTGATTTTTCCAGAGGAAATGGGGTCAACAGCCTAACAGTGATCTGGGAGGTGTTCTGCAGCGAGAGGGAGACCACAGACATCGCCGTATCGCTGCCATAATTAGAGATCAGTCTGGCGAAGTGGCGGCTTGACCAGACAGAGCGTCCTACACCCCCCCCCCGCCAGATAACGCATGCACCTCTGTGATATTCCCCTTCTTAATCTTCGTTCCTCTTCCTAATCTTCTTAGGGCGCATTAACTAATTGAGAAGTAGAACAAACAGAGTCGCAAAGGCGTAGAGGCTCTGGGTGTGTTTGCTTACGTTTTAAAGCCTCATCCCACCGATGCTTCCGGAGCGGCGAGGAGCTCTTACGGCAGCCTGCCCGACCTCCTGCTCGCTCCCCCTCGCCTCCTTACGCTCAACAAACGGCCAGGGTCGGACCCGAGAGGCCCGAACAACTGACTGCAAGGGGAAATAGACCCTCATCATTCCTTTATGGATACTTTAATTACAAGGTTCGTCAGAATGGCTGTCTGATGTGTGTTTTTTTTTTTCCCCCCCGTCCATGGAGAATGACTAAAACAAATCTCGGTACAGCTCAGGCACAGCTTGAGACGAACAACTTCATTAGCATAGTTGTCGCCTAGCAACTAAAACATCTTCAACTTTTAAATCCCATCCGTTCTTGCACCTGAAAATAGGTACAGTTTGCATCGGCTGTTGGCATAGTTACCCAAATTGTTCCATTCTGGAGCGCTCGTCTACAAGCTCATGTTAGAGCATGTGTTAAAGTATATTTCCTGTTAAGTTAGCATGACTTTCTGACGTCCTCTCCGGGTTCTGACCCTTCCGTGCTGGCTCAGGAGAAGCCAAACAGAGCTGGTGTTGATTTAACTGATACAGTCACCCGTGCCTCTCCTGCTGAAATAGAAGGCTGCTCTGTCAGCTGAGGTACACAGAGCCAGAGTCTGTTCCCTGAGGTGCTAAGAACATGTCCCAACCATCTCTCTCTGTCTCCCTCTCTCCCTCTCCCTTCCCACTCTTTCACACACGCACGTGCGCTTGAACACGCTCACACACAGCTTTTCCAGGTCCCGAACACTGTTTATATTCCAAAAGCACATATGCTTTGCATCAGGTTACATCTATGGTATGCGTTGCCATGGACACCACATGCCTCATGATAGACGACCCAAGCCCTTTTTTAATCAGCTGCAAGGACAAAAAAAAAAAAAACGCAAACAGCTTTTTATTGTTATTTCACTCCCTCTATTCTATGGACATCATAACACTGAATGGGCTTGGGAGCCACAGTTATTTGGCCCTGGGTTTTGACAGTCAAATTTTACACATTTGGAGGGAGAACAATGAAGCAATAATATAATCTGCGCCTGCGCGCGATGATACTGCAGAGCTATTGTTGCTATGAGATAAGTAGCAGAGAGAGCCGCTTTGGAAGAGAGGCAGGCCAAGCTTGGTCTCCAGCTAGTGGAGAGCACGGTGGGGTTGGGCGGAGAGCATGGTAGGACTTGGTGGAGAGCGTTATGGGGTGGTGTGGAGAGAAACTGGACCAGGGGTTGGGTAAAGATTGAGTGAAGCTGGGTGGAGTCTGGGTGGAGTGTGTAAGGCTAGGGGGAGAACGTCTGGGGCTGGGTGGAGTGTGTGGTGGGGCTGGGCAGAGCTCTTAGCCTCCTCCATAACACTAGCTCTCTTACACCCCACAAACACACACACACACACACACACACACACACACACACAAGCAGGAGAGCCAAAGCTGGCATTCGTGCAAGGCAGTGGGAGGCTAGCCCAAGACCAACGGAACGTTTTAGAAAATGGGAACATTTGTGTCGAGCGCTGGACACTGGAGCGGAGGCCATTCTTCTGCTCAGGGGTTTCTGCTATTTCCTGGGAACCACATGTGCCAGTGGCAGGAGCCCTGCTGGGTGGATGCCCTGGCTATTTATAACACCCCTCCCACCCACCCACCCACCTCCACTGTGGACTGGGGCCCACTAATGCAAAAAGCTCCAAAGGAACAGTCCACTGCACCGAGTCGAGAAGGACCACTGAATTAATTTGCAAACAAAAGCTTGTTCCTTTACTCGATTCCATAATCTCATTTCAAATCCAATTGCCCACTACTTTCTCTCTTTACCCCTGCAGCCACAATCCTCTTTACCTAATCTAGATACTAATTGGTGCCAGTACTGGTCCAATCTCAGCTCCTTTTATTCTTCCTTCTGCGTTCGCTTTCTCTTCTCAGCTTCTGAGCTCACTGATCACAACAGCGCCGGTATCAAAGCCCAGAGGGGCTGCGGACGCTGTGCACAATTAGTGGAAGGAATTTCGGGCCCGAATCTTGCAAACTTGGGCAGAGGAAATTCCAAGACCTGAGAAATCACCCGCTGGTGTTCTTTGAACTTTCCTCCCACCCAGACCTGGATGTGAAAGAAACAAAAAAAAATACTATAGAACTTGATTCTATATGATGGTACAGTCTTACCGTAATGGGCTTCTGACCTTGTTTCAGTGCGACCTTTGTGTGAACGTGATAAAAGAAATGTCTGTAGCAGCCCCGGCTAGGGTTAGGGTTAGGGTTAGGATTAGGTGCTTCACCTGAGAAGCTCTTGGTGCTTTAGAGATCAGCCGAGCAAGCGCAGGCGTCCTCAACACAATGAGACCGCGACTGAGACTGAGGGAGGAGAAATGGAGCTCATGGAACCAGCTGGAGTATTTTTCCATGGGCCTTCCACAGGAAAAAGAGGCGGGCTGTTGACAAACTTCCAAAAGAACAAAAAAGCCCCCAAAAACAATAAATCTACTGAGACACACTCCCATTCACTGCTTACCAGCACCCACAAAAGAACCGTTACTCTTCTGTCTCTCTCTCTCTCTCTCGCTCTCTCTCTCTCTAATTCACCCAGTGGAGGGAAGGAGGGAGGGAGGGGGGTGGGGGGGGTTTCACGAAGAACCACTGAGTTTATATAAGGAAACAATTGATCCAGTACAGAGTTTCATTCTGTGAATGCTAAACACAAAAACCCCTATTGATTCCACATCTATGAAACTGAATACAAAAAATTGTTCTTTTCAGCATTTATAGCAGCGTGAAATGTGATCGGTGTGGGCCAATCAGTCTGCAGCTGCCAAGGAGCTAATATGGGAGCTGTGTCCTTGGTTATGAGAGGCAACGAATGGGGAGCAGTGGAGAGAGGAGGAGAGGAGATGGGAGGAGAGGACAGGAGCACAAGTCTGATGATGGACTCCAGGTAGCACACCCAGGGAGGGCTGCTTCAGCTAGAGTGGAGAGCAGGGCCATTTCCGCTAGAGCTCCGTTCAGATGGCTGAGAGCAATGCAGCCAGACTGAGACAGTCTGAGAGACGCAGACACGCGCAGACAGAGTGCAGACGCATCAAACGCAGAGCACAAAGCCTCTCATTTGGCCGGAGTGAGCACACCGAACAAATACGAACACAAGAGCACCAAGATGCTTTTGTACGCTACTGATGTCATTCCTTTACTTTAGTATTATTTTTTTAGTTTTGGGGGGGGTTTTTTTGCCCAGAGGACAGAAAGGACAGCTGTTCAGGTCCAGCTGGAGGTTTCTCTCCATATATTTATAAGTACCCACCCCCCCCCCCACCCTCTTTCCGCTTTTTCAATTCACGGAGTTCCATTTAAAATTAATCTCCTCAAGCTACTGGACCTCCAGTTGTCATCTCCGATAATTCACGCATCCCCGAATTTTTATGAAGACAGACAAAAGCAGGTACAGAAATCCCAAAATAGGCTGGAAGCCATCTGCCGTTGCCATGGAGAGTTGCGTGTTGCCAGGGCGATAGCGTATTTCTCTAGCGCTAATGGCCTGTCCTTTTGCCAGGCAACAAATAGCCTTGTGATGCAACTGCACCTGTCTCAGCTATGTGTTACCATGGAGGCGTTCCTGTTGCCACGGCAACCATCACGCTAATAACCTCGCAAGGGCAAACATGCTCTAGAACTCGGAGGCCCAGCTGTTCCACCTGCTCTCTCTCTCTCTATCTCTCTCTCTATCTCTCTCTCTCTCTCTCTCTCTCTCTCACTGACGCTGTCCTGTTTAGTGTGTTAAGGAATGTGGATCTGCCCAGGCTTGCTTTACACTACCTCTTTTAATCATGGTCTACACGTAGCTCTGCTCTCTCTCCCCTCTCCTTCTCTGCAGAGCTGTCGCAGTACGCAGGGCCGGAGGGCTGGCCAGGGTGGCCCCGTGCCCAAACCCCAGGAAAGCCATAAAACAACTCACAGTATTTAACTGCATTCACCCTCCATACATCCCACCCACCATACAGCTACTGTATGTGGATGGGTACAAGGAGCCACATCCCTGTGCCCGTTTGCCCGTGGTAACCCTTCCTCCACTAACTTTTTCATCGTCGTGTGATTTTAAAGTGGGCTCCGTTTAAAGCTGGCGGAAGAGAGTGGCCGAGCATGACTCAGCTGATTCGTGTGAACCCGAGGAATGCTATAAAAAGCACCATTCTGCTTCCTGTGAGCCGCAGTGGCCAGATAAACACTTTATTACACGCTGCTACATGCAGATCCACCATCTGGCCCAAGAGCTGGAGAGGAAGCCAAGCCCCTGTGTGTCTGCACACACACACACACACACACACGCATGCATACACACCACACGCATACATACACACCACACACATACACACACCACACACATACACACACCACACACATACACACACCACACACACGCATACATACACTCCACACACATACACACACCACACACACACGCATGCATACAAACCCAAACATGCACACACGCGCGCACACACACACACACACACACACACACTCACAAATATTATACACTATAAAGCAGATTTAGAAAATACATTATGAATGCACATTATGTAAACAACCCAAGTTAAGTAAACAAGAGCAAGAACGCTGTCTTGCTTGGAACGGATAGAAGGGCTGGAGAGTCTTTTTTTCTGGAGTCAAATAACGAGGGGTGGAGTCCTGGCAAGATGAGTGCTCTGTGACTCCCAGAGCCAAACTTGAGTGCACTCCTCCCAGAGCAGGGCCGGGTCCCTCCACTTGCCCATCTCCTGGTGCCTGCCCAGTGGCATTTACATGCAGCACACTCACAGAGAGTTATAGAAGAACGGAGAGAGAGAGAGAGAAGGATAGAGAGAGAGGGGGAGAGAGAGAAAGAAAGGGAGAAAGGGAGCATCAACAGGACCTGAACGAGTGTATATCTCATAAATTTGCAACCTCTCTCTGTTATATGAACGTATAAAGAAAATACAAGGAAGAGTTATAATTAGATTTTGGAGACTATGTCAGTTCCATTACCTCTGCAGATCCATGGGTGATGAAAATAATCATTAAAGTCTTTTCTGTGAGTACGCTCGCTCCACGCTGCAGAATTGAACAGAATCTAGAACCTCACTTCCTGGCCAAGGTCACCTAGGAATCAGTTTCCCGGGGTTCTGGAGGCCTCGGGGTGAGGATTGTTGCCCTGACGATACAGCGACATGCTGGCATTGGTGCTTTTTGCATTCAAATGTTTTGTTTTGTTTAGTTCTTTTCTGCACCAAATATGGAAAAGTGGAACTGTGTGAAAAGCCACTGTGGAAACAGTATGATAAACAAAAACATTCTAACGCAAAACCTTCTCCTCCTCCCAGCTCGATCTTCCCCAGCAGGTTCCACTCTGTTCTACCTTCTTCTAACTCAAACTCCTCTCTAGCATCTAACCCAAAGTCTCCTGTACAGTATAAGCGCTTTGAATTGCCACTGTGTATGAAAAGTGCTATAAAAATATACTTGCCTTGCCTATAAACCAAACTTGGCTCTGCCTCCGAACCAAAACTCCTCTCTACATCGTAACTCAAACTTCTTTTTCCTTGTAACTCAAAGTCCTGGAACTTAAGCTCTGTTTTTTTACGTGCTAAGTCAAAATACTTTCGACCTTCTTACCCAAACTCCTCTTTGCCTCTTAAACCCTAGCTCTTCCCTAGGCCTGAGCAACACCTGATACCGCTTCCATTCAAGGCCCTTGTCCACTCCCTTCAGCACTGTAACTAGACCTGTCCAATTCCTTTCGCGCCCCTCGAGGCACACCTGCCTCCGTTTTCTCTCCAGCCGGGCAGGTGCCTGCCGAATTGCTCCGTTTCCTTTGTTAAGGATGATATGCCAGTTTAGGTTTTTACAGTAAGGCAATTATTGCGCCTCGCGCAGTTGAGTGGCCGGGAGCACGTAGCAGACCTGTTAGCTGCCTCTAAACGAGGCGAGGCGGCGAGGCGGCAGCGGGAGCCCAGCGCCGTGCTGCTCCCTGACATCCCTGTTCAGCCTTTCACTGCCTGCAGACACTGATGCTAACGCAGGCTGTTAGCGCACGGGAAAGAGACAGAGAGAGTGGAGAAAGAGAGGGGAACGGAGAGAGAGGAGAGGAAGAGAGGAGAAAGAGAGAGGCAGGAGGATCGATATCTCCTGTGAGACGCTTGCTTACCTTTGATATGCCTGAGGAGAGGAGGGAGGCGTGGTGAACACTTGGGAGTAGGGATGATAAGGCGTCTTCTTCAGTGCCTGGATGAGATTGTGTCTGTATTCTGGATCTATGCACCATAGGGAGCCCTTCCCGATACTCTGTAGAGAGCAAGGCAGAAAATTACAAACACTAGCAGTCAGGAGGTATTGTCATATGAACATCTTGACAAGACACTAGTCTAAAGGGTAGGTGGGAGAGAGGAATATGCAGGCAGTCTTGGTTTTTCTTTTTTCAGTCCCAGTAACCTCCAACACACAATAACACAAAAACTGTTATTACAATGACTCAAGGTTCCAGCGATACAGGGTTCTGGTCATACTGTGTCCCAGTCATACAGGGTTCAATGATACAGGGTCCCAGTCATACACGGTTCTAATGATACTGGGTCCTAGTCATACAGGGTCCCAGTCATACTGGGTCCCAGTCATACAGGGTTCTAATGATACAGGGTCCCAGTCATACAGGGTCCCAGTCATACAGGGTTCTAATGATACAGGGTCCCAGTCATACAGGGTCCCAGTCATACAGGGTCCCAGTCATACAGGGTTCTAATGATACAGGGTCCCAGTCATACAGGTCCCAGTCATACAGGGTTCTAATGATACAGGGTCCCAGTCATACAGGGTCCCAGTCATACAGGGTTCTTGTAAAATTCATGCATACATGAATTGAGTATGTGTGGCACAGAAGTGAGTCTGGCACAGAAAAGGTGATATTTGGTGTTAATTCTAATTTCAACTTCATATTCAATATTACGAATTCAACTTCACCTTCTGTAGTGTTAACCAAAATGTGTTAACCAAGATGTTCCCTGCAGTATCTATAACCCAAATTTAATTTATTTAATTTTAACTCCTAATTTTTAGAAACATTCCATTCATACGAAGTTTAGATTTCTGTAGATGGTCCTTTCTTAACACAAAGTCTGATAAGACGTAACAAATCAAAGATCTGATGCAGTGCAACCACCCCCTCCCACCCCCCCAAAATAAATTAAAAAAAAAAAAAGTGCTGACTGCAGATTTGATCAACCTCAGTGTCTCTGATGAGGCGTGCAGTGCCAGTATCCCTCAATGATTTTGTCCTCTGTTGTCCGAGACAGCAACCACTTTCCCTGTCACTCAGAACATCATGGGATGTCCATCATTGGGCTGCGTGCGCCACTGTATTAAGGCGACGTGAAATGACCTATCAAACCCGGGAAAACGCAGTTTCCCCCATTGGGCCCGAATCGCTAGGTTAATGGCTTATGCTAGCTGCGCGGTAAGGCTGATTCTTTTCCATTTAGCCATGCGCACAAAAGGAAGAAAATGGGTTCCCCCGGCGCAGGTCTCACAGAGGGCCTCCCCAACAGCCTGCGCTCATGTTGAAAAAATAATAAAAACGACATGGAAAGGACAGCGGTGAAGCGCCTCGTCGTGAGCAGCACCAACAACTGAAAGGCACGATATGCAAAACGGCCTTGCGCAGATGTCTGCGAGTCGTTTGACGCTCTCAGCGGTTTCTAAAAGGAGACGGAGAGGATGCACTCGGGGGTTAAATTAATTCTGCAGATAGATCTGATTTGAAATGAAGAAACGGCAAAGTGCCACTCTAATTAAGACCCTGTGAGAATGAGCTCTGAGAACGTAATGCGCTTTATTGATTAGGTCTGCACAGATAAGAAAACTGTGGGTTTATACCGATAACTGATTATTCCATGTAGACAGGGGCCTATTTTACTGAGCGTCCGTAGTATCGATTACTTGAACAGTCAAAAACTGTTTGAGTTTTCCCTTAAAACCCCCAGTAGCCACTCTGACAGTGTGACAAAACACATTGTAACAAATATCTAAATTTGTGAATAATTGTCAGCTAAAACATAGAAAAATATGCCAATAAAACTTCGGAACATAGGATGAATGTGATGGAAGAAGTTATTTTAACACCATCACACTGAGATCTGAAGAAATTAAACTGAATACGAAACCTAGACAGCAATTAATATTACATCTATCTAGGAGGGAAAGGCCTTCTTAGCAAAAGAAACCCGTTTCCTCCAAAAGCTGTACGTGCATTTATTTTTAGATCAAACCAGCACTGTCTGCATAATTAAGTTGTCAACTTTCCATCAGCGCGTTTTAAACCATATCTGGGCTTAACGCACAGACACACGACACGACACCATGAAATTCAATCTGAAAAAAAAAACGGTATAGGGATAAATTGCTGTGTGCAAACATTCTGATGGATGGGAAAAAAAAACCCAGTGGATGTAAGAAAGTGCGAAAGAGCACAAAGAAAGACGTACGGGAGCCTGGAAGGGAAAAAAAGTCGAAGAGTTCGAAGAACAATACTTTGGTTGTCAGTGTAAAACTATGGCTAATCTTCAGAGCTGTTCCTATGGCTAATCTTCAGAGCTGTTCCTATGGCTAATCTTCAGAGCTGTTCCTTCCTTCGGGAGAGAGATTCCGTGTCTAATATACTACACAAAACTGGCACATACATGTTTGTCTCTTGGGACTGGGTAGAAATTGTCAGAGATTAAACAAAGACAATCAATTCTAATTACCAAAAGGATCATAAATTGAGAGCCACAAGTTCTAAAGAAAAACCTACAACAGGGGAAACTTAGTGAAGCCAATTTCTTTGGAGATCATTAAAGAGTGACGGTTTTGCACGGAAATGTTAATTGGTTAATTTGAATTGATATGCAACACATAAAGTGGCATTTATTTAACTACAAAAGCTGTCATCGAAATCAAAGTGTGTGTGTGTGTGTGTGGGCGGGCGTGTTTGTGTGTGTACCCCTGCCGTAATACTTCTGCAAGGTCACGGGAGTCTCTGGAGTGTATGATATTACCAACATCTATACTATTATTCATGTTTGCCTCCTATAGAAGTGGCTGCCCTGGTCTAAATTTCCAAATGTTCTGTAATCAGGAAGAATCAATATGTTTTAGAGCACTTTTACTCTGACTTATTTCCATCTTCTGACAGCTGCTATGTTTGTCTGAAGGCCAGTTCAATGGTACGAGTCAATAGAGTCTCCAATCAGAGAAAAAAAAAGACAGGCGTGGGAGAGAGAGAGAGAGAGAGAGAGAGAGAGAGAGAGAGAGAGAGAGAGAGAGAGAGAGAGAGAGAGAGAGAGAG
>JAOXYF010000011.1:13932085-13944935 GCA_028565775.1 Sternarchorhynchus goeldii | reverse complement strand
CTAACCATATGAATGGGTGAGTAGCTTCTAACCATATGAATGGGTGAGTAGCTTCTAACCATATGAATGGGTGAGTAGCTTCTAACCATATGAATGGGTGAGTATCTACCAAACCATAAGCCAAAATGTTCTTTCAAAGGGGACACGACACCAGATCACATCTATAATGCGACTCAAATGACAGTAAGTACCATCATGAGCTACTGATGGCTGGGATTTTAACAGACATCCAGAATGAAACGGGGTGGTGGTGCCTCACCGCTCGAGAGAATTGCACCAATTGTTTTTCACTCTCTGCAAGAACGTGAGCAAAGAGCAGGGGGGCCGGGTGATGGATCTAACACAGACGTGTGCCTGTCGGCCGAGAAAATCAATCACTGTAATGGCTGATGCCTCTGCAACGCTACCCAGCGGAACGGAACGGAGCTTTAATGCGATATGCAAACAATAAAAACACAGTGCAATTCTTTTTCAATAAAAGAAGGCACTTTTCTCCCAACAAGCCCTGCTTGAACAGGAAACTAATGTCTCCATCCCTTCATCCATCTGTCTCTCTCTCTCTCTCTCTCTCTCTCTCTCTTTATGGGAAGGCACTTGTGGATCAAGCCAGCTCTGATGAATACAGCACTGGAACTGCAGAGGAAAAGGCCACATTAACTGCTGTCGAGATTGAGCTGTCCTCCCTGTAATGACTTCACACCAGTGGGGCGGGTATAAACCAGTAGTGCATTCTCCTGGTACAATAGCCAGGGCTTAGGCCTCATGCTTCAGGTCTCTCTCCCAGTTTCCCAGCCAGGGCCCAGTCTGCGGTCACATAATGGCCCTGCCAATGTCCAGGGAGCTCAGCAGCCAACCACATCCAGAAGTGGCCACGCAGTCCCCAGCAAATTCATCCATTGTACCTTCTCTCCTGCCTCTCTGAATGTTCGGAGAAAGCGCTCTGTGCAGATGGCCTTATTTGTCCAGATCCTCACCAGCTAATGGACTAAAGCCCAAGTGGGTCATTTGGTCCGAGAAATATCAAGCCTTTCATCCACTCAGTCCTCTCACGCAGCCCACACTCACCTTTTGCATTGCAATGTCAACAGCTTGCCACAGGCATTTTGGCACAAGGACACGATAGGCTTGGAATTAATGTAGTGAGTTAGAATTTGTGAGGCATAACTGAGGTTTGAAGGCAACCAGCATCAGTGTCAGTATATCTTGCTGGGGTTTTTTTTGTCAGTATATATGTTGCCTGTTCTGCTGATCTAGTGGAAATGTTCATTTTTAACTGAACTGTATTTGAAGTTTCCTCTTCTCAGAGGTTACATTTTCCCCCACAAACAATGAACTGGGTCAGCCATGAACCAAGGTATCACACAAAGCTGCTGGGAGCCTTCAGGTTAATCTGGCGCACGAATAATCATTTCTTATTTTCCCTGCACATCTGATATCAGTCTGAAATCATTCATAACGATACTGCTTGTCATTTAGGCAGGTACCAACACTTGATTGATGAGTAGAAAGTCCATACAACAGCCGTAGTCAAGGTTACATGAATATTTTCAGCACAAAAGTTGCATCAGTCTTCATCCCAATTTTGTGAGTCAAATGACAGCATAAGAAACAACATTTGTGTACAGTTGGGATGAAAAGCTTTCACACTACTTTACAGCCGTCCCTCAGTTCACGTTAAAGTAATGCGCAAAATGCTGTATTTTTGTTCAAACCCGAACTGAACCCAAACTGATGACGTAATTTAGCATAATTAGCTAGAAAAAGTTGTTCCTGAAACTTGGGCCCCGTGAGACAGGACGGATAAAAAATGGCTCAGTCACCAACTGCATGCCAACAGAGCTGTCTCTATAGCAACCAAACTCCCTCTCCTCTTCCAAATGTTTACTATCAGTTTATGTTCAGTACATAGCAAATGAATGCATTTTGTACTCTACATGTTAAGAGAACAGATGTCTTAACTGATTCCTGTCTTATCGTATATCATCATGCTTCCCTGATTGGTGTTCTACAAATCATAACGGCATTATTGTTTCTTGATGCAAAGCTGATTTTTATGTAGCATCCTGAAACAATCCAAATAGTTCCCTAAGCCCATATAGCCTGATGTGTGACACTTGCAAATCTATTCCAATTACTCTTCCTCAGTCCTGCTTCAAGACACGACTCTTCTATTTCCAGTCACGGCCTTTGTCAGTGTACAGTGAAGACAGTGAAGCATTGAAGCATTGAAGCATTAGCAGGACAGGACTCCTCCAGTACTTCTCCTCCTCTTTTCCTGATTCATCCATGCCTGGAGCAAAGGCAGAGGAACCATTCCCTTTATAGCTGGGCCAAAGCACAGGGGCCAGGCTGGTGCCCCACGCCAACTGGAGCCTTTTCTGAGAGGACGAGAAGAGGGATTACCAGTGTAATACTCCAGCCCTCCATGCTCCCCACAGCCAAGACCAGAACCACTGGGTCATCTTGAGCCCTCACAAAAGCATCGATCCTTTCGTATTGATCATCTTTATGGGCCACTTTTTTCATCTGCTTGTCTGCTCCATCATGTTGCATGTAGCCCATCTACATACAGTCGTGGGCTGGACCTGCTGAAGCATGTGGATACGAGTAGGTGTGAAGCTGACTGGACCTGCTGAAGCATGTGGATACGAGTAGGTGTGAAGCTAGCTGACTGCGCGTCGCAGCCAGTCCCTGTGCTGGAACCATCTGAGTAGATATGTGAGGTTTCTTCACCAGGTCCTCCATGGGAAGGTAGCGAACAGTCTATTTGACTGCTTACTCTAAAAATAAATTAAATTACCACTGCTTTCATGATCTTCATTTATATAACTTTCCCTTTTGTATTTGTCTTCTGATTTCATGTTGCTCCATTTCTCAAACGCCTACACAAATTTCCACTTTTGATCATACTTTTAAAAGTGGACAGGTGTTATTATGCCTTGCTATACTCACTGAAAAAACAGTTAAACAGCTCTTTGATGTCCAGTGAAAGCTTGTATTGTTTTGGACAGTTGCTCTGTGGTCGCTCTGTGGTTGCGCTGTGGTTGCTGCTACAAATGTTTTTGTGGTTTGGACACAGATAAACATGTCCTTCAAACAGACCTGTTTCAGCATCTCTCAAGCTGGAAGTCCCCTCAAGTGGACCACCATTTTATCAACTCCAATAAACAGAAGTAGGTCGGTTAATCTTCTCCCTCAGCTTGAACATGCACACTGGTCATTAGTGTTCTCCTGCGCCATGAATCACTGACCAGCAGACAGACCAGAGAGGGGACAGACAAGCGGGATCAATGAGAGCTGCGTCTGCTTGGGTGTCTCATTCATAGGGCCCTGTAATAGAATTAATATAATTGACCTTTGGCAGAAAGCTGACCTATGCTAAAGCAGCGAGCAGCAGTGAAGATACACATCATTAGAGCACACTGGTAGTGTCACAGTGCCCTGTTTGTCTCAATTACAATCTATTAACCTGAATCTCTAAATACAAGGGTTCGGTGGTCACGATCAGAGACATTAGTAGATATTGTACTGCATCGTTAATACTGTCATCACTATGACATTTATATCTGTGACTAAAGTTTACATAGGTTTCTTTACTGAAGGCCTTTAATTTAGGACAGCAAAATTGCATGAATAAATAAAAATAACTGAATTAAATTTTACAACTAGGGAGTGGTGGTTTATGGTTTTGCCTTGGAGTACAGACTGTATGTGCAAAGCTATTTCTGCCCACAGAGTAAATACAGTGTCTTGGAATAGCAATGTGCTTGCCAGACAAAAAGACAAGAAGACACAACAATCCTATTCCCAATATACTTCCAAAGCTATGTTTCAAACATTGTTTTAGACAAGAAAGAAGTCAAGAAAGTTTACTTGAGTGTGAAAGACTCATGCAGGTAAAGAGTTCAACTCTTGAGAGTAAGGGAATGAATAAATGAATAAATGAATGAATGAATGAAATGAGTGAATGAGAAGATGAATGAATGAATGAATGAATGAATGAATGAATGAATGAATGAATGAACTCTGTGAGCAATAATTGAGCTTGATAAATCTGAATACAGACCTTCAACTTTGGTCTTCACATTTCTCCAAACATAACAAATTTGGAAATGTCTTAACCAGCCTTTCCTGTTCATGTAGTGATGTATCAAGGCTCGAAAAAGAGAGCACTAGGGGTATAAAAAAAAGATGATAAGAGGCTCTTTAGAGGCTGCCAGTGCTATTTACCCAGGCTAATTGAGCCAACCCCCCCCTGTAATACTGTAATATGGATTTCAACAGGTCGCGCTCAGTTTGCACATATAATTAGAGTTTTCTGAGCATTGCTCTCAGCTGCTGAAGAAATGACAAAGAGGGAAGGGAAAGCCGGGTGGTGATGAAGGTGGGGGTGGGGTGGGCTTGGAGATGGAGGGGAACAGCTTTCGCATTCAGCATCACATGTTGGTGCATTCAGCAGCGCTCACTGTTTGGGTGATATCGGATCCATGTGCAGCCTGACAGAGCCCTTAACTACTTCAGATTAGTAGCTAGCCTGAGACTAGGGTCTCTACTGCAGAAAGGGACACAGTGTACCCATGCTACACAACCACATTATAAAGAGGGTTTGTGGTGCCACCTCATTAAAGTGACTTCAAAGAGTAATTGCCTCATTAATGTAACTTCAAAGACTAATCAGCGGTAAATTCCTAATTTACTGATGATGCATGTGCTATTTTCCTCTCTCTCTCTCTCTCTCTTACACACACACACGCACAAAAATGTATGTATTATATAAAAATCTAAATCATCTTTTAATGATCAATTCATTGCTACATGCAATCGTGTGATCCACTCCACACTGCTGTCATGAAAACTGACTTTGCTGAAAGAAAACTTTCCTACACCTTTACACTAAACTTGTAGTCCGGAGTGTTGGGTGGGTGGTGGTGGCCTTTTCATTTGTATCTGAGGCCCCTCTAGATTTCAGAGACTACCAATGAAGATTTAGTTAAATGTTTATATGATTTTGTTAGTAAAAATTTAATTTGCCTTCCTACTGAGTTGCTTCAAACTACTTTTGTCTGAAAAACTCAGCTAACATATACTGTATATAAATCTGAAGATGATTCCAGGTTAGTAACTGCAGTGTAGTAAGATATCAGACATTTTTTAAAAAGTACACAAGGTTTCCAAAGAAACCTACCAGTGTAAGCTGTGTAGTGCACTTCACTACTTTCTTAAATCTCTCTCTTTCTGTATATATGTGTGTACATATTCAGACACTACACTCGTTACGCTTGCATTGTAACGAGTGGTGTGCAATACTAGCCAGTAACAACCAGGGGGAGGCAACAAGCTGGGAATCAGTGAGGGCTTGTTAGCTTGATTTCCCTCAGGTGACCCTACCTCAGTTTTTGCCCTAAGCTCAGTTTTTGCAATGTCTTGGTGTGTTTAACACTTGTGCTGACTTGATGGTAATGGTATTGTGACATTTGCCTGCTATGGTGGGGCTCCTGGGCATTGTAGGGGGTTGTAGTGGGTGTTTTGCAGCAGTGTTCCCTGGAATTTGTGCAGACCCCATTCAGGTTCCCAACCAAGTAGGCAAAGGTGGCTCTATGGGAAAGCAGCCACCCAGACTGCTCCTCATCCTAGGCATTTATAGAGGCCATGCAGAAGACCTTTTGATGTTCCTGTGCATGGGACAGATTTCAAGCATGTCCATATCTGATGATAATGGACAGCCTTTATTCTCCAGGTTGGTCACAAGGCATACTTATTCTATCCTGGATACCAGAGCTCTGGATCATCCTGAGATTCCCATGGTTCCAACAGCATAACCCACACATTGATTGGTTCTCCAAGAACATTCTCCAACGGAGGCCTCACTGTAGGGATTTTTGTCTGCAGCCTTGGACAAGCCCCAGGGAGGGCTCTGCTCCAGAAGCTGTCAACATCTCACCAGGTGCCTTCAACCTACCATTATCTGGCAGAGGTCTTCAGTATCCAGAGGAGCAAGGTCAATCCCTTATGTTCTTCCTACCTGGTCTGGAGAAGGCGGCCATGGGCAAGTACATTAGAGAGGCAGGTGCAGTGTACTTCTTCATGGGGAACAATGATTGGGGTCTCGGACCCTGCGTGGATTATCGCAGGCTAAATGGTCATGGTGGAAGTCTGCTACCCACTTTTCCCTGATGACCTCAACCTGAGGTGCTGCAGCAGGGATCCATTTTCATCAACCTATACCTGCATAGTGCCCGTCACCTCATCTGGGTACAGCTGGGCAACAAATAAAAAATAGCAGCTCCAGTCCTCCAGTTGCTTGATCCAGACCTCCCTTTTATTGTGTAGGTCAATGCCTCAGAGGTCAGTGTAGGGGTCGTGTTGTCTCAGCGATCGGATTCCAATTGCAAGATCCACCCATGTGACTTAGCCTACCAGCTCTCTCCAATGGAGAGAAACTCTAATGTGAGAAACCAAGAGCTCCTAAAACTGCCTCTTGATGAATGGAAGCAATGGTTGTTGGGGGCTAAACACTTGTTGTTGGTCTGGATAGACCACAAGAACCTGGCCTATAGTCAAGTGGCTGAACCCCCAATAGGCCTAGTGGGTCTTGTTGTTAAGCTTTTTCCATTTTACCCAGTCCTACTGTCAAGGATCCAAGAATGCTAAGCCCTCTCCAGACAATGGGATGAACATTATGCCCAATCAACAGAGATACCCATCATGCCCCTGGAGCATATTGAGGCTCTCCTCCCCTTGAGACAATTCAGAATGCCCTTCAATCCAGAAGGCCACTTGCACCCAGGAATTCATTGGGTGGCACTTCTGGTGGCCTACCTTCAGGTAGGATGTATGGCAGTACATGGCTTTGTGTGACAGCTGTGGATGGAATAAAGAACCGTGTACTAAGCCTACAGGTCTGCTTTATCACTTACATCGACCATGGTTTCACCCCGTCCCTTGACTTTGTCACTGGGTTGCCTAGGTCCCGAGGCAATTCGGTGATTAGTCGAAGTTGACCGGTTCTCAAAAGTGGCCAGGTTTGTCCCCCTGCCCAAGCTCCCCAGTGGGCGGGAGGCGATCTGGCTGCTGCTCCAGCATGTTGTGAGAACATGGTCTTACCATTGAACTAGTGTCCGACAGAGACCCAAAGTTTGATAGCCACTTCTGAAAGCCATTCTGCAACAAATTCTATGGAGAATAATATACTGATACCTGTGGTATCTTGGCCCTTTCAAGATTGTCTAGCAGATCAACTGGGTATCCTATGGACCACAACTCCCACCAACACTCTGAATAAACCCAACATTCCACGTCTCGTGTTTAAAACCCTACCTGTGCATTCGGGGGGACTGGCCCAAGAAGCTCAGTCTTTGAAGTCTTGGTGTGTATAACACTTGCTCTGACTCACCAGGATTGGCATCTTTGGTTCAAGTAGTTCTCAAGTTCATCCTGTTTTCTGTGGGATGGTCTTCCATCTTGTCTGTCTTTAGTTGTGCTTTCTGGGGGAAGTTACTCCCATCCTTTTCAGTTTTATTTCTGTTTCAGTTAACCACCTCACCTCTCCAGTGGCCTGGTGATTGCAGTTGTGACTTCTGGTCTAGTGTGGACTCAGGTTCAACTCCTCCTAACCCTTGTTTCCTCTCATCAGCATTTGGGTCCTGCCAGGAGGGGTGTTCTTGTGCGTCAACTTGGAGGTGCTGTCTGCCGGGCTTTGCAACCTTTGTTTTCCCTGGCTGCCCCTTTATTTGCACAGCACTAAATCACAATCCATTAGCAGAAACTCAATTCTTAATAGAAATGTTTAATGGGAAAAGCGTGTTTATTGGGGTGTGTGTTTTTAACTTCAGGAGCCTAACAAGGTGAGTCATATAAGAGGTTTGTATATTCATACTATTTTGGTGGATCCCCAGAGTACATATAAAATTCCAAATTGAAGGCATAGTGAGCATTTCTTTTTCTTTCTGCATATGTGGTTTATCTTTTCCTATTGTAATTGGAAGCTACCATTTGTGGTTTCTTAAAAGAAAACACCCTGTTGGGAACCTTATACAACCAGTTATTCTTCACTGTCGGTAATAACATTCAAGGATAGGAGTTCTACTTGCTAATGTTTTTGAATGTTTTCCTTAGCTGTGTGTGCGTACTAAAACATTCAGCCATATGTGGGCAGCATTTGCATAAGGTGTTGTGAACATTACAAGGTAACAGAAGTTCATCTGTCCACCAGAGTCTGTATAAATCAACCACAATTCCACAGGAATCTTTTCCATTACCTTTGGGCTCTTGTGTGGTTAAACTCGGCTTATGGCTGGATAAAAAGACTAGCATCTATAAATCATGTTTAATAAGTTCCCCATAGGAAGATCAATATGCTCACAGCAAAGCAGAGCTTGTCAAGTTTAGTGTGACAACCAGTCTCTGAGTAACATTTGTTTAGAGGGGACACTTTTACAAACTGCAGATGGAGACAGAGTGAACTGGGGAAGCATAGGTTCTTATTCAGGAGTTTTGTTATTGCACTTTATCTGGCCATCGCACCTTTATTTTCATCAAAATGTTTTCTTCTGGATTTCATTTCTGAGATGGCAAATATTTAAATGCCTGGGAGAGAATAGCTGAAAATTGAGTAACAGTTGTAGTCATTCGAGAAAACCCTGTTTTATTACAATTATTTACTTTTTTTTTTACGTTGTTCCAAAGTGAATGATCTACTACAATGTAAGAACATGACGGACACATCAACAAACACGAGCATGTGTGTTTCCTGCCCTCATTCCATCGGCATGGTGCCAACAGCTCCACAACCTCCAACCCTCACTGCCTTTCGGTAACAGCTGTGTAGAGGGACTGCACATACGCTGGCCTTGACCAGATTGCTCAGTTAGGTGGACACGTCTCTCATCTTCTCAACATGTCCCTCACAGAGTCACTTCAAAGGGCTGGCGCCAACTGCAGACAGAGAACAGAGAGGCTCTCTCGGTCTCGGACTCCACCGACAGCACACTCTGTAGTGGAGCTCTGTATCTGCAAGCAGGTAGAGCAGGGAGCAAGGTCCCTCATTTGTATCTGCCAACGCTGATTAATGATATTTCATCCTCTCCATGTTCTTTTTCTTTTCATTGCCTCTCTCTCTCTCTCTCTCTCTCTCTCTCTTGCTCTCTCTCTGTCCTGTGCTTGTTCTTATTTCCATATAGCTGCTGAATGCAGGGACTGGGCCGGTGAGAATAACTTCATTTAGGGCCCATCAAACCAGAGCACAGTGTCACATACATGCACAACACATGGTGTCTCTGTGTTCATTCAAGTTTACATTTGCTTTGCCATTGTCTTTATGGCAAACATAAAATATCTTTACATGTGAAGAAGCTGGTGCCTGGGTGGAGACCAGACCGCCCCCCCCCCACCCCAACTGACACACGCAACTGTGTTCTGAGTTCTGCAGCTCAGCTATCATGGTGATGCAATAGCCATGAGACCCAATCAGAAGCGAGAATCGGCACATAGCCCCTTGCTCTCTACTGCAGCCCGAACAAGCGACATTCTATCAGTCTGTCTGCAGTTGTTGTGTGATGAGTAAAGTACCCCAGGATCTGACTGATCTGACCAGTGGCTGTCAGTTGTGGGATTATTTTCTTCACATTTCAGTCCAGAACAGCTTCAAGAGAGTGAGCCTGCATGGCAAAAAAAAGGTACAGGAGTTCAATTGAACACACTCCCTTCCTTCACAAGGCTGGCATAAACAGGCACCCAATGTTTTATTCTGCAGATTTTCATTCCATTGGCATGCCTTAAATTGGAGGCACAATTGCAGTGCTGTTGGCTGAATGATGCTTGGCCTAGGGAACTGAACTCTCCAACCTGCCCCCCCACCACCACCTTCTGAATGGTAGAAGACCCTTAATCTAACTTCAAAGAGGAAAGCGAAGGTTAAATTAGCCAAATCCTGATTATTTCCGAAGAGAAGGCCATCACAGAGAGAGACCCGTGTGTGGATTAAAGTATTTGATTAAAACTGTATTTGATTACATTTTCCTTCAAGTCCATTTCCTTTCTAGCGATGTCCTAAGACCCCACCCCCCCCATGTATTTGTGGGTAGAGTGGGTATGTGTGCTGTGCTGGACAGATGAGGCCTGATTACAAAAACAAATTAATCTTTATTCAGGGTGGAGGTAAATCTCTCGAAACAAACAAGTATTTACAGTTCCATAACCGCTTGTATCAGGAGGGTTCACGAAAAAATTCCTTGGAATAGTGAACCAGGGCTTTTTAATAAACAGCTGTGGTGGGGTGACATTCTTGTGATTAAAAACTGATTCAAAAACACAGTCTGATTCTTTCATATTTACTTCTGGAAGCAACCTGCACTTTTCCTAGGTTCAAGTTGATTTATTTTGGAAGGATTAGAAACCATCTAGCCCCAAGTGATGGGTCTGGAGTAACAGAATGGAAGGGAGACAGGAGTCCTGTCTAAGTTCCTGGTGAGCTCGCCGCAGGGAGTGGAGAGCTCACATTCTCCTTCCACCTGAGAAGCTCATTCAACTGCTCCGCCCGCAAGTGAGTTCTGCTTGGCTAGTGAGCAATATTGTAATCCAATCCAGTGAGTTAGACATGGTGAGAATGGGTTTATCTTTGATGCACTTTGTAAGACTGGACAACAGAAATGTGTATCTCCATTGCACAGGGCAGCCTCCCCAACTGAATCAATACCACATCGAAGCTTATCGTCAAAACTCAAGTCTCGGGCACTAAAGATAGTTTACATTTCACTAGAGAAGGCCAGGGTGCGCTCCTAACGACTGCTGACTAATCTTCATCCAGGAGGTACTTTGCTCCAAAGACTCAAAGGGATGAAGAGGAACAGAAATGTGCTGAAATAAGAGTAAGGCTGCCGTACAAAGTCGAGCAGGGGTCAGCTCCGGGCGCCTGGTGGCCCCGTCCCTCGGGCTTTGCATCAGCGATGTTCACACCACCTCAGTTGTTGGCCAGCCCATAACTGAGAGCGCTCTCAAAGTCCTTGAAGCTGACGTGGCCATCCGAGTCGCGGTCCACACATCTGTCGGGAGAGAAAATTCACGCGGTTACTTGAGTGGACAGAGTGATCTCTCTAACAAAGGAGCCAGTATTTCAAAAGCCGAGACTTATTCAGGGGGCTGGAGGCGGGTTTTGCGTATTATTCCGTACTGTAGGCGAGAACATAATCTTGCTGGTTGGTGCATCTTTAAGCACCAGTGCAGAGTAGGGCTGGACCACAGGGTGGGAAGCAAGAATACCACCAGCCTGCGGTAAGCTTTGACACACAAGCATAGCCCTGACGATTATATTGAGCAACTGTCAGTTACTGATATTACCTCAAAGAAGAGGGAAAAAAGGAAAAAAAAACCAGGAAAACCAATAAACACTGTTTCAGCTTCGGCCTCAAATTCAATATGTCACGTTGTCTTTATCACATTATACGGTATTATCTAGAAAAGAGAAGCAACCCGCGTTATCGAGAATATAGAAGCAAATGATCATCTGAAGTGTGCACCCCCCCCCCATTTCCTCTGCCAGTGGCAGTGTGCAGTAATAACTACATGAGATTGGTAACGGTGAACCGGCAGTTCCTGAGCCGCCCGCTTCCTCCGTAAACCCACGAGCGAGAGGCTTCCCTGACTGACCTCAGTGAGCCGGCACTTGACTTGTTCACCGTCCTGAAGAAGCGCCCTCCCCAGCCAGGAGGTGGGCGTGGAAGGGAGGAACGCTTCTTATTTTCAGCTGACTGAGCCATTTATCGAGCCCAAAGGTGAGGGCACGTGGCAGGCTCTGCCAGCGAAGCGAAAGAAGCTCCAGCAGCAGGGCAGAGCAGACTCCCCCGGCCCACCTTCCATCCCCACCAGCAGCAGGGCAGAGCAGACTCCCCCGGCCCACCCTCCATCACCCCAGGCGTGAGCAACAGGGCCAACGAAGCACAAAACAGAATGCTGGCAGAGACATACTCAACACACCAGCGACTTAATCTGAGAGAAGCACATTTCAGCCACAATAAGGTCATTGTTTTTGCCATTTGAGTACAGCATGATGGACATAAAGCCTCTGAACTAGCAGACCACTATATTTACTATATAATCCAAACCCCAAATCCAAATTAGGTTTAATGTTAAAACATAGATGATGCATCTAATCTGGATGTAGTATCTATACTGCATTATTACTGAGATTGAAGGAAGCTGGGGTTGGTCAACGTATCTGAAATGCACATGTCAAAGATGGTATCATCAAGCAGCACCTCACATGGGGCTCATGCCAATTCAAACCTTTAAGTGACTTCAACCACTTACTCCAGTCCAGATCTATCATGGGCTCGTCATCTCCGTCGAGCAGAGAGGAGGTGTTCCCGTGCACTCCTGGTGTGTGCAGTTACTCCATCACGGCGCCGGGGCGAGCGAGACTGAGCAGATAAAGATGATGCGAGAGCAAACTGGATTGCATCAGCGCAAGGGCGGAGGGCATTACATGGTCCTGGGAGAACCTTTGCTTTCTCATAGCGCCCACTTCCCATCCGGAGATTAAACTGAAATGGCCATTCCACTGCTGGAGTGGAAACTCCTATTTACTTCTTGCTGAGTGCCCCCTCCCACCTCCCCACCTCCCCACCTCCCCACCTCCCCACACCACCCCAAAACTGCTTATTGCTAACACAGCATCACACGAATTTGAAGACTGCAGTATCTGATGGAGCCATACACACATGCAAAATACATTAACTGGACTTTGGAGTGAAGCCAGAATTGCTGTGGATAAATGGATGCCATGTCAAACTGGGGAGAGGAGAACAGAACAAACATGGGTGGAGATACTTTAGGAGGGGTGGGGGGGGGTGTTTGG
>JAOXYF010000011.1:13893231-13931985 GCA_028565775.1 Sternarchorhynchus goeldii | reverse complement strand
GGCGGCAGGGGGGGGACTGTGTGTTTTCCTGCCTCATTCTCTCAATGGGTGATTTCTCTATTACTCCGAGCAGCAGACTGATCGAGTGCAAACACAGCAGATGTGAGGGAAATTTGGTAGCAACAGGGAGGAGAATTAAAACAACATTAAGTATCCAGCAACTGGAAAATCACACTTTCCTGTTCCATGCCGGTGACTGCCGTTCATATGGAAGTGCGCTACGGTCCTTAATTCGATTGGAAAGTGGCCCCGTGCGTAAAGGAGGGCCGTGGAGGGGAGCTCAGGGGCCCCTCTTCAGGGCCGGCGCACCTCTCCAGCGCTCGCTCCCACCACAGACCAGACGCCACTTCAGACCTGCCAGAACTGATGCCACAGCCATAATCGCAAAACTTGCTATCAGAGCTTGATTAGGGTGAACGTGACCGTGCGTGTGAAGAGGGCCCTCGTACGGCCCGCTCCGCTCGTCCTGTTAGGCAGCGATGCTGACCGCTACATGTGGCAATGGTTTGGGGTTTTTTTTTGGGGGGGCAATAAATTCCTTTATTTATTTCCAGCAGTCATAGTTTAACCATCATAGCACAAGAACACAGATCTGAGGGGAGGGAGACAATAGGAACAAATAAGTAGAAACAGTTAAAAGTAAAAAGATAAAATAACAAATATAAATGACTTAATACCCATACAGACAAAAGTATTGGGACAGGAGCTTTTATGACGTCCTATTCCACATCCACAGGCATTAATGTGGAACTGGTCTTGTGTAGCTTGAACATCTTCCACTCTTCTGTGAAGGCTTTTCTACCAGATTTTGGAGTGTGTCTGAGGGAATTTTTGCTCATTCGTCCAGACCATTTATGAGGTAAGGAGACACTGATGATGCATGAGAGGGCGTGGCTTGCGATATCTGTTCTAGTTGAGGTCACAACTGGTGTTGTGTGAGTAAGGCAAGTCCTTCTACACCAAACTCACCCAACCATGCCTTTATGGTCCTTGCTTTATGGCACTGGTGCACAGTCATGTTTGAACAGAAAATGGTTTTTCCCCAAACTGTTCCCACAAAGTTGGAAGCATACAATTGTCCAAAATGTCTTGGTAAGAGCTCCCTTCACTGGAACTAAGGGGCCTCGGCCAACCCATGAAAAACAACCCCACAGCATTATCCCTCCGCCACCGAACTCTACCTGCCTGACAGAACTGTGCCAAGTGTAATGTTCTCTTGGCATTAGCCAAACTCATACCTGTCCATCAGAAGAGGTTCCACCACTCCATCTGAGGCACCTTGTGTGCAGCGGTTTGGCCATGGAAATCCACACCATGCAGCTGCCCTCACAGTTTTTCGTGCTGATGTTAATGGCACGGTGTGGAGGTGAGGAGCTCAGCAGTTACTGAGTCAGCAAAGCGTTGTTGACTTTTACACACTATGCACCTCGGCACTCCGTAACCCTGTTTTAGAACTCGTACACCACTTTATAGCTGAATCGCTGTGGTTCCAAACGCTTATATCTAGGATGGAAATTTAATGAATTGACTCATTGAGGTAACAGCATCCTGTAACAGTTCCAAACTCAAATTGAGAGAGTTCTTTAAGCAGACTGCAAAAGGACTGAAAACACCTGTATTCAGTGATTAAATGCTGTGTACCAATACTTTTGTCCATATAGTGTACGACCATTTTCTACATGGTCAAGTCACCCTGAGTTGGGTGTGTAATCTTTGGTCCATAAGAACCTTACCTGTCTTTTTGTTTTTTTTATCAGTATCCACTCAGATAGGGTTCAATTCCCAGAGGAGGGGCTTGCAGGTGTCTCCTTTGAGAATTAAGTTGTTTTTCATGTGCAGCGTCATCCCCATGTGCAATGAAAACCATCCCTGGTGAGTGGTGATGAACGTTCTCCCAAGCGTGCAAATCTTCTAATTCCTACTTTATCATAGCTAGAATATCATCTTACTCAGAATAACAACATAGCAGGCTGCTCTCGTTATGGTGCCGGATGGCAGCTGTGTCGGTGTGAACTCCTGACTCACCCAGCCAGGCCACTCCTTCGGAGAAACGCTGCCCGCCTGTGATTGGTGCCTTTTTAGGTAAAGTGCACTGTAAGGTGCCCAAAACGGAACCTGAGCAAAAGGAGCAGCAGGATGCCAGGATGGGATTCGTTCTGGGACAATAAATCGCCGTGAAACCACAAACAGAGAAAACGACAAAAAAATAAAAAAAACACACACACACACACACACACACACACAAAATACTGGGCAATGTGTCCTCAGCAAAAATGTGTTGGACAACCCTAACTGAGATAAATGCTGCCTGGGCCAGTGTGTTGCTCTCATTTCCCTGAGCCAGAATCCCCCTCAGAGGCCACTGCAGGCACTCCCGTTCCCATGAGACTCAGCCTAGCAATGACGTCATCAATGCACATCACAAGCACAGGTATATTAACCTGACGGCTGATTGGCTGTTTTTTTTTTCCCCTTTCTTTCTTTTTTTTCTTTTTGAAAAAGAGAGCAGAGGGAAAAGAGGCATGGACAAACGTAGCCCACTACTCTGTCACTGTCAGAGGGAGTACCGCTTAGCTCCCAAACTGACTCCGCAGAAAAGTAGGAGAAAAGATGCTCAGCTAGCTTCACACGCACGACCCCACTGCACAAACACTTAGTGCTGAGTGCTGGGATTCGGAGTGCAGGAAAGCATATGCCCGAATCATGCTATGAGCCCGTAAATCAAAAGAAGACACAACGTCAGTTGCTTAAACACACGGATCCGACTTTGTCTCGGAGTGGAGAAAAGGTCGTGGAGCGTTCTTCGACCGTTGGTATTTCTCGTGAACGGGGAGCGAGGCGTGCAGGTTTGCGTCCCGGGCCGCAGGGGGCAGAGGAGTAATCAGAGAGGCGCAGTGGTTTCATCTCGCAAATGAAAACGTCTGGCTCCCGTCTGCCCGAGGACGTTCGGAGATCAGTCGCGCCACTGAAGCCTCGCTGGTCTTAATTGGGCACCGCGTCTCCTTTTCATTCTGTCTCTCTTCTGCGGTACGAGCCTCTCTTTCTCCTCTGACCGATGGAGAGCCATCTCGCCATGGGAGAGATGTTACGGTTTCAGCCCTCCCTTTTCAGATTAACTAAATCACTTCCATTAAAAGCAGCGCGCCGCGCTGTCATGGCAACCCCGCAGCAAGCGTCTGTGGGAGTTGTGAAACGTGCGGCAGAAATGTCTTCCCCGCCCGTAGCCCCCAGACGTGATATTGATGCCGCTGTCACGGGTGGCTGCTCCTGCCTGTACCGCTACCTGCAGTGACTACCAACCAGAGTCGGGTCTGGCCTGGCAGCGGGCGACGACCCAGGCGCCCATAATTTCTCAGCGGCTTTAGACCCACACGCCAACATGCCCGTGCATCGTGTTCTTTAAACAACGCGGCAGGCGACGTGATTAGAACTCGGGGGTTAAGCACGGTTTTGAAACAGAAAAGGGTGTTTTTACTGCCCGTCTGCAAGATGTATTACGCGTAATATGCAGCATAATGTGGAAGGTTGTAATTTCATCCGAGTCAGTAGTTCTTTTTTGCTCTACTTTCCACCTTCTCTCAGCGCTCCGTCCACACCACAAGGCAGCAGGCATTCACCATGGAGGACTGAGCTCCACACCAGCAGGGAGAGCCTATTCTTAAACATCCTGCAGGAGCACACAGAAAGCTAAGCTTTCTCTCCAACAACCTCCCAGCCCATAACACACACACACACACACACACACACATATATGCATACATGCACACATGCACACACACACACACACTCAACACACATCCCTGGAGCGAGCACATGCCAAACAAGCAAACACACAGTGCTGCCAAGCCTGCAGTCTCTTTCTCTCTCTCTCTCACACACACACACACACACACACACATGCAAGCACAGAAGCATTGGGCGTGCAGATGTGGAACAATCGTCTCTATCTCTCCACCTGACGTTACAGCCCGGGAAAACCGTGAGGCAGAAAGCAGAGGTTCGTTACACGCTGTCCTGAAATCCTGACACGTTCCCGGCACAGTGCCACAGAGGCGCAGCTCACAGTTGTAAATTAGAATGTGCTTACTGAGGGGAAAGATTGATGACGCCAACCTCCTCTAAACCCGTGACTCTCCCGCTTGGCTAATGGGGGACAGTGGTGACTCCTCACACACACGCTCGTCCGAGTCACTACGGAGGCGCGTTCTCGAAAAAGGGGAATTAAAAGAGACGTCTGTGGAGATGAGGAGCTCGTCGGCCCGTTGGAGGTTGAGGCGATTTGTCCGGCAGGGCTTACAAGTGGTAAATGGATTATGTAACTGGGAAGGCAAAGTCCTCGGTGCCTGCTTTGGATTTCTAATAAATGTTTACTGCTCGCTTCAGCCCCAAAACTCTCAACAAAAATCCTTTTAAGTCAAGGGAGGGGGGGAGATGAAGTCAATTTATTTAAATCCATCTCTTATCCGGAAAAGTCGTCGAGGGCCTCAGCAGCGTCCCAAGCTGCTGGCTTCATTTGGCGTTGCTGCGTTTCCGTAGCCGTCCTCATAAAACCTCCCTGTTGTGGAAACCCTGATATTCAATCATCATTAGCTCCAGGACCAATTCACTGTTTATATGACTTTACAATTTATCCCACTTTAAAAGACTGAATGAGAAGAGAAAAAAAAAAAAAAGAGAACGAGAGTGAATGAGAGACAGGGAACTGGAAGCTCTTTACAAAAAGCCAGATTGGTCATCTAGTTTGCTCAGTGTTTAATCGGTCAGTGTAATGGGAGGGGGGGGCGGGGGGGTGCAGAGCTCTAGTCTCTCAGCGCCCAGCCGTCCTTCACTGAGTGTTGACACTTCTCCTCTATTCAAACATGCAGCTGTTTTAGCTGCTGCAACGTTGCTCGAGCTTCTTCTGCAGCAAAGCCTCTTAGAGTCGTGCATGTCTGCAGGGACAACGTTGCCCCCCCACACCCCCCCCAAAACGGAGTGTACATGGCGCGGTCCTACCAACCAGCACAGCTGAACTGGCACCAGCATCGGAACACAGATGGTTCAGGACACAAAAGGAAGCGAGACGCAGACTCCCCGAGCACTCAGCCCTTTTCTCCATCCCTGGAGGGACGCAGACAGCACCAACGACACCTGCTGCAGGATATCTGGCAGAAGCAGGGTGCATTTCCCAATGACAAAAACCATGACGTCTGTCTTTAAATCAGCATATGTATCTATCAAACACCCCATTTTTCTCCATGACCAGAAAAAGCCCATGGACAAAATGAAGTGTAAAAATGACGGCAGTAGTAAAAGCTTAAAACTCAGGGGACAGTGTGAGCATAGGGCCTCCAGGCTTCAGTACTGTGCTCAGATCAGACATCCAGAGTTGAAATGAGGTTCCATATGTGGAAGTCCTGCTGGGGATGAAATGGCCCCACTGTGGAGGAGGTATAAGGATGGCAGTCTTCCATACCCACTGCCCCGCGCACTGATTAGCAGGAGTGGGCCTGTCCTACCCGAGCCAGGCCAGAGGAATGATGGAACATCACCAGGGTCCCATGCGGTTTTCATTAACACTCCATCTCTCTCACCTGAGGGGATCCGAAATATGAAATCAAATAGAAAGGTTGCAGAAGAGAGAAAATCACACGACACACGGGCTCCAAAACCTCTCAAACACCTCTCTCTCTCACACACACACACACACCGAAGTGGTCACAGGCACTTTTTTTGTACACATCTACACACACACACACACACACACACACACACACACACACACACACACACACACACACACTCCTAAGTGAGACTACTGATCTGATCCTCGCATGGCAGCAGTGTTTCCTGTTACATATACAGATCAAACGCTCAGCAGTATTGCTGATGAAAAGCCTGTAGACACTTTCAGCTTCTCCTGCTCTTCTCCTTCTGGTCACACGTTCCTCTGTGCTTTGCGGTGGAGGGAGAGCTCTCTCTTTGTATCTTAAAATACACCTCTTTGCTTCTTCACTGAGCCTTGATTTCTTTTGTCACAAACTGCCTTCATCTCTTAAGAAGGCCCACCGAGACGCGTCACGCGCCTCTCTGTCAGAATCAGTGGAAGCGCGGCGTGCTGTTGGGAGTTTGTGTTTTAATTCAATTGCTCTTTGCTGTCTGGGTGCCCCCTCAAAGACGGCAGCGCCGCAGTGACATGTGCCCCTCTGAGCTGCTCACGACCCGGTGTGCCCCCCCCCCTTCCTCCTCCTCCTCCTCATCCTCCTCCGGTACAGTACGGCAGGAAAATTCAGAGGGAGCAGAATTAGGCTACGTCCTCCGAAGGTCTCCCGACGTACCGCCTTAAAAAATAACTAAATAAAAGGAGCATCGGGCAGCAGCGGCTGTGGGAAGCCCCCCGTGGGAACGATACAACAGGCACATCGTGTTAAACATCACCTCCAGGGCCTATGAGGCAGACCGCCGTGTTCACGTACGCTGGCTTTTCCCGCCCACTTTTCCCGCCCATTTTTTTTTTTTTTCCCCTTCGCCCCCCCCCCTCCAAAAGTCAACACATGTTGGGGAGGAAAATTCAAATGCGGGACATTGCAGTAAATGTCAGAAACAATGGGGTTCTTTGAGGAGTGTGATGTGAACGCGGGGGTTGTCAAAGGCGGGGGAGTAGTGAGGAGTTCAGATAAGGATCCCCTTCAGCGCATGGGCTTCACACCATGAGGGGGACGTAAGACCAGATGAAAGGAGAGAAACACACAGCAGTGGTAATGTTGGCACTCAAAAATTTAAATTGGGAAACTGTACAAACTCTACAAATTGTCCTCTCTCTGTCATAGCAGTTTATTTTATTTGATTTTTTTATTTAGCCAGCTTAAAATAAAATGCAGTGATAAATGAGAACATGGAAACAGGTCTTTCCATGTGACATTAGTTTGTAGAGAGAAAAAGAGAGAGAGAGAGAGAGAGAGAAAAAAAGCAAAAACAGACATGGACTCGAACATTGAGGATCTTAAATGAGGTCACAGTGAGCAGTGATATGTGGGAACCCAGAGGGAAATAAATACAGTATCATTTATTCAGGAGGGAGGTCAGGTTTTAAATCAAGAAGGAAAAACTCTCAACTCTTTTCCCATATTACTTTTTAAAGTTAAAAGCTGGTTATGAGCCCACTTCTCAGAGAGCTCATTCTTTACGGTGATTGATGGTAATTAGGTAAAATGAGGTCACATGCTGGATAGACTCAGCCTATATTAAACCAGTGTTTTGGGCATCTTCTACTATCTTCTCCCCTGTTTACAGTCACAGAAAACCATATGTGATTTTTTGCAAAAATGCCTCCTTCATGCAAAGAACTGAATGCAAAATAGAAAATTTGGCTAGAACTGAACTGCGATAATGTCTTTCTTGCTCATTTGCGGGAACTATGGAAAAATAACACTACAGGAAATGATTCTGAGGTTCCTCTTGATGGAGGCAGCTACTGGAGAGCCTAGCTCCTGTTGAGATAATACATTCTCTCCAAACAAGCCAAGTGTTGGATCTCACTAATCTGATTTAATGACAAGTGGATACATTACATCTTATTCTAAAAGCCCTCCAAAGGAGGAGAGCGTCACTCTGTTGGGCTTGGGTCCAGCGTCATTAGAAGTCAGGGCTCATGCGATCTTTAAACGGGCAGCAGAAAAATCTATATCTCTAGAATGAGCATCTGTTGGAAATCAAAGCTGTGCTGGAGTGTCCTTGAAATCAAACGAGAGAGGAGCTGTTGAAAGGTAGTGAGGTTGAGGCGGAGTCCCCAGGGCTCAACATTGGGTCCCTCCGTGTTACCACTGGAGCATTACCCATGCCCTCTAACTGGTGTCCTCCCTGGAAGTGTTCTACAGAAAGACAGGGCATTCACTTCTAAAGCCAAACAGAACACAGGCACTCACTCACACACACACACACACACACACACACACACACACACACACACTCGCAGGCATTCAAGGTTGTCTTAGTCTGATACTGCATTTCAAACAAGGAGAAGGATGGTGACAAATATTTGGTTTGAATGAGGTTTTGAAAACACAGTGACTTGGGCTGACAGAGGCATGCAGTCGAAAAGCCTAACACACGCAGCGGTATGCATCACCACTCCACCACGGGGATATCAAAAGAAACACAGTGACAACTCTTGCGGGACTACAGCACCAAGGTGTTCGGTGCCTGTGTGTCACGGAGAACATCCTCAATGCCCTGACAGCTAGGGGAAGGAGTAGGCAGCACGGGTTGCTTAAGGAGCCCTGAAGAATCGGAGAGGCTCCATCCGGCCATCTGAGAAGTGCCGGCACACCACCTAGATTTGCTCTCGCATGTCACTTTCAAATCTACAGCTCTGCACTTTTACGTGCCAACCGGGGGAATCTTGAAATGGAACCGCGGCAGCTGTTTCAAACGGTGGTGATATTTGAACGGTGGTGATATTTGTCTTAATACTTAATACTCACAGTCATACTCAGCAGAAAGAGTGAAGGGATTGAAATGTTACCACAAAGCAAGAATTGCATATAACAGCAGACATAATGACACGGCTGCCTAATCCCCCAAAATATACAAATAAATAAATAAAAACCTTGGCAAGTCGGGTCACAATCGAGAATTAGAGCAACAAAAGCTGTTGCTGGATACGGTAAACGTTCCAGACAACCTCCTGGCCCTGCGTTAACCGCACCCTTCTTCTCCAACGTATTTACATTTTCAGCACAAATGAAAATCCAGATATGGCACTGAGGGCGTAAACAGGCCCTGCTAGAGAGAAACGCGGCTGATTGAGCTCTTGTCTCATTTGATTACAGGTTTTATATATCAGCTACAAGGGGACTGGGGGAGAACCAGCTAACCGCCGAGCACTCGCAACTCCGTGGAGCAAAAGCTGAGGAATCCTGCGCCGCAATTCATTCATTAGCGTGCTAATTACATCCATTCACAAACGAAAATACCCCCCAAATACCCAGTGCCGTGTCAAACAGAAAGCCTGGTGTTGCCTCTGTCATGTCAAATTTGGAACCGTATCTGCTCCATCCACCCAAGTCCTACCTGCTCCATCCACCCATCCAACTCCCATCCATTCCGTCTTCACTGTGTTCTCTTTTTAATGTATGCAGAATGATGTGGTAATGTTTGTTACTCAATTGGCCCTGAAAAATTCTGACGTAATGTGATTAGCGCTCAGTGTGAGTGAATTCAGTGCTTGAATGGGCCTTGTCAAATTTCCAGTGATAAGTGAAGAGATTATAACAGCATTTAAATGGCAGCTTTTTTCCCCTGAAAATGTTCTATGTAATCTACTTTTAAACCTCTAAGCAGTAAAAAAAAAAATTACACTTTATGTAAATAAAGTGGAGATATGAATTCATCCCTATTGATTGATAGACTGACTGCCAGACAGGCAGTCCTGTCATATGATGAAGTAAAGTCACACAAGGCAAGCAGTCTCTCTCTGAGTAGCATGTAGCGGAAGCGGTCTCTCTTCACCCTCTCAGACCATCCCTAACAGACGAAGAGGGCCTACCGTTTTAGACGATTACCTCAAATTGACGGTGACACCTGAAATGCGAGGGGCGCACGGTGCGTTCCCGGCTACACGACACACTGCCTTGGGGCGGAAGCCATCTTCAAAGGCTTTTGATTGGGTAGTAAGTGGTGAGGACACCGGCCATGACTGCCAGTGCTGGCAGACGGTTCGAATGGCCGCACAGGGAAGCTGGTTTTGTAAAAGCCACAGGGACACTACCAGGCTTACCAAGAGCTTGTAAATCTGCAATTAATTAAAGTCATAAACCTCCAATGTAAGACCTGCTTAGAAAAATGATCCCCTAATGTACATTCATCAAACAGTGGTTTTCTGAATCCATCCTGCTTCAGCTAAGATGCTGTGAATTAGCATAGCATAGCATTAACACAGCACTATGTTTGTCACTAAACTGAATGAAAGGGAGGGAGGGGGCAGCTTGCCAGACTAATCTTCTACAGGATACCTGCATTCAAACGGCACAGGATGAGAACACTCATCCTTCTAACGTGTTTGGCTATTGGCAAGACAAATAGTGTAAATTAACCTTGGCACTTTCTCACACAGTAGAGATCGATTATAAATCAGCCTCAAAAACTAGGAACAAGCAGTGTGCATGTGCTTTAAACGCAGACCCAGCCTTTCTCTTTGCTTAGGTTATTCTTGGCTTTGTGTTACTGGGCAGAGATCGCAGTTTGCCCTGGAAAAGAGATTAAAGAGGAAATATGTAGAGGCATAGCTGTGGTTTAGGGAGAGCTTGTCGGCGCAGACATGGAAATGTGTAATCCCTTGTTGCCAGGCCAGGAGGAGACGGAGAGAGCCCGTACGGCCGGAGCTAGAGCCACGGGTGTGGCAGTGGCTGGCCTGGTTGCCCAAGGCAGGTGCTGGGAGCTCCCTGACCAGACAGCACGGGGGAGAGAGGCAGCTCCGGTAAGCCGCGAGTACATCTGTGACACTGCCCTAATCACTTCAGTGGAGGTAGCTGGTGGCATTCTGAACTTGATTATAAGACCAGGAGCATTGAGAGATAGTAATCATTTAATCCTCTCGGAACACAGAGGAGCCTGATTTCTCAAGCACTCCGGCGTTTCCTATTATAGAGCTCATTACTGGAGGAGGGGGGGAGGAGGGGGACAGAAAACAATTTGGAGCTAGAAGAAGAGAAAAGATGTCTATGGTGTCTTTTAAAATAAACATTTCCATGTTTCTTTTCAAAAGGTGGGACAAGCATTTGCTCGTGTTTGGTGATGAGAATCAAAAGTCACGCGAGAACGGTGTAATGGTTTTTACATAGATGGAATCGGCGCAAATCCCTCCCGAGCTACGGCAGATTGTGCTCTCTTTGCAGAAGCAAAGCAGTATGTTTCTCCATAACGTACAGCTCCGTACGCTCCCGATGACTGGATGAAAGAGAAGCACTTTACACTGAGAGCCCATCTGCTCCTGTGTAAAATAACCCAACAGGGGAGAGCTGAGTCGTGAAAAGCGCGCCCGTCCAACGCAGCATCGGGGAAGGAAAGATGAATCGCAGGAGGCTTAGCCTTACAGTGCCAGCAGTGAAGTGGCGAGTGGCCATTTTCCTGTCCGGAGCGAAGCGCTCGGCGCTGCCGCCACGGCAACGTGGTTAGTGGCCTCTCTGTGGATTTGAGCACCTTGAAACCGGAGCCTGATCGCCCCCAGCATCGGTGGGAGGCGACGGGGGGCGAGTGGCGGGGCTGGCGGGCTGGGGAGCGGAGACGAGCCCTCGCAGAGCGTCCGCCGGCGGGGAAGGTTCCGGCGCACGAGGCTGGAGGGGTCCTAACGCCCTCGGACAGTTGCGTGGGTCTGTCGGTTTGAAGCGCAACCCTGCCACAGCTCCCCGCTCCCAGGCCAGGCTGCACTCGCAAAGCCTAGACGGCTTTAGCTCACCACGGAGAGGAGCTGCTGCTCCACCCTTCTGAGGAGAAGCCCCTCAGTCTTCTTTCGAGAGAGATGGGAAGAAATAGGAGGCAGTCCTGCAGTCCAAATCTGATGGAAGGCAGAAGAAAGAACAAATGATCCATTTATGTTACTTTCTCTCACTCTTCTAGCGCATTCTAGGGCAACACAGATGTCAACAGCAGAAAAAACACGAGGATGTTTCTGGCTTCCCTGAACTGGAGCTTTCTTGATTGAAGTGAAACAAATTCTTGTTTTTATTTTTGCTTTGTTTTTGTTTACCGTCTCCCAGCAGGAAGTATACAGGCTCCTGACGAATGGGCATGCATGCTCTCTCGCATGCCTCCGATAGTGAAGTGCCACTCATGCAGACACAACAACAACGAGAAACGAGTCTGTCTCTGCTCCGCGATAACCTCTGACCTTACTCGAGGCTGTGTGGATGCACAATCTGCCTCGGATCTCGGATCTCTTCGCTGAAGTCGACTTGCTTGATGGGAAGGCCTGTATCGAACCGTTCGAGATCACCATATAAGGAACCTGTAGAGGACCAGGCCAAAAACATTAACCCTAAATGAATTTACACCCTAAACAAATCTACACCCTTCGATCAATGGCAGTTATTTAATCATCCTGATGAAGATCGTTTTAAAAAATGAATGGGTGGATTCATACGAGGTCGGGTGGATGAAAGGTGGAGATGTGGTGGCTCGGAGCATCTGCGGTGTTTATGCAGACAGCTGGTGTGGTGCCCATCACTCTCTGAAGAGGAAGCAGGCTCCATCTCAGGAGCCTTTTCCCAGCCTCCCGATCGAGCTTTACCTGAGGTGTTCAAACAGTTGCTTCGTCCCTCAGGGCGCCCAAGAGTGGTCAGCTTCAGTACACCAGATGGTCACGTTCAACACTGATATTATTTGATCAGAACAAGGAGTGTGATCGTGATTATTTCTTCCACCGCAGAGAAGATCGCTCAGCACGGTGGCCAGGCCGATCCAGCCTGGTCCAGTCGCTGCAGCTCAGCAGCTTCGTCTGAAAAGGAGACGTCATCTCCACGTGGAATGGCAACTTCACACTATCGCAAGTTACATTTGTAAGCTGACACACATCTTAAATGCATTATAGTTCCAGAATCAAACTGTGAAGCCAGTGGAGCCAACCTGGAGTCGATGTGAAACCGAAACGTTGTGTGAATGTGGGAATCTAACAGCTCATCTCAGAAAGACTGTGCGAAATTACGGCAGGTGTGAAAGGCATCACAAAGTAGAAGCTACGCCCAAGAAAAGCAGGCTTTCACAACTGGAAAAAATGGGCTAGAATTTTCATGCCTAAGAACACTAGAAGGATGTTATTTCGTACAGTTTAAGATGTGTACACTGTCTAATGAACAAGCTGACACATTAGCATTGTTTAAAAAGGAAGGAAGAGATTATTAAACTGAAGTGGCCAGGCCAGGAGCGATAAATGTCATGCGTTAAGACCATTTAGAAGAAAAGTCAAGGTGGTGTATGTAATGTTTGTACTGCCAATGTGTGCAAACAGGCTGTAACTGAATGGAATTTAGTTTAAAGAAGGCTGGAGAGTAACATACCTACCTCCCAGTGGTCAGGGAAGGAAGTGCCTCGGGAATGTTCAGGGAATATTAGACAACTGATTCCGAGGAGCGGCTGAGAGCCTCAGGTGATAAAGGCATGTTGGTGTGTGGTTGATCAGAGTTTTAATTGTACCCTCCACCAGAGGTTCGTCCTCTTCTGCTTACATGCCAAGATATACACACTCACATGTGAACACATGCATGTGTGTGCGCGCGCACACACACACACACACGTGTTTTCCATGGGGACCCTTGTGTTTATTATCACAGCCCAGCAGCTGACTGTTTCCATGGCTCTGCACGATGGATTAATCACACCATTTAATGTGTTTATTTCTCCCTGTCCAGGAGGCAGAGGAGCAGTGTGGAGGAGGCGGGCGTGCTGTAACCGGCTTTGTGCACCTCTGTAATTGGCATGAGAGGGGACTCACTGTCCAATGACCCCCAAGCGAGTCACGCCCACAAAGGTGCGGACTTCACGCCGCACAGGAAGTGCTCGCACCCCAAGGTGGTGCTTCCTCACTTCCAAAATCTCCTCCACTGATGTGCTAAATAAAATCCTCCCCAAATAAGAGCGATAGAATGTCATATCTACAAATGGCTGGAATTCTGTTTCCAAGACAACGGCTGAGAATGCCCACTGAGCGCGTGCAGAAGAGCCCACTGAGAACAATTTTCCGTTACACTTCCTTTGAAGTGAAGTACAGAGGAGTTTCCACCTCCAAATCACCTTGAATGACCACACATTAAAACTACCATAAGTATTACATACACAGGGACATGCCACATACACACATGTACACACACACATTTTTTTGGGGGGGGGGTTGTATTGGCTGTAAACAAAGACATCTCAGACACTGGTTCTTATAAACCAGTGACACTACGTCACTGAGCCTGTACCTTTTCTCAAGCATCTGCTCACTGGTCCGCACTGCAGTGTGTTAATTGGTGCACAATAAGCTGGTCCCAGTCTTCCCTTCCCTGTACGGGATAATTATACCTGCATGTTTCTGATAGCTTTATTCATAGGACAATCTTTACACTTTATGCTCTTTAATCAGTTTGAGAAAAAGGTACCGTTTGGAATGTCATATCCATCTTTTCCAAAGCCTTCTCCCTCCTTCCCTCCCTCTCTCTCTCTCCACCTCCCTCCTTCCCTCCCTCTCTCTCTCTCCACCTCCCTCCCTCTCTCTCTCCCTCTCTCTCATGTTATGCTTGCAGACGGAGAGAGGGCCGGCTGTTTGACAGCTCGGGGAGCCGAGAATAATCGGAATATGACAGCAAGCTTTTAAAGATGTATAGAAAACACCTCCGCTCACATGTTGCACCGCACAGTTTCCAACCTCCGACTGAAGAAGAAAAAAAAAAAAGATTCCATACTGAAGCAAAACTAACTTTTCCTTTCCTTGGGTAATGTTTAATTCATACACGTAAAACTGCTGCTACTCTAGTACAGCCAAAGAAAAGTCATTTTACATCCAACAAATCCCAGTACAGTCTGTAGTATGATTGTAGCATGTGTGGAAACTGACTGGTACCAGTGTATTTGATCTAATTCCCAGCAGCTCGTCCCAGTGGTGTTAAGTAGACGTGTTGGCTGGGTCCTGCTGTGAGTTCAGTGTAGCTTGAGCTGAACACGATCCAAGGAGAGATGATGCAAAGTGTTCAACCTACTCAAGCAGGTGAATCGTTCTGAAATCCTGATCGTGAAATGCACGCAGGGCTGTTCTCAAAAGGTCACGTTTCCACGGAGGTCACGCGACGGGCTGAGGCGGTGACGAGAGCCGAGAGATCTCGGAGGTCTTTCCGAGCAAACGGCGCACAAACGCGCGCGAGGTCTTCGCGAACCGCCCTCCGTCAGGTTTATTTCTCCTTGTTCGTTTCCCCGCCGAGGCAAGTCGGCCGACGCCTGCGCGATCCATGAGGCACGCTCCGCCTCGAATCCCCAGTGCATGAACGTTAATGGCTTGTGGCTCTGAGGCAGAGCTTCCGTGTGGAGGATGTTTAATAATAAAAAAGTAAATGCGAGAATGGATGATGAGCGGGAGCCAGTGTCACAGCTCCCCGGAGTCTCCGCCCCCCCCCACCCCCAAAACAGCCAATAACAGAAGAGCTCAGAACAACACTCTTGATTGGCGGCGAGAAGGTGAGGATAAAAGAAGGCCCAGAACAGTCAACCCCGCGCCGTGACCTTCAGGGTTAGGGTTAGGGTTAGAGTCCAGGTTGGGCAGTCCGAATCAGACAATCAGCAGACCGCACTGTGGAGATCAAAGCCATTCCCAGCCTCCAGACAGAGTGGCTGTGAGAGAGGCTCCACTGGAAAGCCTCGCAGGTAACATGAACTCCATCAGGGGGCCCGGGCGGGCAGCAATGAAGAGCTGAGAATGAAAGGCAGCCATCTGCCCCGTGTGGCAGATCTTTACCCCTCTCCACTCTTGGAAATGGACAGCTTTGATGAAAGTCTTTATCTAACCACGTATATTGTCACTTAAGCTTTGGGTAACTTAATATCACATGATCAAAAACATTTTTTTTTTAAAAAACGATGCAAATTAATTAAAAAAAAAATGCTTCAGACATTACTACACCAATAGAACTTCTTGCCCTATTTCAGTATGTGTAAATATAACCCAGCTGCATTGTCTAGACTTCAAGACTCTGGGTACTGCTGACTTTTCTTAATGCATGGTAGGGGTTAGGGAAGGTTCATTTTTTCTGAAGCTCCTTGAAGGCTGATTTTAAGTGGTTCAGACAGCCCTTATCTGCTCTCCGTTGCTCTCCAACATACACTCAGAAGGACTTCTTCAAATAGACGTAATGGATTACGTCAAACCCAAGGACCCTGATCATACCTTTGTTTGAGATACAACAGAATAATGAGGCTGAAACAACTGAGGAAGCTCTTGAGCGACTCGCTTCCACTCAAGTGGAAGAGGGAAATACCCAGACAGAGGCATGTGAATCTCTCTAGGCCCTAACAAATGGTGTGTTTTGTTTTGTTTTTGATAGCGGTTTTGATAGCTGGGCTTGCTGACTTGGCGCTGAACCCCTGTGTTGTGTTATACAGAAGAGCGTTTCATGTCGGAGGAAGTCGGCCAGCATGCCTGTCCTTTCCCCGGTTCCTTCACTCCGAATGCCCTGCCCAGAATGGCAGTTCTTTCATTAGCACTTTAATTACCTGGGAGGGAACAGGCTCTTAAAGTCAGTGCTACAAGTAGACCGGCCTGTTTACAAGCCTGGCGAGCTCTTCGCACCTCTGTCTAAAACAGTGGAGAAGGCCACACAGTGTCAGGGGCAGACTGGGTACCACCAGGATCACAGCGGCACCACAGATGTTGTAGCTCGCCTGGGCTATGGAAGCCTGCTGCAGCCATTTTTCTTTTACTCGCTTAAACGCATTTCATCCCCAGGAGATGCAGGTTTTGCTAAACCCCAGAGCTTGGGGCCAGGTTGATCAGACTAATCCCCGTCAAACCCCCGCACTAATCCTCAAATCAAAATCAACTAGTATCTCCGGAAGCATGTTCCCCAGAATGAAACTTTTAGTGCAACTCCTCATAATAGAGTGAACCACAGCGACCAATCAGAGCACAGCGACCAATCACAGGCTCATCAAAGATCTTGCAGAAATGATCAGCACCATAATGTCACCTCGTGATGCAGGTCTAATTTGATACTTTACATTCCCAATCGAAACGCTTCCTGGCCACTATTACAGGCACTAACCAGTCAGTTCAAGTGGAGGTCATGCAAAGATTCCAGAGAGACACAAAGAGATGCAGGCAAACACATGAGGTCTGCTTCAATCGGGCTGCTTCAATCGGTCTGCTTCACCCACGTCCTGACACCCTCGGCCCCGTCCGCTCGGATCAGCTGCACATGCGGTGTTACGTACTTCTCCGTCACCCTGAGAGAGTCTGCTCGTCTCACGTCTCACGCTCGGCTCGAATAAACACCGTGCTACGGTACCACAGATAAGCAGGTGCTCCCCCTCCCCCACCCCACCCCTCCCCTCACCACCAACACGGTGGCATTCTCTCACAGGCACGGCGCACAGAGACGACAGGCGACAGCACGAAGCGCCCACTCACCTCCCGGCTGGGCCCGCTGACATGCTTCATACAGCGAAGGTTACAAGTAGAAACCGAGATCCTTGACTACTATGACGGATTTGAACAAATAAATGAAATAAGTAAATCCTGGTGAGTTACAAACAAATGAACCAAGACATTCTGTTGAGGGAAAAAATGACCTCGTTCAGAAGTAGATAAATCTCTAAAGATAAAGATGATCTGATTTTAGCTGCATTGGGATACATTATAGACAAAGGAGAGATTGTTTTAGCCCTTGTAAAAGAATAAATGATTTTTTTCTGCTATATAATTCTTTCTTGTTGTATTCCCAGCACAGCAACCAATTTGTGAATTTATCATTCGCTGAGGAACAACTTTGACATTTTTGCAAATAAGCACATATTTCACTAAACATCTTCGCAAACTTTTGGAATGAATGGCTCTTGCTTTGAACTCCTGTGAAGCAGAAGTTTGTCCTAGGCCAATGGCAGTGAACATCCATTCAAATGTAGAGCATTTCGAAGATGCTTTAAAAGGTACAAATGTTTTGCAAGTGGAAGCGCACAGTTCGTGCGTTAAAAAGATGATCCACTTCTTAAAGAAACCCATGTCCGTGTCGAAAGCAAGTACATGCTTTCGTGCTTTTGTGCTAAAATGCAACGCAGGTGAAGATTATGAACCAAAATGCCCAGCACTGTCCTTTAACACTCCTGATTTATTCAGCACATGAGAAGCTCCTAGAATCAGAAGCATGATTATCATCTTCCTGGTACACATCAGACGCATGAAATCTGATGCTTTACATGCCTGCAGGTGGAAATCAAATGAATAGAATTACACAGAGAAATAAATATAGTACTGTAATCTAGCAAATGCACGGAACACAAGAGCGTCATGGTGGTTTTCCGACACACGGACCTGCTCCAAAGGGAGTGAAATAACGATACAAGAGGCAGGTAAACTACATTTTCCAGTTATTATCACCATACATGCTTATCTATGCGCTCCAGGGAGTCTGAGTCCACTGTGTCCACGTTGGCTCCCCCTCTGACAGGGCTTCCCCAGCCGGGCCTCAGACAGACTTATCGCTCCGTCTATGGTAGGCCCTAGCCAGTGGTGGGGGGGTCACCCCCACAGCCCAGCGACCGGCCGCTATCTCCCCCAGACAGGGAACCGCCGGCCTCTTCGTGGCCCTATTTAAAAGACACTTATATTTTCGCTTCAGGGAACCCGGTCTTCCACTCCCACAGGAGATCTCCGATAGTGACATGCAAGAAAAAATAAAAAGTTTCTCATTAGAATTCCTGCAAGGTTCACATACACAGTGAAATCTGGACTAAGTGAACTACATTTGTTACAAAGGCTGATAGATAGTGGTAGTATGAAGGTAATCTGAGATTGTCAGATGATTCGGACGGAACGAAAATGAAGAGCAAAGGAAAACATGGCCTGGAGATTTAGGGTAGGTCTAACCGAACATAAGAGGATGCTTCAAAAACACACACTGACACTGTGCCTACCAAAAGAACAGACGGACAGAGGGCAATGCAGGAGATATGCCATCTACAGCTAGATGAAAAGTACACTCAGTCCTTATTTACACGCGTGTGTAAATAGCGTGTGTGTGTGTGTGTGTGTGTGTGTGTGTGTGTGTGTGGGCCCCTGCCCTCTCAGTAAGTATCCTGGCACGCCAGCCAGACTTCCGTAGTGCAGCAGTTGGGGAGCAGCCGCAGGCAGGGGGCAGCACTCTGCTAACCCGTTCGCCCACTCCAGGGGGAACCAATGTGATTACTGCATTAGCCTCTGGCGAACCCGGCTCTCGCCCAGCCCTCTCCCTGTGAATCAGAGAACAGTCCGTGGAGGCACACGCGCCAGACGGCCAGCTAACGGAAAACAAATTATGCTTCAACAGAAAGCAGCGGTTAAGCGATGTGAAAGCTCCAGGTGTCCGATAACGACGACAACAACAACAACAACAACAACGACAACAACAACAACGACAACGAAACCCCAAAAACTATGAAAAAAGAAAAACAACCAGAGAAAGAACTAGAAATAATCTGATTCACCGTCCAGCCACACAGGGAAGGCTCGGTGTGCCAGGTAACATATGCAGGACCGGCGTGTCTCGGGTTCCGGCACCGCGCCGCCCGATCGACCCCCGTTCAGAGGAACATTAGGTGCTTTTTTTTTGATCACCAGGCCCATTACTGCAGCTCCTCGCCGTGCTTTCATTAAGCTCATCAGCAGGAGGAGGAGAAAAAGAGCTGCTTTAAGGGATTTATGCACTCTGAGCTTCCACAGGCAGGCAGTAAAACTGCAGGCCAGTGATACCCCCCTTTCACAATTGCTACAAAAAGGAAATGTAATTACCTTGATATGGTGGCAAAAGAAAAGGGCAAACTCTCAATATGCCGTAAACGCGCTGACAGTGAGCGCCCACGAGGGTAATTACACACCTGATCTGGAGGAGCCTGTACACACACACACTCACCACCCCCTTCCCCCTCCTGCACACACACACACACACACACACACACACACAAATGGCCACGATTCCCAAGTCACGGCACCGTCCAAGAGATCACCAAGGTGGGCAAACTCCTACACTGAAACAGAGAGGTACAAAAATCCATTTGAGAGATACATGCGGTAAACCTCTTCCTTGGCTTCAAGGCAATCACATCGTGGAACAATTTGCATGAATATTTTGGAGGAACGGGGGGGAAACCATCACTGTTTAATAGAAGGGAAACTGCTACAGAAGTTTAATTTAAGAATGCTAATTAATTCACTTATTCATCAGCCTTCAGTTCAGCTGATTAAAGACTCACAGAAGACAGAAGAGGCAAAGCAAGCAAAAGTTTTCAGGGAGTCTTTGGGTAAACTGCCACAGATCTTTTACAGTCAAGTACTCCAATGTCGAGAGATATATAATTACATTTCTCTTTGATAAGGGCAAGTGCTTTCATATTGTGCTTTCTCAAGCTATTCTCTCTGGTTTACTCAATTTCCAACGTAACACAGGCAAACTGACAGAGACAAATGCGCGCACTTTTAAGTTCAATATCTTTAATAAAATACCAGCAACCACAACCAGATTTGACCTTGAAAGAAAATAACATCTACCGCACTCGTTCAAACTTCCATTTGATTCTATCACTATTCCAAGCATCTGAGGTTTAACAAAAAAAAAATAATAACCAGACAAAATACTGCTCACTAAAATGAAGTCGAAGTTTTTGTTCACACGCGCTCCTCCTAGAGCCTGACCTGATGTCTGCCTGCATGCTTAGATTAAAGGTGAGAGAATTCAGACAATACATGAACTTGGGTGGGCGAGAGAGAGAGGGAAACAGAGAGAGAGAGAGAGAGAGAGAGAGAGAGAGAGAGAGAGATGCACTGCAAGAATGTGAGCAGCAGGTATTTATGGAAAGGCGATGACAGATAGTTGCTCTGGAAACGCTGACAACAAAAGAGAAGGAGAGCGGAGAAGAGAAGAAAAAAAAGCGGACGCCAGCCGCAGACACTGCTCAAGGTATGGAGCTAGCAGCGCTGCGTGCCCCGTCGCCATGGCAACAAGCGGCGCCGGGGAAAGGCGGCCACGTTAACATTCATTCAGGGAGGCGGCACCCGTCCATAAATCTGTGGCACATAAAAAGGCACCAGCCTCTCCGCTAATGGCATGAAGTCTGTAGCTCACTGCATTGTTCCGCTGTAATTATGAGAAAAAGGACAGGACAAGGGTGTTGCTCTGTTCTTCACAAAGAACAGCAAACAAATACATACACACACCTACACACACACACACACACACACACACACACACACACACACGAATGCATACATAAATACATACATACATACACTCATTTCAATGGATGCTTCAACTTGTCTTGAGGTTCGCACAAAGAGCAAATCTGGTACCACACACACACACACACACACACACACACACACACACACACACACACATATAAAAAAAAAAGCTTTGTGTGCTTCTATGACTGGAGGCCAGCGTTCTCAGTTATCACTTTGGTGTGATAATCTGTCCTAAACACAGCCCTGGGCTTCAAGATAAACTCTGAACACAGCAGTCGGACTGGGCCTCATATCTTTCACTCTTTCCTCTTTTCATTCACTCCCCTTTTTTCATCTCTCTATCCCACCCAGCTTCTGGCTTTAGCGCCAGCAGGATGACTGAGGAGAGGAGAGGAGAGGAGAGAGGTCGGGAGGCGAGGGTGGGCAGTGCCAACAAGACAAGATGGCACAGGGGTTTGAAGGTTATGACTTTGAAGGTGCTCCTTCGATGCCAGCCATGGCCGTATCAAACCCCCACCTCCCCCACCACCTCCCTACCACTGTCTGTCTGTTCTTGTTAGGATGCCTGCTCCCAGTCTGCTAAACTGACAGTAAGAGTGACGGTAGGTTGGGGGGGGAGCAGAAGGAAGAGATGTTCACCTTCACAGCTCCTGAAAGTATCTCGCCACGGTGGCTAAACAAAAGGGGTATTACAGCCAAAACGCTAATTCAACTGGTACGGCTATCGACAAACAAAAAGTCTTCTGGAAAAGGAAGGCCGTCGCGCACGAACGATGTTTGTGAGGGCAGGTGGAGATTTCTGTGGTAGGAGGAGCTCAAAAATGCCAGCAAGCTGCTCTTTGCAGTAACTGCACCACGCCACTCTACCCTACAGAGGATGACTCACAGCCTGAACAGCACTAAATCTCAACACACACACACACACACACACACACACACACACACACACACAGTCACTGTATGAGGAGCCTCACGTCACACCTCAGAGAGGTTCCAAGGGCTTCTCCTCACACGGAGGAAAGAGACAGCATGCTGTCTCAGAGCCTCAGCCAGCACTCCCTCCAAAACCAGGAAAAGAGGTGGTAATAATGTGTTACCAAAAACTGCAGACACAAGGAGGCCCAAACCTCTTGGTTCAGCACGAAACAGACACCCGGAGAACGCAGAGGGATGCGAGCAGGAGAGGCAGCGTGTCACGCTGCCTGGGATTCGGTAATGGATCTCGGCGTGGTGATAAATGTTTGGAACGGGTGCGAACACATGGTACAGGTGCAGGAGAAGACTCCACCTGTTGGTGAATGCAGCCTGCTTAGAAAGTGAGGAACAGGAAGGTCAATAATAGCCGGGGGGGGGGTGGTAGTTTCCAGGTGCTAATGGAGCGGAGGGGTGGTCAATCCAACCAACGATGATCTGAGAGGGTGAGTCAAAGAACCCATTGGCCTTAACACACAGGCTGGGCTCCCCCTCATCTCAACGCAACAAAAATCCTTTGTTGTTTAACAGTTTCTTCTGATGTAAAAAAACAAACAAACCCTCACAAGTGCCCTTAAACAAAAACAAACAAACAAAAAAAAAACAGAATCCGCATAAACGCCACCCCAGCATTTAGTGTGCCATCCCCTGTGGGTACGAGTCTTTTCAACAATGCTGGGAAAATCCATCAGAGACAACGACTCTATAAAAACATCTGTCCAGAGTCTGTGGTGCTCTCCCCACAGGATTTACAGGGCTTTTGGGGCAGTGGGAGAGCCGCTGCAAAAGTGTGACTGTGTTCAGTGAACCATTTTTCTGTGGATTTGGGGTTATGCTTTGGATCACTGTCTCTGGTCCCAAAAGAACATATTTTGGTCTAAAATCTCCTGGTATTTGATGGAGTCCATGTGTTGACATGAGTCCTCCCGGGTCCTTTTAAAACATCATAGAATAACCCACATCAGATCTACTACCATATTTCCCAGTGGGCACTGAGCCCTTGACCTCAGTGCTCTCTTACGCTATAAACCCACTTCTGGTGTTCACTTTCAAGGAAGCTCTACCTGATCGTGTGTCATCTACCCACAGGGTAGTTTGGCGTCGAGCTGACACATAATTGTTTGGGAGTTGAGTTGCAGCTTCGCCACTGATACCGCCTGCCTCTTGAACCATTTTCCTCGTTGCATTCGGGAATAAAACACCCTTGTAGCCTCTTCCAGGCAGAGCCACCACAGTTGCTGGATTTTTTTAACTTCCTAGTTCTCACCATGCTTAGTTATTTTCAGTTGTGAAGTTATTTGTTCTGTACATGGTCAAGTTTGTGTCTCGTTTGATTAGGGCGTGCTCCGTTCCTTATCATGCCATGCTGTTCCTTATCATGTTATGCATAATCATGTCAGACACTCAGACATAGTTAAAGGTAAAAATATGAATACTGTTCATAAGAATTTCATAGGGTGTCGATAATTGTGAAATATATTTTTGAGACTTTTTTACCTCACTGAAAGGTTTGGTTCCTCTGAGATCTTTTACATCCCAGGGTGTCATGCTGTTGTCTGTTGGTCTGTGTTTCTGGTTTGGTAGTTTTGTTCCTAGGCTCCCCTCACATGGGCACTGCAGGAGGAGTCACCTGACCTGGGCTTCCAGCATGGATGACGTGATTGGCTAACAGGTTAATTGGCTTCAATCACCATAAAGCCATAGTAGACGCTACCTTCACTACCTTTACTACCATAATCAATTAAAAATACTTAAAGTATTTTTTATTGATTATGAAGGGTTCATAGGTTGTTTTGTTTGGTGTGCTGGTCTTAGCTCATCCTCACCTCATGATTAATTTGGGATGTTGTTATTTTCTTTGTTTCGTTGGATTTTCTTTTGCAGTGCCCTGAACTGATCCTCGATCAGGCCATGGTGGATCTACACATCTATCAAAGCTCATCTGCTATGAGTCCCAGGAAAGGGACATGAGAAGAGGGGATTGGCCAGTCACTTCCATGACAACAGTAGGCGTGACGTAGGGGCCAGAGCTCACACTTACCGAAAGGCGTCCAGCACGGCTCTCTCTGGCAGGCGTGGAGCCACGCGGTCAAAGCTGATTTTGAAGTCCTCCAGCTTCAGGAACCCCCGACCTGGAAGAAGAACATGGAACTCCAATTTAACGCTACTAAGACTTATCAAAGCCACGTCCACAGATCCTCACTGCTGGCAGCAGGGACCGCAATAAAAGCATTCTGTAGAAAAAGAAATCACAGCCTCTCGCAGTGCATCTGTAATTCCGGAGACTTCTCTTATAATCTCCCGCCACGAGAACAAAGCACCCTTGCCTGCTCCCCTTTCACCCGTAGGGCTGGAGAGTGTTTGTTGTTTTGGCTCAGGGAGATTGCGGGAAGAGGGAGGAGGAGCCAGCTCAAGTCTCATGGATCTGCCTCCCATGGGCTCCATGGGGCGGGTTTCCAACGCTTCGTCCTCGCCGAAGACGTTGGTTCAACAGAAATGGCTCTCCCAGGGAGTTTAGCGTAGCGGCAGACAAAGTTGGCGCTGAGGGTGGAATGCGTTAGCCGCATTCGCGCAACCACGGAGCAGCGTCCCGGCTACCTCTGAGCTCACCAATCATAGAGCAAGCAGGGAGGGTGGGTGGGTGGGAGCTTGTCTGAAAGCACCACCCTGCCCCCACCTGCCTCGCCGCAGAGGCCTGCCTCGGCACGGCTGGTGATCGTGGCACCAGTGCTTGGGGTGAGGGGAGGAGAAGGGGGTAACGACTCACATGCCATCGCAAACCGCACTGCGTGACGAATACTGTTGGTGTCAGCTAAAAGGTGCGGTAACACGCTTATTTGGACTCCTGGCGTAAGCACAGAGAAGTATGTTATCAGAAAAAAGCACATGTCAACATAAACATGTCACAGAGGCTGCTTCACTCACAGGTGGGATTGAGTGTGGAAGTGGATGTGGAGCGTGGGCCTCGGTGAAGAGGCAGGGGTCTAGCACTAGGGGTTGGGTCCGGCGGCCGTTTGCCCCTCCCGGAGTTGGCGACGTGGTGATGCCAACTCAGGACCTTCGTGCAGCAACCTATAGCTGGTGAAGTGGACACCTGGTTGCTATTCCACAGCTTCCATTGTTACAAAACGAAGGGGCAGTGGGGTTCCTGAAATACCCCCTGGGCGTTCCACCCAGATTCAATAGTATTCGCTCGATATGCTACGTCCAACTCACTCACTTCATCTGATTTCAGCAACAAAGTTAATTTGATTTCTGCCACTCTTTGGGATATCTAACAAACAACTGAGGGTGGAGGGCCCGCTGAGACCACGCAACCTGCTTTACTGCCTGTCCTCGAGCAGCCTTGAAAACTCTTTGATTCTAACACTATTTATTTCATAGAGTCACTTAATTCAGCACGTGAAGAGCTTCAAAAATACTGATATAAGAAAAATAAAAATGCAAAGCCATAGGATGAATAGGCAGAGAGGAACGATTTAAGAAGCTAGTGCTGCTTTGGCAGCTTTGCCCCAAAGGCAGTTGCTCAAGCGCTAACAATAGGCTCACACACACGGCCACGTACGAGGCTGAGGGAGCAACACAGATAAACAAAGCCCGTTTCCAAAAAAATGAAGCTTGGTGTGCCTCCATGAAGCCGAGCTGAATAAAAAGCACCCTGGAAAAAAAATGACACCGGAGAGGGCTGCGGGGAGCGGATCAATGGCCCATTAGCGGCAGCTAGCCATTGTTGGAGGAGACAGGGAGCGCCCTCTATTGGCGCACTGTGGAAATGCTGTTCGCTTTCAGCAATGTAAAGAACATTAAAAACACCACGGGCAAATTCCTAAATTACTGCATAACCACAGCGCCAACAACGTACATACTTATGTTCATTAGGAAAACAGAAAATGACCTTAGCATGGAGCCTGTAAGCAAGATTGCTCAGCACTGAGTAAATGTTAGCTCCTGCGGTTGTAGCATAGTTAGCGCCCGCGGGTCTCCTCACATTCAGCTCTACTGCAGAAAGCCTGTCACTGTATAGTTCAGTGAGAGATGTGCCGCTGAAGTCCTGTTTGTGCGTGCACTTGTCTCACTTAACTTATCCTTACATCTAAGGAAGTGTCTAAAGAAGCATCCCTGGCTTGGGTGGACTCTTGAGTCTCCCAAACGGATCAGGACAAAGCTGTTCAGCATGTGGAGCACAGAGAGAGATGGGGAGACAGAGAGAGAGAGAGAGAGAGAGAGAGACTGAGACAGAGAGAGAGAGAAAGAGAGAGAGAGCATGAGACAGAGAGAGAGAGAGAGAGAGAGAGAGAGAGAGACAGAGAAAGACAGAGAGAGAGACTGAGGGAACATACAGTGTGCGTCAAATGCATTGAAGATCAGTCTAGTCTTCTCATACGGATCCTCAGCTGACAACTTCCTCCCCATGAGAGACACAAATGGCTCCAAAGGGACCCCTTTCAGAGGGAGAGAGAGAGGGAGAGGGAGAGAGGGGAGAGAGAGAGAGAACCAGGTTTATTACAAAGCTCTCCTCAGAAGTGCCTGTATTTCCTTTACATGGCAGTCATCTGAAAGCACTGTGTTTAAAGGAGTAATACGTCTCCCTCTCGCCTGCAGGGTAGTCATTTTTTCTCTCAGCGCTGTTATTGAGATGAAAAAGTAGGCTGGTGGGCCCTAGACAGCATTCTCTGGAAATACCAAACACACATGAGGCTTCGAAGAGCAGTTCTGGGTGGGCTGCTCTGACAGTAATGTGTGTGAGACCAGGGAGAGAAAAGCCTTCTGGGATGGAGAGTAATTAATTAAGAGATACAAGGCCAGACAAGATGGATCCAATGTATTGTAAATCACAGCAAAACTAAATTAACAAATGAAAAAAATGGTATAAAACCACCTTCCACCTGAAATCCAAATAACAAAGACATGGAAGGGTGGGGCGTTAACTAAGGAGATGACAAAGGGTTCTGCTGAACTAATGAGTTAACATAACTGCCAAAACCCTTCTTTTCCTAGATTGTACTGCTTCTAACATTGAAAGAATTAGGACAGTCATAGCCTCAGGAGTTTTAGGGACATCACACAGGAAAGTAGAAACCACCACCCCAATAATGTAGACACAGACTTTTAATAAATGAACATTTGAGAATATGATTATCTATTTTTCCTCAAAATAGCATGTCCTCGGTGCGAGATGATGAATTTGTCCTCATCTTTTCTTGTTTTTATTATAGGCACCACATGGTATGCAATGTGGACATCAATTTTATCAGACCATCAATTTTATCAGACCATCAACGTTATCAGACCATTTGGACCAATCAATCGATAAAAGAGTATGCATCTCCTTCTTTTTCATGCACAAACAAACATGCATGCACACACACACACACACACACACACACACACAACTGAAACAACTGAAAAAAGAAGATCTGTGTGGGCTTCTTTAAAAATCTCTTCTCCCTCCCTCTCTCTTTCTCTCTCTTTCCTTCCCTTGCTCTGTCTCTCTCTCCCTCTGTCTTTCCTTTCTCCACCTTCCTCTCTCTCTCTCTCTCTCTTTTTCTCTCTATGTCTCTCCTCTTCAAAAAGTGCTGTCGAGGGAAGCCAGTGGAGGGTTGATTGCCATTCCCTCAGATACAGAGCCCATCCGTCATGGGGAAGTGTCATCCGGGTGGCCTCCGCTCCTCTCCCATTTCGTTCCTCCTTTTCCTCTCCTTCCCTTCCCTGTCTTCGTTCTCCTCATCTCCCCCTCTCCACCTCTCCCCCCCCTCCACCTCTCCCCCTCTCTTCTCCATTTTCCCATCTCTTTTCTTCTCCACATTGTGACTCACGCAGCAGCCCTCAACGATGCTGGCCTGTCACTTTACATACATGGAAACACAAATACACGCACACACACTCACACACACCTCACTTTTATGACATAAAAATCAATCCTTAAATAATTGGACTGTGACAATCTCCATTGTTTTGACTCTGTAGTTCAGAGCGCTGGGTTTGAAAGTAACAACAATGATAAAGGGCAAAGCGGCAGCTTTTTAATTAGACAGTATTGATATGTATATTGGCTTATTTTATACACAGAATCCCATCAGTAGTAAGAGAACGGGCTGCTCAGTTGTTCCTTGGCCAGTTGTGTGTGTTTGCATTATTATTTAAACCACAGGAGAGTTAACAAAAATTAACTGTTAATATTCTTTTTCAACATGAGATCCAAAGAAGTGTTATACCTGAAGATCCGGTCACCATCAGGCGAATCATTCGATTTAATTGATCAGAGGCACAGACAAAACATCAAGAGCGTAAAAATCAACCCTTTGTTAAATGGTTAAGAAGCGACAGCATAGACTTTGAGTTTAGCACTTTCATTTTTTCCTTTTACTAGACTACTGTAATACACCGTGGATTTCCAAAAACTACAACAGACAGACTGCAGCTTGTCCAGGATGTTGTAGCCAGACTATTAACATGGACAAGGAACAAAACCCATCAGACCTGCTCCAGTATCACTGCACCAGCTGCCTGTTTCTTTTAGAATCGATTTTAAGCTTTTACGGGTGTAGCACCGTCATACATTTCAGAAGGCCTGACAGACTATGTTCTCATATCAGGTTTTAAGATCAAATACTGGGTTGGTAAACATACTTGGAATGAAGAACAAAATGGCAGATTATGCAATATCCAAGAACTAGGTTTAAATGTGTCCAAAACTACCACAGAATAAAGAAACTACCAGAGGTTTTGCCAAAAGATGTAAACTACTGGAAGACCTCAAAAACAGAAACAGCAGTTGTTCTTAACCTGTACCAGAGTTGGCACAGGAATGGGCACAGGAAAAATGTCCAAAAAAAAAACCTCTTTATGTTACTAAGAATACCAGCTGATCTGTAAAACACAGTGGCGTGGGCATGTGTATCTGCCAGTGGTTCGGTGGCTCTGAGGCTGCAGAAGGATCCTGCAGCGGACAGAAGCGCCTCCCACCCACCCCAGCGTCTCAGGGTAGGTCACCTTGCACCAGGACAATGACCCAAATCATAACAGTGACCCAGTCACATGCTCTTGACCTGTGAATGATCATGCCTTTCACTTGGTGAAGACTGAAGAGCAGAAGCTCAAGAAAATAAGTGTACCAGAGACCTGCAAGAGCATCACCACGGAAGATGGCCAACATCTGGTGATATTTATGGGTCAGAGTCTCCAGGCAGTCATTGGCTGGATGGGATTTGCAGCCAAGTACTAAACATGACAGTTTTATTCAAGATTATGTTCCTTTGTTCAATATCTGTGCAGTTACTTATGATCCTCGAAATGGGGGGACGTAATATAAAAGGTAGCAGTTGTATGTGATACAGTGTAACTGCCTTACAAAAGGTGAGATTCTCTTTGATACAGTCATGGATCCACATATCTGATATGGTGAACAAGTCAAAAATGATGATAGATGATACACTACCCTGCATGTAGCTACACCGTGATATGTTTATACCTAATTCCAACCCTACTGGTATTTCAGTAATTTAAAGGAAATCTTTAGGTTATTTCAGTTTTTTTCAGAAAAAAATGTATCATTTGGTGTTTCATAATCACCATAAAAGTCCCAATAACAAGATTTCCAATTATTGCAGAGATATTTGGTCCCTTTAGGGAGTAAAACACATACATGCAAACATTTACATGCACAAACAGACAGACAGACACACACACACACACTGGCTTTGTAGCTTTGGGTACATCTGCAGCTCTCCAAATGATGTCCATCTCAGATCTGCAGCTTTTGCCCCCATCCCTCCACACTGGGCCAATGCTCCAGCTGCTCAGATCAGCGGGAGATGCACAATGTTTTACTACTGCTGCTGCTGATGATGTGGCTTGAATATAAATGAGATAGTGGTAGTTTCCCTTTTTCAGATTTCTCTGTATGCAGAGCTTTTGATCTGATGAGGTGGACCTTTGTGTGGGCATTACAGCATTATGTCTTGAGATTGCTCCTCAAACAGGGGTCACAGCAAAAACAACTCCTATCAGCAACACGAAGCCTGTCAAGAATCCATGTATACGTCCCTTTGTGTCCTGCCAAGTGACACCTCATCACTTTCAAAATTTCAAATGATTTTTAATGACCTGGTGGGGAATCCAGATGCTGGTCTACTGCTGACCATCAACAACAATATTCCCATAAAACAAATAATATGCATGTTTGGTGCACTCTTTGTTCATAAACTCCAAGTGTATCCTGGGATGAATTCCAGCGATTCCGGTATAAAGAGACTTTCATGGAACGGTAAAAGAAATTTCCAATAAATCGTCACCACGTGGGCCACATTTCTGCTGATGTGGTCCAAGGAAATCCAACCACTTTTTTTATGGCCAGACCAGCAGTAAGGCAAGTCATGTGATCAGTAGCGATACAGCAATATGCACTTCCCTGCAAAAATGCAATAATGTTGTTTATTGCTCATTTGAACAGATTTGAACAGCAGAACAGAACCGTAGATTGCATGTAAATTGAAAGGAGGGGGGGGGGTGGAGGGCAAACCGCTAAAATAAAAGCTCCACAGTCATACTGATGAGCATGCCATCCTAGCATAAGCACCGGAACACAGAGGCTGCGTAGGGATCTCTCCTTTATTATTCATTTTCCTTCCTCCTTTTTTATTTTTTTACTTTTCATTACTCAAACGTTAAGAGTGAAAGTGCGATAAGGAAAAACGTAAAGAGCCGAGCGGGCTAGTCAGGTGGTAGCCCGTCGCAGTACGCCCCCGACACCTTCAGTGGTCCCCGTTCTTGGTGAGAGCCAGAGGGAACCTGCTCCTCAGTTTAGCCAAGCCTGCCCTATTAGTATCAACAACACACACTTTCCTACCATCGCTAATTCAGTAATCACAAAATTCGCAAGAGGAGCAATTTAGTTCGCCATTTGCTCTGAGCAAGACTTAATGGTGAAATATTTCATCACACCAAGCAATGTCACTTTAACTAGATTATCTCGTGCTTTCCTACAGGGCAGGATACAAAAGTGATTTGCTTATGGTGTAAAACAAGAGACAAATTACTTACTAATCTAGGTCTTCAGCCATTTAATGTCTCCCCTTAAAAATGTCTTGCCAACTGCCTTTTCTTCTGTGTTCCTGTCTGTCAAATGCCCTGTAAAAGCCTGTATGTGTTTTATGCCAAAATTATTTTGTGCCTTTTGTGAGGGGTTCTTTCATTTCTGGAAATGTGTAAAACGATTACATGAATTCAAGTCAAGCTCCTTTTCCTTTAATTTTGCTTGAGAGGTTTAAAACATGTCTTTCTTTATCAAAATCAGGAGAAAATTCTACATATCACACTTAGGCTCAGCATCAGCACGGGCTCCAGAGCTGTCTCAGCTGGCAGTGAGTCACTTCAATGAGTCCCAACATTGTGATGAACAGCGCGTGAAAATGGAACGACAGCTCAAATAATAGATGTGTACCTCAGAAAAAGCAACTTGAGGTGTAAATCAGGGCATGAAGATAGATTCAAGAATATATGTCAAATTTTAAAAAATGAACTGCTACAGCTACTCACAAAGATTAATTGAAACATTTCAATAATTCCCAGTACACATCTTCTGATACGTCTATTATCCCTTGTATAGCTGTAATGTGATTAGGTCTATGCAGACTTATAAATCTGCACTGTTGATATGACAGTCTAAACAAGTATGCTAAATTCTTACCTGTCCTGTTTAGTGCAGTACCAGTTCCCATCATTAGATTTGTTTCTGACTGAATAAACAAACAAATGAAAACATAAAATACGTACACAGATAAACAAACAAACAAATGAATATATTAAACAAGCACATAGATAGATAGATAGATAGATAGATAGATAGATAGATAGATAGATAGATAGATAGATAGATAGGGTCTAGCTTCCTTGCTGAAACCAATAAAACGTAATACACAACACATAATACACAAATGCAAAAAGACCCACGAGAAACGTCATACTTTAACCGATACAACGTCGCCCTCCAGAGGCTAAATTAAGCAGACTTACCTTTGAGGGTTTGTATCCAAACAGCATAACAACTGCTACCTTCAGATCTTCTCTAGACAAATAGCCCTTCTTTTCTACATCACATTGATAGAAAACCTGGGTATCAGAAAAATAAATTGCTTGTCACATTTTTGATGAACAACTTTATGATCCACAGCAGTTCCATATGGCCTATGTTATCCATTTCTATTCGTGTTTTTTCAGTTAGTAACGCCAACCTTGCAAGACGCGATTTATACAGGTAAAATATTTTTAGAACGAACTAAATCTTAATTGTCGTAATCGTAATCTTGATTTTTTGTGCTCAAACGGATTTAGTCAGAGCCCGGATAGCTCAGTCGGTAGAGCATCAGACTTTTAATCTGAGGGTCCAGGGTTCAAGTCCCTGTTCGGGCGTAAGTTTTTCTGACAAAGTAAGATAATTTCTAGTTGTTGGTTTCCTTTAATGTGTTCAGTTAACAGCGTCAACAATATCGCAAATTACTAATCTAGCTATCTCACTGATATCCATAAAGTGAGGCATCAAAAAAGTTCTTACCGAAACAAATCTTTTCCTGTCAATATCAGTTATTTTTCTGTCATTCATACAAAAAGAAGCACCACTTAGAAGAGACATTTCCATCCGTATCAAAAGCTAGAGTTTCACGATCATGAATTAGCTAGGCTAGCTAGCAAGTTATGAATGTTTTTACGTTTACATGGTAACCTCTACTTTTACATGATAGGCTAAAGTTACTTGATGTGACAGATTCAGCAAAGGTGATTGGCTGGATAAATCCAACTATCCCAGAGTTGTTGAGAGAATTGTCCTAGCCAGGCTATCTAGCTACGCAGCAAGCTAGGCGCCAACAACAGCAGTAAGACTTTTCGTCACAAAAGTCCTAAAATACAAAATGAATCGAGACTGTTGTAGTTGTTGATGAGGGACTAATATGGCCACAAAGAAGCAAATAGCAACTATTATAACTTATAGTTACATGTGATTAATTCAATGTATGTTTGTTATGTTAAAGTACTTTTATTTTGAAGTTAATCCCTCAGTACATCGTATTCGCGTCTTTAAACAGAAGAATAAGCATTGGAGTTCAAAACACAAGATAACCATTCAATTTTGCTTTTTTTCATACGTAATGAATGCAGCGTTATACCTGCTACATTCACTTAGTGATAAATGATTTCTGCCTTGGTGTCATTTTCGTACGTTTACACTTAAAATTCATTTTAATCTGCAACACTCTCTTCCCGCCAGAGTAAGTCAATATCTTTGTTTAACCAAGGTAGCTAGCCAACCGGCTAACTATACATCTTTTTTGGGCTGAAGATAAATTAAAACGAATTCCGTTCGAGAGACCGTGTGTACATATGATATTACCAGATGAGTTGCAGCCATCTATCGCTAAGATAGCTACTCTGGTGTTGCAGCTAGCTCAAGATAAACCCAACAGTTATCTACAACAGATAGCTAGCCTTGCTTTACGTACACTAGCTAGCTAGCGTGATTTGTTTGCGCTGACGTTTTATGGCTATGTAGCTATCTAGCAAGGTTGAAGAATGCATGAGAATGTATGAATAATTTATGAATAACTTTCTAATAACATGTCGAAGCTGGAGAAGGCTTTATTGCTAGTATACTCCTAGCTTGTTGTAGTAACCATTCCATGAGGAAGCCATGGAAGATGTTGGAGGTGGTTTCATAAAATCCTCTTTGAATTTGTTAAGCAGTGTGTAAAGGTGCATTAGCATTCTGGAATATAGGACTACCATGAAATAACTCTTTGCACCACACGGTGCATCTATATAGAAATTGACTTATCTTTTTATTAGCTTTTTTCCACCTATCCTAGGTTACGTAGGTGTGTATATTTATCTGGCGTTATGCATTATCCTGTTAGGTGCCTATATGGCCTATATGTTCTGCTTATAAATTTGACTCTACTGGTGACTACTCCTCTTTTAATAACTGTTTATGTCTAACTTATGCTGTTCTGCTTTTGAGATTTGTGCGTGAGAGAGACTCATAAACCTTGAATTTGGGCACCAACTATTTTTCACATGTGCTCCATTTATTTTGTCTTCTTCCTGCCGTTTTGTATTGCATGTTGCTGACTTTTGGGACCATAAAAAGTAAATAAATATAACTAAAATAACTATAATAAATAAATATATAATAACTGAAGCACAAAATGACTACTGTTGCTTTGTTTTGTTTCCACAGTAGAACAGAATGTTCCAGGAGAGTCAGCATGGCAAGTGGACACTGTCTGATAGTGATGACGACGATAACATAATACCTCCGACACCTCCAAAGGACTTAAACAAGCCAAATGTAAAGCCAGAGCACAAAGCTAATTCCCTTAATACAATTTTAACCCTAAAGCCCAAATCTGAGCCCAGCGGAGAAAATAATGTCGAGTTTCATCCGTCTCTCAAGAGTGAAAAGGCGCGTCCCATGCGTTCTGAGGCCAGAAGAGCAGCTCACCTTAACGAGAGCGATCCAGTGAAGTATGAAAACACTCATTCACCTTCGGTTAAAAGGAAGAGAGACACAGATGAGGGAGGCTGGAACCTTTCAAGCAGTGATGATGAAGCTCCTTCATCAGCCCCCAAAGTAAAACCCAAACAGTCAAGATCAAGTCCCCCACGGAAAAAGACGGAGGTTCCTCGGCCACCAAGCCCCCATGGTGCCTCGTACTATAAAGAGGAGCCCAGTGATTTCTTTGAGGCTGACTTATCTGCGATGAATAACACGTACCGCTTTTATTTAAACAAAGTCAGCGGGATAGACAAAAAGTACAACACTGGAGCTTTGCACATCAGAGGTAAACAGATAGGAACAATAGCTCTGCCTTTCTGGTAAGAGTTGTAGAATACACACACATGCGCACATGTGAAATTCTGTTAATTTCAAAATGTTATTTTCACAATTTTAAAATGTGTTTTTTTTTTCTCTGCTTCTGAAATTAGAAATACTGTCCCCCATGTTTGGCACTCTGAAGGAATCTGTCCAGGTAAATTATTCTTGCATCTCAGACGAAGGCATGTTGGATGCGCTCATAATTTTGGTTTTGACTCATGTTGGATGCACTCATAATTTTGGTTTTGACTCATGTTGGATGCACTCATAATTTTGGTTTTGACTCATGTTGGATGCACTCATAATTTTGGTTTTGACTCTTGTTGGATGCACTCATCATTTGTGTTCTGTTTTCAAGTTCAACTACTGCTTTGATATTCCGTGGATGGTTCAACAGTACCCACCCGAATTTAGGTAATTGTCTCTGTGTGCTATTTGGTGTGGCTTCCTCCAGTAGCTTAAAACTAGTCCTTGATTAAATTATGTATTCAGGAGTGATTCTTTATGTAACATACCTCATAGTGAAGTATTGTGCCTGTCCACTGTATTAAAACCCATTTTCTGTGAGCTTAGTCTAGAATGTCCACATTTGCATTTCAAATCAGGTGTTGTATCCTTTTGAATGCTTGCATATATTGTCTCTTGTGCAGTTATTTCTATTTGTTGATTATCAATGAATAACTTGGACAGAGAATGTCAGGGGTGTGTTTTTGCTTCTTAATGCATTTCAGCTTGGAATGAAATTCAGACAGAATCTCGATTCACTCAGGTGTAGCTCAGGCTTGAATTGGATTTCATCAGGAAACCAGTTCCAAATGGGAACATAAAAGAAATTTCAGTTGATGATCTCCAACTGAAAGAGTTCAGTTGATGATCAGTTGGTTGTTTTATCAATTACAGCTTTGCTTATTTGGCATAGATATGTGCTTTCTACACATTCACAGCTATATTTCTGTATTTGTGCGCTTTTATTTCAGGACAAAGCCTCTTATTATTGTCCACGGGGAGAAGCGAGAGTCAAAGGCGCGGTTGATCCAGCAGGCTCAACCATATAGCCATATTCACTTCTGTCAGGTGGCTCTGAACATGCTTTGTTTCACAACACAACTTAGCACTTTGAAAGATGTAATATTCTTGTCTCCACTTGGGGGCAGTAAACTGCTATAATCCCTCAAATTGTGTCCAGTTTTGGAATAATGATTATAAATGTCAAATTTATAAATGTTTATTTCTGTTGCTGCAGAATTGTTAATTGTCTTGGGTCTAACTGAACTTGTTTGTTCTCAGGCCAAGCTGGATATCGCCTTCGGCACTCATCACACGTAAGTGCTTTGATTCTTGTTCTCTTTCCTAACAAGACATTCACTGAACTGAACTTTATCATGTCCACAGGGGAAAATCATGCTCTGATGCATTTGATATGTAGCCATTATACAGCTGTCGTAAGATGGGGCTCTCTGCTCTAAAGAACCTGAACAGGCACTTCGTTTGCTGTGCTTTCGAATGTCACAACATTTACATAAGTGCTTCTGTTTTCTGCACATTCAGCTTTGCTGTATATCAGGACCTTTTGATTTGCTTCTTGTATTTTTCCAAGAATAACCAAAAGGTGTAATGCAGTAACAGTATAATGCAGTATAAAAGATGCGTAAAACATGTAGATGGGCTGAAGTATGAAATGGGAAAGTACAGCAACAGTACTACTACCAGTAATAATGACAATAAATGATGATAATTGCAGTAATAATACTAGTAATAGCAACAACAATAAAGAGTAATCAGAACTGTGTAAACCCCAGATTGTAAAAGGGGTGATGATTAGTTATAGTTAGGAGTGGAAAGTGTACCACTCCTTAGCAGAGGTTTTGCTTTTTACAGGTGTGGGTATTTCTCTTCAGAAGTGTTGTACTTCACATGATGTTCACCAGAATACAGCTCTAGGACCACTGCTTTGTGAAGTACATGAAACGTAGGACACAGAAGTGTATTGTGAGTGAAAACGGTGGTGTAAGGAAATGCTAGCAGCAATGGGGTGGCAATGGGAGCAGTGCTGGAGAGGGAGGCCAAATCTCCTAAGAGCCACAGCTCTGGGGGCTAAGGTTGTTAGAGCCTGCTGGTGCAGTCTTGTAGCATTTGCCAGATGGTGGGGGAGTTCACCAGCTGGCTGCAGTGGGAAGAGGCCTTGGTTGCGCTGAGGGTTGATGGTGGTGCTTGATGGATCAGATCAGAGTGAGAAGCATGTTATCTGCCTCTTAGAACTCTTAAGAGAGTTTGACCTCTGTTTAACCACGGGGCTTCAGCTGAACCCTCTCTGCAAGTTTCAACCGTATGTTAAACTTGAACCCCGTTGAATATTAATGTGCTACATTCCTAGTCGACCGGATTTTCTGTTAGAAGGTTTGATATGTTTTATTCAGGAACAGAGAGTGGGAGCATGCCCTGTAGAATTAAACAGGTTTTTTTTTCCTTCCTAAGAGAGCTCCAGTTGTCTGGCTCTTAATGAAATAAATAAAACGGTAAAGCAGGATGATTCTGTGACCAACCTCACACCTGCATCCACCTGCTGAGAGCATGTTGCTTCTCAAATGGATTATACCTGTTCCTCACTGGTGCATTTAGATGCATTTATTTAGATGTGCTCTAGGTAAACGTTGGCAGAACAGAGCTCCCTTCCCCAGTACTGAAGTAGTTTGCAAAAGTACAACAGTACTGAAGACTATTGTACCTATCTTTGCATATTTAATCTAATGAAGAAAAATTATATAACATGGTATTGATAATGCCGGTATTGATTTGAACTTTAAACATTTAATTTCAACAACAATGTGTAAAAATTAGCACGTCAAGACGACTTTTGAACCAGGAATGTTTTTCCACACCTACTCCCTGTCTGAAGGACATATTTCATTTCCAGGAAGATGATGCTGCTGTGGTATGAAGAGGGATTCAGGGTCGTTATTCTGACATCGAACATGATCCGGGCTGACTGGTACCAGAAGACACAGGGGTACGACCGACAAGCACCTGTTACGTGCATCTTTGTCACAAGCTTTCGACAGACTTAATTATGTGCTTTGTCATACATGGCTAAGTAGCCTGTTTAGTTTTTCTCCTTCTCTCTGTTGTTGAAGTTGTTTTGTTGGATTGTGTAAAAAAGGCACTTCTTTCATATCTGGGCAGTTCTGCATTCACTAGACCTGAAACATTTTTCAGTTGGTTGCCATGACAACACACTGAGCAGATGATTTCAGCAAAGTGAAATGAAGCTGATTTCTTCCGAAAGGGTTTTTTTTATATGCAGAGCTTTGCAAATCTAAATAATTCTTTTGGAAATCGATCATGCTTTTGCAAACTCTGCGCAAACTTTTATTAGTCAGCTACAGAGAATACGGTTTGTAAGTGCATGTTGGATTTTAATCAGAATAATAAGCTGGTATGATTTACCGAAATGTAACTGCATGTGGTTTCAGTTTTATTTAACTCCTCTGAGTAATGTTAAAGAGATTCTTCATGCATTGCACGACATGCAGTCTTGCAGTAGTTCATGTAAAAACATTTTGTAAGCATATTTTATTCTTCTGGCACAATCTGACAGCTCTTTGTGCTCTTTGGAAGACCTCTGAGCAGTGTTCAATGTACTGTCTGTGTCCTTTTAACCTCTGAGTTCATTTTTGTGCTCTTGAAAATCAACCCCACCCCTTCTGACCAATTAGACAGTGATGCACAGCCATTTTGAATAAACTGAATGATGCATACTGATGTATTAACAATAAATACACAAAGTGTAATCCTCAAACATTTTAATCAATTGCATATCTATCCAAACAAACACTAGCTTTAAACAAGCAAACTCTAGTCAAGGAAATGCTATTTTTAAACTTGCTGTATGTCTTCAGCGTGAGCAGCACAAGAGACATACAATGAATCTCATTAACATCCTGCTGTTCCCCCATCAGGGTGCATCTGATCCCACATGTCTTCT
>JAOXYF010000011.1:13804522-13885352 GCA_028565775.1 Sternarchorhynchus goeldii | reverse complement strand
AAATCGAACTAGATCTAGCTGTGTGCTTTTTTTCACTGCTGTGTGCAGTTCAACTGGCTATGCTTTCATTGGAAGAAAAGCACGATATCTTTTCCTTCCTTGCAGCATACTTTAGCAGCCAACTAGACATGTGGGTGGTTGCATGCCAGAATCTAGTGCCTCTCCCTGCCCAGCTCGTTGAAGCGTGGTTTGTGGTCCAACCACCTTAAGTGGTAGGCAGATGCATCAGGAGACAATGGGCCTCCCATCTCGGTACCAGGGAGTAGACCTGCTTCACTGGGAATTGGGTGCAGCTAAATGGAGTTGCAGCCAAATAACTACACATAAAACAATACTATAGTTGCAGAAAACGTTCTCCAGTTGTGTCATTTATATAAGAATGTCTGCTCCAATGGAGGGACAGAGATCGATTTTTCCTGATAGATCTTGTTAAATGTCAGTGGGCACCACAGACAAAAGATGTTATAATGCACGTCTACATGAAATAAATGCCATGTAGTGAACATCTACATAGAATGAATGTTTAAAATTCAGATCACTCCCCTTACCCAGAACACCCTTTAACTGGAAGCATGATTATGCATAGAGACTAAATACTTTCTTTTTTTATTTTTTATTTCAATCATCAACACCCACACACACAAGAGAACTAATAACTCAGGTTTAGTTGAATAATTCTTTCTTTGTATGATTTCTAGGTTTATCCTTCAGTGGATAATGTTCGGACCAGCTTGGAAGGTTACCCAGGTACTGCTCTCCTTTCTGATAGGAATAACTAAGTGATTAAGAATTCTTAGAATGTATATTTGATTGTGTTTAATCAAAATCCAAAATGATTTTGAATAGTGTTTATGCTTTATATTTTATCTTATGTTGAGGTAATGTGAGGTATTAGAGCACTCAAACGAAACTTCTTAGATGAATCTGACATTCTGGATACACTGGGGGCTGAAAAACAAAACCGAAAACCTCTAGTTCTGCTTTTCTTCCCTGCTGAGCAGGATGTTAGAGCTGTGGTTGAGAAATCCTTGGGTGTCATACTTCCTCTTGAAACTTGGCATGAACAGTGATTTATAAATTGCTTGTCTAAGGTCCTTTGCAGAAGCCATGAAATGGTTCCACATGGCTGATATTTCCTGTGTTGTTGCCCAAACTGTTTGAACGTGCCCACGCTGACTGGCACGGGAGGGCAAAGGAAACGAGCTGCATGTGTGTTTTGTTGTTTGTTTGTTTATTTGATGTTTAGGTTGGTTGGTCGGTTGGTTTATTTTAACGAACTAAATTTGACATATTTGGGGTTTTTTGTTTATTTTTACTCAGAATGTTTAGGCCATTATTTTCTGTTGGTGTCAGTACATCAGTAGAGATAATGTATTAGTAGTATTTATTCTTTAAAGAAAATTAATTACAAACTTTCAAAAGCTATAAAATAAAATGGCATAATGAGTGGGGGTACATTTTGAAAACAAAACTTGTACATTTAAATGTTTGTATCTTAGGCTGTTGGAAAAAAGGTTTTCAAATAACTAAACGAAGACTGAACATGAAAGACATTGTTATTCATTGAATGATATTTTCATTGCTGCCGCAGCTGGAGGCTCTCTACCCTACAGCATACAGACAGCACAGAGGCAGCTCTGGCTCCACTCTTATTTCCAGTAAGTTATTCCCATTCACACCTGTTTCCACCTGAAGAGTCTATAATCTGCAGTAATATTTTCCATCAGTCACTATTTTAAAAAAATGATGTTCCACACAGATCTAGACTAGATCTAGATCTAGAACACTAACGCTAGCATTGCATAGCTCCTGAAACAGCAGGGGATTGGTGCTCACGAAACCAAGAGCCCATGTCCCAGGAAGCACACACACTGTAATAAATATGTAGATCGCTCTAGATAAACATCAGCCAGATGCTGTCAATGTCAATTCAGAAGTGCCCAATATGTCCATTTGTCCCAGTTTCATAAATCACCATCAGCTATGATTGGGCTGTTTCCATTGATCTCAGTGCTGGTCTTGGTGCTGTTCCTCAATTCTCTCACAGTGATTAATGGAAGCCGACACACTTATTCAGTGTACAGTAAAATAGTTCTTCTTACTCAGTTGAGTAAGAGGAACTGCTTGCCAGTAGCTACTTATCATTGTCACTTCATTGGAAAGAAGACATGATTATTAAAGCAGAGTGTCCAAACCAGCACAGTCTAAACATGCTCTCTCTCTCTCTCTCTCTCTCTCTCTCTCTCTCTCCCTCTCCCTCTCTCTCTCTCTTCCCACCCTCATTCTCTGTCTCTCTCTCTTCCCCCATCTTCTCTCCCTTATATCATTGTGAATAGCCACTGGAGAGCTGAAACATCAGGGAGAAGCAGTGCTATGCCCCACATCAAGATCTACACAAGGGCATCACCAGACTTCTCTCAACTGGCCTGGTTTCTTGTTACAAGGTTAGATGTTGAACTGAGGGTGTGCAATGGGACCCAGTAATGTCAGATCAGAAACCAGATAATGTACAACTTGCTTAATGTAGTACGATGCCTTGACAAATAACTGTATTTTACTGATAATGAAATCTCCTATATTACGTGTATAATTAGGAATTTGTTATATATTTTCGAGTTTGATATTTTCCAAATAGATAATGTAATAATTTGGAGAGCCATGCTGATCTTTTAGATTTCCTCTTCACTGTCTGTACCCACAAAACGCAACATCTGTGGTCTACTGAGATTCTTCTATGATGTGTCAGCTGTGGGTTATTTTTGGTATTTTGTACTCTTTAAATCCCATACCATACTGTGAGTCTGTAGTTTATGCAGTGTGTCGCATTTTACTGCCAATGACTAGGTTCTAGCCAGCAACTGTTCATCCAGCGGGATGAGAGAGTTCTCAGATTGGCTCTTGGTTGTACCAAATCACAGGACAGGAATCAGTATGTGAAGTCCGCTGGATCATGGATGCTTCTGTCTAGAGTTCTCAGACAGTGTTTCTTTGTGGAGCTGGAGGGATAGATTAACAAGATGTTGAAGTACCTGGCAGTTGGATTCCACCTGACTTGAACACTTCACATGCGAGTACCATGTCCTCTTTTTCCCCTCTCTCTTCCCTGTAGCTTTCTTGGCTTCTGCTCTCATATTCTGTCATGAACCAACGACAGAGCAGGACTCTGGATATGATTATAAATTATTACTATAAAAAATGTAGTTAACATAAATATAGTAAATATAATTCATTTCAGACTAATTCCATGTTCAGTTAAGAGGAATCCTCCTGGACTCTCATGTACATATTAACCAAGCACACCTCTGATTTGTTTATGTTTAAATAAGCTTAGACTGCATCATATCATTGGTAATTACCTAGCAGCAGAATCATGACCATTTGATTTTATATTGGTGTTTCAGAGCCCTGGTGTTTATGGTGTCTGAGGTTATATAGAATTAGATGTTTGTCAGTTTAGCATCACAGACTCTGGACCAAGAACGGGCTTCCATGATTACTTGTTTTTTCAGGTGATCATGATGCCTCAGAATAACTAAGTGACTTAAAGGTTTGTTATGCTGTAACTGAAGAAAATCCGATCATTGTAGGCTGTAAAATGAGATCCCTGTGGGCTATATGAGATCCCTGTGGACTGTAGAATGAGATTCCTGCTGATTATAAAATAAGATCCCTGTGGATTGTAAAATTCAATTACTTCTATCTCTGGTCAGTTTGAACTCCATCCTGTCTGAAGATGACTGTTTCTGTCGTGGTAACTATGCACTAGGACGTTGAGAGGATTTTGAGCTGTTTGCAGGTCATTTGCAGCAGGTCCAGCAGTACTGATTTATCAGTCCCTTTCATGAAGATTAAAGTAGGAGACATGTGGCGTCTTGAGCCACAATCTACCACTTTCCTCATCCGTCCATCAAAAGGGTTTCAAACAGAGAAACTCCAGCTCTGAGAGATCTCACACCACTATTTTTTTGCAGTTGTGTCTTGTTTCACACAGGCTTTGGGCATGTCTGAAGTTTCAAAGCATTTGTTTTCCTATTGATCACAATAATAAAAGGATGAATTTAATTCTTGTTATTACAGCCTACTACCTTTATCTATGATGTGTAACAAAACTAATGTGGTATCCATTATCTAAGAACTCATGCATATTGGGTTTCTCACATATACAGTATTTAAAACTGGAGAAAAAAAATAAATATTTCACCTGATTCTTTTGCCTGAATGTACCCACAGTGCCAATTTATCCAAAGCTGCATGGGGTGCCCTGGAGAAAAACAATACTCAAATGATGGTTCGTTCCTATGAGCTTGGAGTTCTCTACCTGCCCTCAGCTTTTGTGAGTATCAAGTGGATTGATATACCATTAGTTCAAAATTAACTGAAAGATTGTTAAATGTGTTTGGGATCTTTTGTCTCAAAGAAAAATTCTAAATAAAGAGAAGACCATTGTCAGCTTGACCAGATGACGGAGCTCTTTTATGAAGAGCCTGATTACTATGAGATACACATTTACTGTTTATCCATATGCTATTATAGTGGTAGCAGTAATGAACCAGAGCTTTTTTGCATGAACCATGAACTTTTTTTCCATGTTCTGCAAAATATTTTTCTATGTATTCCTGCTATATAACTTTATAGTTGTACCAAATAGATAGCCATAAATTTTACAGCTCTCTGTAAGTATTCTGAAATGGGTTGGCTGACTCTATCAGGGTTGTGTACCCTGTGTACAATGTAATGTATCTTTATTGCCGTCTTTCACTACGGAAAATAACTTTAAATACAGTACCCACTGATGTGTATGATTTATATGCATTGTATATAAATAGGTTCATGCATAGCAATATAATACGTATTATTAAAAATGGGCTTGTTTGTATTCTGCAAAAAATTTAAATGTATTATTAGTAGAAATATTTTTATTTATTTATTAGTATTTATTTGTTTTGCTTTCTGCTTTTAAATGCAACTTAATAAATGTTGACATCAAATAAGGAAATGCCTGCACACTGTTCTAGCCATTTCAAATCAATTCCTATAAACTTCAGTGTGCTGGCATTTCTTGGTTTCTTCTGCAAACTGAAGTGCACAGTATGTGCTTTCAGAAGGTTTGTCTTACGTCAGCCCTCTACTAGGTAGTAAAGTGGGAAGCTCACCTTCTTAGCATTTAAACATAGATGAGTTTATATCTTCTTGTGGAAGGCACACATTTCTATTCTTTCCTCAGTAGGAAGAGAGAAAGCTTTTGTGTCTACAGATACTCACGGGGTAATTTGTCCTTGCAGAATTACTTCAAAAGTTGCTAAGCAACAGTCTAGTTCACTTCACTGGCTGTGGTAATGGGAGGAACCATGAGTCTGGAAAAGCATAGAGATACGGTTTGTTCTTTTATTGAAAAATGTTTTTAACACCTCGTTCTTTGTTCAAGCTTGTTGTCGTTAATTGTAGTAGTAGGAGTAGTAACATTTATCTTATAGTTTTAATGGCATGCTTTTTTTCTAGCTTTGTAAAAGAGATCATTACAAATGAAGCAAGTTAATGTTTTAGAGATGGACTAGTTAGATAGCAGGGGCTAATTACAGTGAAACACTGTCCTGCCAACAATATAGACAAGGAAGGTTTATTTCTTTAGCACTTTACATAAAGAGTGGCAACTCATACTGCTTTACGTAGACGTATTCAAATAATAAAGCTTATTATTATTAATAAATGTAACTTACTACATCTATCACCTTAGGGAGCGTTTTACCTAAACTTAAAAAAAAAGAAACCTTACAAAAACAATTAATAAAATAATGGAAATGATGGTTGATTTAAACACAAATATAATGGAATACTAAAATATAAAGAAATTGTTCTTGTATTAAAAATGAAAACATTGACATAAATTTGATTAATAAAAGTTACAAAGTGTACAGAATCAAATTTAATTTAAAATTAAGTGACAGAATTAATTAAGCATTAAGAGAAATAAAAGTGTATTATAGTGCTGAAAATTAAATGTTAAAAGTGTAGTGCTACAATTAACATTCTTTTTTCGGCAAAACAATGTACAGAGATACTAACAATAGGGTAGACATTCAGACAAAGCAGTAAGGAGAACTAAGAAATCAAACAATGAAAGCATAAGAGTAATACTGATAATATAAATGTTATAAAGGCATTTCCTAGAGTTGGACTTTTCAACATAGTCAGTCATATTACCATGATTGAGTATTCTTATTTTAGCCATGTGAATGTGTGTGGATATGGTTCAGGAGGGAGATTGGAGGCTGGTTTTCTGTCTCTGACCCATCAGGAGGACATGCCCTGACCATCAGGCACACAGTGTAACATCAGGAGGCTCTTTTAGTGCAGCACAGCCATGTCTTGTGGTGGTGCTGGTTGTGATTTTCAGTCCTGTGATGCGTGTCTCCCGATCCTTCTGTAGAAGAGACAGCCCATGTTAAAAGAGACAGGCATGTTGGACGTGTATTTAGGGTTTATTTCTTCTGCTTTGGAACATACCTCTGTTATGGCCTGTTGTTATGGAGTGTCTGTGCACCCCTTCGTGAAAGTGCCTGATAATATTAAAGATTAAATTTATTAAAAAATATTAAACTTAATTTTTAAAAACACTTCTAGAACAAGTCTCAAACTGCTTTACAAACTGCTTACAAATACTATGTAAAACATATAATAAAATTCTATATTCAGTAAGCAACACAAACTACTGAAAGACATGCTGACAAAAAACACACATAGATTATTCACTATTAAAAGCAAGAGAATAAACATTTTTTAAAACATGAATCACGTCCCGAGTTTCTATCAGCAGGGAGTTGATTTAACAATATCTGGACGTAAGCTGAAAAAGCCCTCTTGATTTTAATGTAGTTTGCAGGACAGCTATTAACCCCTAATTTGAAGCCCTTAGTTCATATTATGAAGGGGGCATAAGAGCTCAGTAATGTATGCTGTAGTCTTGTTGTTAATGGCCTGATAAGTGAACACTTACATTTTAAGATGAATTCTGTAGCTTATAGGTAACGTGTGAAGAGAAGCCATCACTGGTGTGATGTGCTCCCTGCTCGTTGTCCTCGTGAGAAGATAGGCTGCCGCATTTTGAACACGCTGCAGACGAGCCACCTCTCTGACTCAGACAAGTAAATAAGACGTTGCAATAGTTCAAAAGGGTGGAGACAAAAGTTTGGTGTTTTGTTTTTTTTTATTTCCTGTGTAATGGACAGGGTCGTCATATCTGGGTTATCAGCATAAAAATGAAAATAAACATTAAACCTTTGAATAAAATTGTATAAACAATGAAAATAAGAGTGGACCCAAGATCGAACCTTGAGGCACTCAAGGTGTCTAAGAGACACAAAGGCAGGCATCCCATCTCCAACACACACTATAAATGTCCTATTTGATTAATACAAAGAAAACAATTTTAGTTTCATCAATGCATGCAATACCGCATGAAAACTATGTACATGAGGTTTAACAATATGATATTTGGCATTTGTATGGAGGTTTATTTAACTATAATAAATTGTTATTGTAATTAGTTGTATTCTATAATCAGTTTATGGTATCAACAACCTTTTAAAGGAGGGTGGGTGTAAATGAATAAATATATAAAATATAATGAATCCTTTGATGTGTTGTAAGTATAAAAACTAGTTAAGAGCTGTTTCGGTATAGACTGCTATTTAATTCCTCTGTGATGTGATGTTCTTGTGGCGAAACATGTCCTATGTCAAGGTTTGTCCATTGGTTGATATAAGTTTTCTTGGTGAGAATTAGAGTTTAATAATAATAATGGGCTTCTGTTTAATCATGAGTTTCCTTAATAATGGGTTTAATAATAATATGCTGCATCTTTTAGCAAGTTGTTACAGTTAAAGACCAATGAGAGTGTAAGTGCAACATGTCCAGAATGTATAAATTTGTACACATATCATATATGTTACACTGCTACTAAGAGAACACTGTGAATGTGCTCTCTGTGTATCTCTAAACTATAATCCCATTTTTAAACCTTGTGTGCTGTGTGATGAGAGTGCTGTGAACAACTTTATTGAATATTGAACAAGTTGGAGATTTGCATTACTGGCTGAAAAACAAATATTTTTTTAATGTTTGTGTCCAAAACGCAGAGTTGGAAGAAACCTGTACGTAATGCTGCCATAACTGTTGGTGCTGTTGGTGTGCGGTCAGGGTTAGACAGACGTCTTTAACGGAGCTATGTGCGTTTAACATATCTGTGATCGATGTTAAGGGATCAAGGGAGGCATTGTTTATCTTTTGATTTAATAATGAATTTTATTTATTTATACTGAAGGAACTGATTATCAGTAGTGTATTTCAGTATTATTTCTGTGGAAGTTAACAGTTGTTTTTGAAAAGGTAATGGAGCTGATAAATCCTCCTTTTTGCCATGATTAGTGTGTGTTTATAAGGTGACTGGTGTTTTAGTGATTTTCTTCGCTTTCTATCAGGCCGACGGAGTTGTTGAGATGACAGGGTTTTGAAAGCATTGTAATTGTTTTATAGGTGTTTTTTAAAAGATTACATGAAATTGTATTTGTTCCTATTCTAGCCATGAGTTATTAGTAGACTGCTGGTGAATATATTCAGTGATGTAATTGCTATTTACAAACAAACAAACAGGTGCTTCTAAGACAACATGTTAACTTTTCTTTTGTAATATTGAATATCTGATTATGGGCCTTTTTTCTTTTTCCAATAAAACTCCGTGATAGCAGTGACAAGAGATTGAACCATTTGTCAGGAGGAGTCACAGGAAGCTCTGAAAAGATATAATTGATACAGAGAATAATGTTTATTTTTATACTAGCGATTTGGACTGTTAGGGTTAGAGCGAGATTGAGGCAGCGTTTGAAGTCATCATCTCTTGTTTTTAATAAAGGTATGTAATTAAGGCTGAATAGTTCTGACCGCTTTTGGGACGTTAGTCCTAAATACTTAATGTTACCAATGTGGATTCTCAGAAAAGCACCCTAGGCTGAAGAATCTGAACTGCTTTGATGTACAGGAAAAGTGAAAAATTAGCTGGCAACTAATTTAAATTGTGAGTTAGATGGTAATGTCAAAGTGTGTGTTTTTCACGGTGACACAGAGCATCACGAGTAAAAACTGTGTGGAAGCATTTCGCTTTTAACTCGGTCAAAAAGGTTGTGAACTGCAACATTTGCAAAGATGACCTTGCCTGGCTTTAGCTATGCTGGAGCAGCTGAAGAGGAAGCATGTTGGATTTCTGGATGATGAAAACTAGTCTTTGTAAATTAGTTAGCTAGCCAGCTAATGTTAAAACTATCCCTGTTACATTTCCTGTGTTGAAATAAATTTTCTGTTGATCAGAGAATTAGAGGTATGGTGATAACTGTAAGTTTCTAATGTTTCTAAATCACAAGAATTCTACAAATCATGCGTGCATGCCCAATGCAGGTTCCATTCAAATTAATTTATGGTTTGATTGATTTATGGGTTTGATCTCATTTGAGCTTGACTTTCAGGGAGGAGCGGGGTATGGGCATCCTTGCCTGGTTCCATGGTGAGAGTAGGCATCCTTGCCTGGTTCCATGGTGAGAGCGGGCATCCTTGCCTGGTTCCATGGTGAGAGCGGGCATCCTTGCCTGGTTCCATGGTGAGAGTGGGCATCCTTGCCTGGTTCCATGGTGAGAGTAGGCATCCTTGCCTGGTTCCATGGTGAGAGTGGGCATCCTTACCTGGTTCCATGGTGAGAGTGGGCATCCTTGCCTGGTTCCATGGTGAGAGCAGGCATCCTTGTCTGGTTCCGTGGTGAGAGCGGGCATCCTTGTCTGGTTCCGTGGTGAGAGAGGGCATCCTTGCCTGGTTCCATGGTGAGAGTGGGCATCCTTGCCTGGTTCCATGGTAAAGTGTATAATGGTAAAGCGAAGTGTATAATGCAGTGAAGCAGGGTGACGTGTATAATGTTTTGATCCAATGAATGAACGATTATCCGAAGCTAAATTTGTGAAGTGTGCTGAATAACAATAGCCAATTCATTTTGTTAAATGCTTTCAAGGCATCTAGTGATAATATTACTGTTTTGGGTTGTGCATGAAGCTAATTACATTAAAGTTTTGTTTTATTTTGTCCAGTGAATGTTCAGTGAATTTTAAATTAAACCTGTCTGATCTGGACAAAACAGGACGGGAGTGACTATTTCAGTATTTTTCAGACTATTTCAGTTGGCTATTTCTTTTGTGATTTTTAAATTTGTGCTCATCAGGGAGAGGGTAATAATTTGAAGGATTGGTAGGACCTTTATTAGATTGTTTGGGGGGTTATGCATATGTTTGCAGTCTTCATGTGTGTGTGTTACATGTATCAATCAGACAGTCATAGACCACAGAATAGGAGTGAAAGAATATCCCGATATGTACAAACGTCATGAAATCCTCAGGACCAGGTGATTTGTTGTTTGCCATTTGATGTTTTTCAAGTTCAGCTGGAGTCAGTTGAGCGTCTCGCACATCTAATACTTCCTGGCAAATAAAAACAAAACAAGTTTATTTCTGATTGAGTGGGATTGTGTTCAGGAGTGTATCGTGTAAAATGCTCCAAAGACCTTGTTCATTTCTTGTGAGTTCAGTATTATTTTATCTGCTGAATTTGACATAGAAAAGATTATTCACCCGTATTTGTGATGTAGCTGTTTGCCAAGAAATTTGTTCGCCTTGTAGATGTATTAAAATGTAATAAATGTGGCCTAAACATTGTGCTATTCTTTCCAGTTTTGTTTTAAAGTTGTTCATGTCATGTAATATTTGGGGGGGGGGGGGCAGTTAGGGTAATCCTGTCAGTTATTTCTCTCTATTCTAAGATGTTTTCACCCTGTTTTGTTTAGTTAACAGAATATTGATTTCATAATACCACTGTTGCTTCTTCACAGACCATATTACTGAACTGTTGGCCCTACCTGAGCAGTGTGTAAGCAAGGTTTATTTGTCTGCATGGCCCATTTAATGCGGTATATTGACTAAACAACATTAATTCACTTTGGATAATAAGGAATAGATCATGCTTATTGCTCCAAGTCAGACATTTTGTCCCAATATTTGGAATCATCTGGAGTCTAAACTTGCTTTATGCAAGTTGTTTTATTGTGTTTGAAGATTTCATCATTTGGCAGACACTCTTGTATAGAGTGACTAACACACAGTTATTTGTAGACAGCATGTGTGCTCTCTGGGAATAGAATCCATGAACTTGGTGTTTTAACACCTTGCTCTCTCTGCTCTAGCCTGAAGTATCCGGCACTTCCACAACAAAGGTGCTGGAAGAGTGTGACTGGAAATCTTACAAGTGATTTTCAGGTTGTGCATTGATGAATGGCTGAAACTTCCTCCACACGCTTGTTTTTAATTAAAGTCTTATTTCAGTTCTTAAAAACAAAACCATTTGCTTGGGTCGGTGGAGTTTGTTGTTGTGCCTTTGCGCAGCATGGAGTTTATTTGCCCGTTATAATGGACAAAATAGGCAAAATACAGCAGCACGTGTGGCCCATCAGATTACTGTCATGGCTCGGTCTTTCTCCTTTAGAGCTGTCCGAATCGTTTGATCAAAATCAAAGGAAGCCTTCAGCACTGAGCCTTAGGTGAGCGGGTGTTCTCTGCACAGAGCTAACAGCTAATGAAACTCAGTCATCTGAGAACAGGATTCATCTCCCCAGTTCTGCCTGTTTCCCACAGTGGGATGCTGTGCAGTGCCAAAACAATGGCTGCTCTGTATTAAGTGTTTTACTGCTCTGTTTGTAGTAATGCTTGTGGGGTTTTCCCATATCAACAATATCACTCATTTTGCCTTTTGAAATTTGTCACTTTAAGGCAAAATTTGACTTTTTGAATGTTATTTACATGAACATGTTATTGTTTATAGACTGCAAACAACCATGGTAGTGGACGAGTGGCTTCAAATATCTGTGTGTCAAATTACACGTTTAATTCGTTAATAGTTATAACTATTGATCTATATATTATTGATTTCTGTGGGCCGGGATCCTCAGTATTTCTGAATGGGGTTGTTAAAACATTACACTTTTTGAAGGTGGATGCCCCCACTCCTTCATGAACGCTTTGTTTTCTGAATGTTAATTCCTCACAGGTTTACACACCTTGGACATTTCAAATATGCATTCTGGAGATAGGTTATTGCTTTAACTTTTCGATTTTTATTTTCCCCAAACATTAAACGCGGCATTCCTCAGACTTCTTCAAAAATTAAATCAGTTCAGTGCCAGATTTTTTTTTTTTCTTTCTTTCTTTCACAAGGCTCTTAAGTCTCTTAACGTTTGTTGTAGCAGTACTTCCGTTAGTCTTACCACGTTGAGAAGGTCATGGACTGCACAGCTTGAACAGTGTCTCCTTTATACTCTCAATTATGTCATCATATTTTATCATATTCTGAAATTACGCTTGTCTTGCACTCAGTACCTGCAGCATTTATAAAGCAGAGAAGTCTGTCATTTTGCAGAGGTGCCACATACCAGCTGCAGCCAACACGGGCATCAGCAGTCAGGCAAAAGCCGTATCAAATACCAGCGATACTGTGTCAAAATTAGGTTTGTAAAAATGTACCACAAAACTCTGTTAAATCCAGAAGCTCCTGTCATACCGTGAAAAGCAAAAAGGTTTCTTAAAACAGCATACATACGATGGGCTGAGAAACAAAACCAGGAGACGGTTGGCTGCATCAGGCAGAAGCAGCCTGTGCTAATACACAAACAAATCACTCAGTAAGTAGCTGAACCCCACTGGTGTTACCCCACTTTTGGTGCTCTGGTCTGCACACACACGGGTGGTGTGTGCTTCACTCTGCCTACCTACATTCACTGCAGCATCTTGGGAGATGAAGAACAGATGCTAAGAACACAGAGGTCTTGCTTTTGATGGCTTCACAATTAGTGGTCAGGCTTTGTCACTTTGGGTTCTTCCAACGAGCAGCTTGACTGTGACACTCTGACTCAGACACAAAGAGAAGATGGAGCTCACAAACCTCCTGGGGTGCCCTGCTGTGTTCAGGCGCCTGTTTACACTGCAACGCTGCTGACTCACCTAATGAGTTTGTTTGTCCCCACAGCCCTTAAAACAAAAGCTGTCATTCTAGAGCTAATGATCCTTCTCTTTGGATCCAGCCACCCCACACACTTGCTCAGCATGTACGTGTAAATGTAGATCTTATTAATGAGACTTTTGGATATTTTGGTCTCGCCTTCTTCATTTGAAGTGTATTTGTACCATTTACATTGGTTGTAATTTAGATTTGATTGTAATTGTCTCAGGCTTTTCTGATTTTTAAAGGTTCCTTTTATTAACTCTCTCTATCTCTATCTCTAGAACATGAACACATTTCCAGTGGAGAAGAACATCTTCCCTATGTCTACCACCACCACAGGTTTCCCAGTGCCTTTTGATTTGCCACCACGTCACTACTCTGGGAAAGGTGGGATTGGATTTGTTACAAATGTAACTTCATGCTCTAAGAATCTTATCCAGTCTGGACTTGTATAGAACCCCATCAGAGTCAGTGGTCTGTGATCTGTTATTAGTTGTAAACAAAACAAGCTTTGCTATGCAAAGATGCATGTTCTCTCTTCTTATTCAGCACACAAGCTGCTCCAAGTGAGCAGTGTTTTTTCTTTGCTGCATTTTACATTCTTTTATGTCCATTTTGCATCCTTGAGCATATTGTTTAATAACACCGGTTTGCTTTATGTTTGCCATAATCCCTCACACGTGATACAACCTTAAGAAAAAGGATCGACTTCTCACCCTTGAACAAATTTGGCCTAAATTAAATTATAAATGCAGTATAAAGGCAGTAGTGGTTTATTAAGTGAATAAGAAGTAGCATATCATATTAGTGCTTAGTGTCTGGACCATGTTATAGCTTGTCGTCTGTATGTCTCCTACATGCTAGACTGTGTAATGCTACTCATTTTGCCTTTTTGAGGTTCCAGTTGTAAGAAAGCCACACCATTATGACACAAATGACACACGTCTGAGAGGACTATTGTAGACGAGTAATTTGTGCTTTTGGAGGGAAAACAGACATGTGGGCCACAGTCAGACATATTCTACTGAGGACCAATAGCAAACCACAAACATCTGGCAACACCCACTGTACATCCTTTACATTAGAAGTAGTGAGGGTATTTCTGACACTGCTGGATTATGATGAATTAGCTTTTCAAAAGGAAAAATGTACATTTGTAAAGTTTGCAGAACTACATCAGTTTATACAGGCAGGTTTTTAAATGACACGCTAGATCCGTTTTTTAATGCCGTTAAATCATAAAATGCTTGAAAATGTGCTTTAGAGCTAAAACACGGAACAATATCAGATGAAAGCAGCATTATTACACCTACATAGTTCCATGGTGATGTGTAAATTATCTTTTCGTATTTGGACTTCGGTTTTCAGCATATGCAGGTGCTGTCAAATCAAAATCCACGAAATATTGTTTAGTTTTTTCATTATTGCTCTTGGTTCTTCCTTTTTATTTTTCCATCATAAAGTATCATGGTAAAATATTTTCAGCAAACTGCTGAAAATATTGACCTGATTGTGTTTCTGGCAGCACATATTAGAGGCTGAATATCTGTGCAGTAGGACAGGACATGGCACATGGATGAAGTACCGACAGCTGGTACTGGAGTATCATTAGACCTTTAATGAGTGAATCCAGAATCACACCCTGAAGCTTTTTCTGTTAGGGATCAGACATGATTGCATTAACCGGGTAATTTTATCTCGACCAGGTTTAATCCAAGTTCAGATAACAAATGACTGTTTTCAATATTAATAACCCTTTTTTTTCTGTGTAGCCTTTTGCATTATTGGCCAATGAAAATTTGAAGAACACCTGCAAATTGGATTGTTCATTTTTTTTTTAATTAAAAATTTTAAGAGAGATATTAGAATTGGTTGAATTTGTAAGCAAGAGCTTTGTGAAATTGATGCTTTGACACGTATGTAATTTGTGCACATCAGGGGTTTATCTGCACTTTATTCATAGGGTATTAAAACAGTTACTAAGAACATATCAAAAATTCATTTTCTCATGTGTCCAGACCATTCTATTATAATGCATATCAGAAAGTTTCAGTCATTACCAGTCCTAGAACACTCAGTTCCTCTGCAGATACAGTAATAAATGCAGATACGCTCAAATGGAAAAGCTCAAATGGAAAAGCTCAAATGGAAAAGCTCAAATGGAAAAGCTCAAATGGCTTGAAGCACCTTTGAGTTAGAATAGTAATTCAGTAGTTGATTACATACGGCAAGGCACATGTACATGGGTGTGGAGAGTTTGATAAAAGCTGCACCTTCACTTCAACATAGCAGCCTGTTCTCTGCATACTAGTTGCTGTGCATACAGCAGTAGCCTAAGGACTTGTGAACGCTGAAAATAAAAGTGGCCCAGTTATTTATTTGTGACACAAATGTTTTTTTGGGGTTTTTTTTAAGTGTGAACAGTACTATCTCTCTCTAGTATATAATCTATTGCCACAGAAGAATTTTGAAGCATTTCCTGTGCTTAAAGAAACTAGTTTACTTGTATTGGAAGAGTAAAAGTAGTTGTGGTAATTGACTAAAGACTCAAAGTAGTTGTGGTAATTGGCTGAAGGGTGGATGGATATTATGCTGAAAAGTACCCGAAAGCTTACATGTGCAGGGTGGTTGTTTTGTTTCTTTGGTTGGTTTGTTTAGGGTTGTTTGTTTTTGTTTTTGGTATGACCTGATTTCCAACTTAGATTGTGAATGTTACCATAGAGACATTTAATATTCTAAGTGGTGCAGAGGTTTATTAGTTGAGTATTATTTGAGTCATGTGGTTGACACAATGTTAAAATAATTTTCAAAGTGGTTTAGTCTGGGTCTAGATTTAAACTGATGTCACGTGATGTCGAACCAGAGACGAGAACCTTGTCAGCTTGCTGCTCTTACCATGTTTATCTATGAAGAAGACAGCATGGAGGAACATCGGTTTGACCTGCCTTCGTAACTAGCAGCACTTTCCAGGAAATGTCAGGAGAGCAGCTAAGTGTGGATTAATATTAGAATGATGTGCTGTTGCTAAAGGTTCAGGGAAGTGTACTATCCTGCTGAGCATATTCATTAGTGGGTGCTTTTCCTTTTTTTCAAGTAGTTATATAGTTTTTTATGTGGTATTGTCTAAAATATGCCTGTTTTAGATTCTTGTATGACATGACACTATATATGGCCAAGGTTCAGTCATTAAGGTGTTTGAAGATTCAATTATAATCAGTCACATCAATATGGTAGAAATGTGAACTCCATATTGCCCAGCCCTAGGGCCCTGTAGAAGAAATGTTCCGTGTAATTGTGATGGAGAACAGTGAGGATTTTGTTTTCTACTTAAAATGTTAATTGTGTGGGTAATAAGCTAGTGGTCTTTATGTGCTACTCATATCCGCAGGGGAATTTTAATGGTTATGGTGAGTGTTGTCTCACACATTCTGATAGCATTTAACTGCTTTAAAACGATGTTCCTGGCTGTATGTGAGCATTTTGCACTAATTGAACAGTGCCTTTCTCTGCTGTCTGTGATTAGACTGTTAGACTTGCCAAAATATTCAGTTAGAAGTACCCTAATCACTTATTTTATTAGAAACTAAGAAACGTACCTTGTGTCTGCACTCACTGGCCATATTTTTAGTATCTGTGTCATTTAGTTTGATATTATGAGCACAGTGTTACAGACTGTACTCTATACCAGCATAAGCATCTAGCCAACCTGCTCATCACTGGTTAATCTCTTCAGTACAGAACCTCTCCTGGAAGGATATCATTTGAGTGGCAGACCATTCCCAACACAGTTAGTAATGGCAGGGATGTGAGGCTGGGTTCACAGTAGACGCCAAAAATAACCAACCAGCCGCAGTCTCGTATTCAGAAAGTGTCCCTTGATAAAGGGCTGTAGGACAGCTGGTGTAAGCTGTAGACCTTTAACTACACTCACAGTGTGGTTTTATTAAGGTAACATTTGCAGTGGAAGGTGGTTTGTTTTTATGGACAGTACTCTTCTGTCTAGACGCAGCTGTAGTGTATTAAAAAGTACTGTTTGGTCCTGGGTTCTTTATAGTACCATCATTTATCTTTAGAAAAGATTTCATAATGCCAGGGACAAAGCGCACACTGAAACCTCTTCACTTTTCTCTTTTTCTCTAAATGATGATTCAGTGTTAAAGAACATCATGGTTTGTGAGAGGCATCCATACATAAAGTTTTTCTGTCAGCAGGGTTTTTACAAAATGAAGTCTTTTTTCAGCAGTGCACAAAGTGACTCATTTGGTCATTTGGAGCTCTTTTGGTTTGTTCAGGTTTCTCTTTTCATGGTTCAGTTTAATCCAGTGGTTTCTGTTGGTTTCCATGGACACCAGTGTTCACCATAAGTAGTTTTTTTCGTGAGATCTAGACCTTACTACAAAGTGAAAGTGAGGAAGCGTGTCACTGAGACTGTTGTGAGGGGGCGTGTCACTGAGACTGTTGTGAGGGGGCGTGTCACTGAGACTGTTGTGAGGGGGCGTGTCACTGAGACTGTTGTACTGAGCAATAACTCATCCCCATACTCATGCTTTCTGAAGAGCAAGTCAGTAGTTTTTTAAAAAGTGTATACTTATTGTTACACAATGTATCTTTCTCCTTTCAGATCAGCCATGGATATGGAATATCCCATACACTCAGGCACCAGACACTCATGGAAATGTATGGGTTCCATCCTGAATATCTCCTGGTGCTCAGAAGAGAAACGGTTGTGTCTTACTGATTGTTTGTTTTTTCATCTCTAAGGATGCAGGCCTGTAATCATGGTGCTTAAAAAATGTATAAATAAATGTTCTAATCCTAAAATAACTTTGTAATTGATGATGCTGTTGGATAATAAAAAAAATATTGAACTGTTTGGTTTTTTGTTTTTGTAGAAAATATTTTGCTAGTATATAGTAAACCAGTCTTTGAGTGTATGTGACATACATGATGTATGTAATAAAACCATTTTTGAATGATATGGGTTACATTTTAAAGGCTTTCGACAAGACTGATGAAAATATCAAAATGCACCATTGCCTGTTTTCTAAAGTGCTGCTTTTGTGTTTGGAAAAACAGCTGCTGCTGATGAGATTGAAGTAATCACACTCCAGCTTTACTCCAAGATTTAGTTCACACCCAGACCTACCAATCATTTCAGACACTATTTATTGCAATCACTGCACAGTGAATGTACTTTGTGAGGGTTTGCTGAACAAGTAATCTGTGTGAGGGAAAACAAGGAGAAAAATGGATGACTGCGTCGGCAGGGGGGATCTTCAGTTGGTTTGTAGGTCTTTTGGTCTTTGGTCAGCAGGGTGATTGCTTTCACACTTCATACCACTGTGACACCATAATGTGTATGTTGAAGAATATGTGTACCTCCAATAACAAACCTTGAATCAGGGGGGAAAAAATCCGCCATTAATTGTGCTTGTCGCTTTATGCGGAAAATGTTGCTTAGCAACAAGGGTGAAAAAAACTTCACCCCGCATTGATAATGTCATGATTTCCAATGGGTTTGATCTGTCGCGCTTCTGATCATTTTGGTTACGTCTCCTTCAAATAAGAATATCACATATCTGAATACATTATCAGACAAGGAGTAGAGTGTAAGACACTTGAGAAAGAACTATGAATTATGTATGTCACCCAAAGCCTACATGGACCTTTGTGACATTTGTAGATGCTGTTTTAGACTTTGACTAAAATTCTGTCTTCCATTCTAAAAAGGTCATTGAGTATTGATCAGAACATTTAGGTTATTTCTAACCATTGTCATGACTGAACAATCAAATAGTGGGTGCAGGGCATGTTCCCCAGTCACTGTGACCTTATAGAAAGGTTACCCAGTTTTACACTGTTTATTCCTTATACCAACAATTATTTTTTTGCCATGATGGATGATCTTATGAGAGGCAGTTTGCATTTCACACAAATTAATATTGGACACAATGTGTTGTGTGTGAAAAGTGACTGCTGTTTCAGTAAAATGCATGTGCAGTGTTCTCCGGTCATCAGTGTTCTCCGGTTTAGTCTGGGAGGACTCCTTTTCTGCAAGTTTTAATGGCCCATTGTCCCAAAACACCTGACTTGCCTCATCAACTAATTAAGACCTCGTTAACGAGTTTATTTAAAATGGGAATGTTAGAGCAGGGAGAACAGTATGTGGGTACTTTAAGACCAGGACTGGGAAACACTGATCCACTCTGTTGAGATGAAAGTTCAGTTGCAATATAGAAATTTAAAAAAAAAGAAAAAAGGGAAGTACCATGGGCAGCATAAGAGGAAATGTCAGGCTGAGCTGAGTGGTTTAGTGGTTGCATGAGCGGTTATGTACAACAATGTGACAGTGATGCACTCAGTAATTCCGATATACTTTGAGCCAAAACTCTCTGCATTAGAAAACCACGGTTCACGTTATAACATCACTGAAGGCTGTGTGGTGGTCATGCCAGATCCAGAGACTTGGTGGTAAATGAACATAGAGGTTTTTCACCCATTGGCCTGTTTAAGGCTGGAAGTCAATAGTAGAGGCAAACACAGTGTCAATTGAGTGATGTTTAGAACAACACATGGTTGAATGCTTGGGTAACGTGCAAAATATTGTGTGGTCAAGTATCGAGGGTAACCCTCTTGGACATCTAATACGTAGCAAGTCCAGTGTTTGCTACAGACAGCAGGCAGGTCAAAGAAATATTTGTGTAGAGTCGATTTATTAAGCAAATATTATATTAAACAAATTATTAAACAAAGACTATAATTCAGGTCAAACTTCCCAAAATGCTATTGTAAATGGTGTTTTTTCATTGAAAAGAATTAAGTCTTTGAGAGCTTAAAATTCATAAAATTTTGTTCACGTTCATTGTAATATTCATGTTCATATTCATGTAATAATCATTTAATTTTCTGCAAGTGTGCTAAAGCTACTATTCGTAATCTGAATTTAATTTGGTTACATTATGATTATTTAGACATTTGATAGTTCGTTTAAACAATTAGTCATCCAGTTACATTTGTCTGTATGTGATGAAAAGTTGTTAGTGACTCCCTTACCTAAACTAAGGTGCAGGTCATACTTCAGATAAAGTGTTCAAGCAGACGTAGAAGAGAACTACGCAGATCAAGCTACAAGTGCCGCTGTCCGTGGTGCTGCCGTCTCCTGCTCTGAAGACTTGCCTGCAAGATCTGGCGTTCTCCGTTCATTTGTCGTTGACGGTCTAAATACCATTTTCAGGTGAGGTGAAACATGTTCAAATACGTGAAGCCTAATATAACCTCGGCGGGCGCATGGGAGAGGCGACCGAGGTGACGTAAGAAGTGTTTCTGGTGTAGACTTCGACAGAACCTTTCATTTGACGGGTGACTGCAATGGAAACTTACCGAGTAAAGTATAAAGTGCGCCCTTGGGATTAGCTGAAAGAAATTTAAGACGAGCTCAAAAAAGAGATCGGAATATAAGCACGAGAACTCCGTGACATAAGTAGGATAGGACGTGAAAGTTTCTGAGAAAAGTCGCGCTTTTCTTGCGGTATTTCGGCTCACTGCGTTTTCTCTTTGTTAACAGCCTGCGAAAGGGTGGAACATAATTAACAAAAGTTGTCCGGAATTCACTAAGTTTTAGCTTCGACGAACATGAGGACTTTGACGTTACATGTTGGATATCTCAAAGGTCGGAACGCAAACAGATACAAGGATTTTGAGATTTTATGTCGCCTTATATGGCTAGAACGACTCTTGCAGTGTATTGTTTTATCTAGCAAGGTCTTACTCTGCGATAGAACCCAGAGATTGTGTGACTCTGATGTGTTTTTATTTTAACATTTATTTTATTGCAAATGAAGACCAACAGTGATGGATGACAAGGAGACGTTTGACTTTTACTTGTGGACTTCGGTTAAATGTAGGAAGTGGAAACCTATTCTACCCTCTACAACAGCTGTAATATAATGGCATGTCGAGGCGTTTGTTGCTGTGGGTTTGGTCCTGTGAACGAAGATAACGCACGATTTATAATGTTGGCGCTCCTCATTCTTCTGTACCTCCTGTGTGGAGCCGCAGTCTTTTCAGCACTTGAGTACCCCAAAGAAAAACAAGCGAAGGACAGGTGGTCTCAGAGATTCGAGCACTTCAGTCAAAAGCACAATCTAAGTAAAAGTGACTTGGAAAGCTTTCTCAGATATTATGAGGAGGCCACCATCGCCGGGATCCGCGTGGACAACCTAAAACCTCGCTGGGATTTCCCTGGCGCGTTCTATTTCGTCGGGACAGTAGTTTCCACTATTGGTAAGAATATGTAATCACCAGTTTGGCAGAGAGTAAGGAGCCATTCTGGGTTTTTTTTACAGCTGTAGACTGGATCAGCACCGGACCTGTTTCTCGTTTGAAAAATGTGTGCATGTTAGCACGAATAGCAACTTTTTCATTTATCTAGAGTAGTAGCCTATATTAAGCTACGTTTTCTTTCAAAGAAAGAAAGGTTATTTGACTTTTGCAACATGTTTTTTAATGCAGACTGGGGTTACTTTGCCGCTCTAACCAAATAATTCTGTAGATCTGTCATCTCACTACCTCTTCGGTCACGTTACTGATTCTGATTCTGCTACCATGAGCTTTAATGTAGTATAAATTAGATGGTCATATTTACCGCAGTTCCTTCTGTCCGGTACTAGAATATGTGTCAAGGCATATTTTGCTAATAAGCATATTTTCCATTTTGCACAGTCTTATGGAAACAAAACACTACACAGTTTAGAATGGAATTATTCTATGGCTTAATTTTAGTGATTTCTAGCCAAACTGATAGCTAGTATGCTAAATTCTAGCTAATCTGCTTAACGAGGAAGAGCAAAAGAACTGTTGCCCATACATATTACTATATGGGTAACCATAGCAATTACATTGCAGTCTTCTGGAAATATAGAACAGTTCATGATCCATATTTATAGTTCATGATCCATCATATAAGAACAGGGACTAAATCTGTTCCTCCTCCCACATCCTGGCCAGGGTTTGGGATGACCACCCCTGCCACAGCTGGCGGAAAGATCTTTCTCATCTTTTACGGCCTCATTGGCTGCGCGGCCACTATCTTGTTTTTCAACCTGTTCCTGGAGAGAATCATAACTGTGCTGGCCTTCGTCCTGAAGTCCTGCCACGAAGTGCGGCACCGGCGCAAGGGTGTGCTTCCCCACGACGGCACACGGGGCCCGGTCGGCGGCAGGCAGCGCGGGGAGGATGGCCTGGCGGGATGGAAGCCGTCGGTCTACTGCGTGATGCTGATCCTCTGCATGGCTGCCGTGATCATATCCTGTTGTGCTTCAGCCATGTACTCCACCACAGAGGGATGGGGGTACTTGGACTCGCTCTACTTCTGCTTTGTGGCGTTCAGCACCATCGGCTTTGGGGACATGGTGAGTGGCCAGCGGGCCTCTTACCAGAGTCAGACCCTTTACAGCCTGGGGAACTTTGTCTTCATCTTGATGGGGGCCTGCTGCATTTACTCGCTCTTCAACGTTATCTCTATCGTCATCAAGCAGGTTCTCAACTGGCTTTTGAAGAGACTACAGGTACCGTGCCACCAATGCCCGGGGAGATCCCTGCGGCCAGGCAGGAACGCCGTGGTGCCCGGACACTTCCGGACGCGCGTGCGCAACATATCCATAGACACAGATGGCGTGAACGAGAGCGAAACAGACGGCCGCAGGATGTCCGGCGAGATGATCTCCATGAGGGACTTCCTGGCTGCAAATAAAGTTAACTTGGCCATAATGCAGAAGCAGTTGTCTGAGACAGCCAACGGGCATCCACGAGCGTCCGGCTCCGCTAACCGACATAACGAATTCTCTGGTGGGGTCGGAGCACTGGGCATTATGAACAACCGGCTAGCTGAGACCAGTGTAGACAGATAAGTCTGATTACTGACAGATAGGTCTGATTACTGACACATGCAGAAAAAAAATACTGCAAAGGAAATCTGTAAGGGCATATTGTGCTTATAAAGATCTAACTTTTCGGGCGGGGCAGTTTGTATATTCTCTGCTTCTCTTTTCTGTGTCTGTTCAGTTCTGTAGCTACAAATTGCTGCTTTGAATGTGTGTGCTAACAGTACCAAAGGTTCTGCTGCATTACACCCAAACCTTCGTATTACGACACATCTGTCGTCTATAGTTGAGATTAGCCTGTCACTCAAAGCTGAGCCTAAGTCAAGAGCTTCTATAGCAGCACAGGACTACTCTCTGTACTGATTAGTCTTCTACAGCAGCACAGGGCTACTCTCTGTACTGATTAGTCTTCTATAGCAGCACAGGACTACTCTCTGTACTGATTAGTCTTCTACAGCAGCACAGGACTACTCTCTGTACTGATTAGTCTTCTACAGCAGCACAGGATTACTCTCTGTACTGATTCGTCTTCACACACACCTCTGAAAACAATTAAGAGACCACTACAACATGATTAGTTACTATTTATTTGTATGTGTTTGAATAAAATGTAAACTACTGACATTTAGAGCATTTTGTTTTCAGAAAATGACAACTGATCAAAATAACAAAAAAGATACAGATGCATGAATAATGAAAAGAAAACACTTTCATATTTATTCAGAACATATTCAAAGAAAACACATTCATATTTATTTTTAAACAACACTAATGTATTAATTTATGAGAAGTTCAGAAATCAATATTTGTTGAAATAACCTTTATTTTAACTGTGATTTTCAGTAACAGCTTTCATATCTCTGTATGTTTGCCACCAGTCTTTCACGTTGCTCATTAAATAAGACCTGGTTCAGGTGATCATCTAATCAGTAGGATGTGGAGGAATTGAACAGACACACATGGAATAGCTACCATATATGTAGAGATGCTGATTTAAGAAAAGTCTGGATTGATCTCTTAATTTTTTCAGAGTTGAATTTTATCGACTTCATCGATGCCATCAGCCTCTTAATATATAAAGCCTTTGAAATAGGTGAATGATCTTGAGAAATCATGGAAGTACAGATGTGATGCAATTTACATTTTCTGCAACTCATCATCCTTTTGAATTAGTCTAGAACAATCTTGATATATAACCATATTCTAAAATATATGGAATGTGCCTGAAGAATATGTTACAGTTAAAGCCCAAATCATTTTGTGATGATAATAATGTATAATCTAGATACTACTGCATGTCTAATGGAAAATTCTTTTTTTTTTTTTTTTTTAATTTGTTGTTGTTGTTTTTTTTAAGATGTTTGTGACTTAAGGTGGTGAACAGCCTTCCATGTGAGATATAGGAATTTATATACACAAACAAATATATATATATAAATTCCTTCCAGCTTCTATCAGAGTCCTGGGAGTTTGAGGATGTGTCGCAGAGTTTTGAGCTTTGTCCATTCCTAAAATTACGCACTTCTGGATTAAGACTAAGTCTTGTCCTTCCTGGAATCTGTTGGAGCCACTCCTCAAGGTTAGGGGTCACGTTCTCTTTTTAGGAACATGTGTTTAATCAGGTTAATGAACATGGAGAGAATTGTCTGTGTAGCTACGGTGCATGATGAATTAAAGTATTCCACCAATTTTGTTTGGAAATCCAGAACAAATCTGATCTCATTCTTCCTCTTGTCCCTATACATTAATTAATGCAACACATTCTTTTATACAAAAAGTGCTTTAAACATAGTGAATAAATGATGAGTCATGGCCGTGTTTTCCAACATACATCATAGTTGATGTCCAATATATTCCCTCAACTACTGTATACTCTCTGTGGTTTATTTACATATATTTTTTTTACAGTATTACAATTACAATATATTTACAGTATTAGCATTACAATTTGGATTATACCATTATAGAAAACATTGTGTTGACCTTTGCTACCAAATAACACAAGCATGTAGATACAATGTAGGTCAATATATAAAGTAATTCAATCTCCTCAGTATTGAAGCAAAGCATTTTGATTGTTTCATCACTGTTATATTCTCACTGACATGAACAGAGAAAATGTGTGTAACTTTGTTATTACATAACAATAGCAGTAACAACAACAACAAATAATAATAATAATATGTTTTATAGAGCACAAGACTCAGTGATGCTTTTACAATAAAAGAACACAATAAGTCGAAGAAACAGTAAAAATAGTAAAACTAATTTTAAAAACTTCTTTACATCTGCTTTTCTTTACATGACTTCTCATCCAAGATGCTACACTGGTGCCCAGCCATATACACAGAATCCCTTGATTTTTGCTGAAAAGTTTCAAAAATGACAAATCTTTGCTGATAGACATAACTCTTGGTTTTGTTTTATTTATTTTATCCAGGAAGTTCTACAGAAGTCCCACAACATTGTAGGGAATATACTTTTTTTATTAAATGTTTGTTATATCTTTTTTTCCTCTGTGTATATATTTTAATAAGAATTGTATTATTTGGTTGACTTTTTTCCTATTGTACTACCCCTGTTGTTGCAGTATTGAGCCCAGCCCAAAATCACCCGGGTTGTTAATAATATTCTTCCAGTTTCTATAATCTAGTAACTAATAACAACTTCATATTATTAGATGTGCTATTAAGAATGTCATTCCTTACATTTTCACACCCAACTTCATGATACAAGGTATACTTGACGAATGTTCACTAGGGGTCGCCATTACACGTGGGGGGGGGTACTCTTTCCGATTTTGTGTACAAACAGCAGTTGTTGCTGTTACACTGGTCAGTCACAGGACAGTTGCACTAATCCAGTAACCACATGGCAGACCTGTACAAAGTTAAAACTTTGAGTTTCGTCAGGTCACAGATTTTCACCAGCTCTCTTTCTTGCAAAGATGTCCTTCAGATAACTGTTACAATAGGATAATTTCTTCCACTTTTCCTGTTTTTGTTAGCCTAAATTGGCTTGTAACTAAATAAATATTTCTCTTCATTTTCACTGCTAAATTACCTCTTGAAATAATCAGTGCTTTTTATTGTATTTAACCCACATATTGCCTACATTAGACGTGAGGCATTTTAACAAATTTAATTCTATACACTTTAATGACAGCTGAATTCCGTTATAAAATTACTATTATTCATATAAATGTAATTTTTTTCCATCATAAAATATTTACCTAACATTTTTCCTCCATCATAAAATATGTTAGAAAATTAGTCTACATTTTGTTCTGCAGTACAGCTTGTTCCTAGTTAAGAATTACGGTGTAACATTTATGCGCTGGATTTGTAGTTTTCAACTCCTAAAAGTTTCACTGTTTTTCACTTTGCTGCGTGCCAAGAAAACTACGATTCCCATGAAACCGCACATGGTTTACTGTTAATATCAATATGGCTTCTGTCAGTCAGACAAAGGCAAATGATTTTTGCTTCGAAATGCAGTCTAATTAAAGAAGGCAGAGGAGAGAGCGGTGCATTGAAAAATGTTGCCGCATGTTTGGTGACGGAGACTTTAGGAAACGGTTGCTGTAGGTCTAATATATTGCCAATCAATTAAATGGTGCGGTGGACGGAGGCCCAGCAGCAGTTACAGAATAAGGTAAGATTCTGATGTCTGAACTGCATGAACAGCAATATTCTAATTAGCAAACCAGTGTGTTATTGGTGAAAGCACTCAAATTTAAACCTTTTCACGACATGGAAAAACTTAATGTCGATGCATGCAAACATTAATATGATTCAATGAATAATCATTAGCCTGCACCTTAGCTAGCTAGCGATAGCCATCTATAAAAATTATCATAACGTTACACAAACAGCTAGCTAGCTAATTCGCTAGTTAGCGTAGCTAGCGACATAACTCGATATTAAATATTAACATCAGTTTGAGATGCAAAATCGCAGCTGCCACTATTTCAGTTGGTGGTAACTAGTTCTACAGTTTGGATACTTGGGATTGTTTTGGCATGGTAGCTAGCTGCGTAGCTAGCCAAGTTTATGTACTAGTAGCGCGTCTTTCTTGGTAAAGTGCAGTCCTAGATCTGAATGCGTGAAGGCGGCTCTCAGTTGCTGCACTGGGGAGTTGCAGGTTAGCTATCGCTCCAGCTAGCTAGTTTCTGGATGTGTACTATCTTATAGATCATGCGACAGGTATGGGAATACTGGAAGTCGACATATAGCTTGACAGTTGAATTGAATCAAGTTTCATTTGGGGGTTGTGTGTTGCTTTAGCCATTCTTCGATTACTGATGCTTTAAGTTTATGAACGACCCTCAACTTGAATCTCGGTAGTACTGACTTGTGGGTGTAACCATTGAGTACAATTGGTCATATGGAGCGACATTTTATCCATTTTATCTCCGCAATAGGAAGAGATCAGAAGTTTCCACCAAATTTGTGCAAACTGGCCACCTGTTTCTTTTAACTAACCTTGCTAGCTATCATAGCTAGATGCATGTAGTGTGCACTGATTTCAGTCTCAGTTGGTGTAACGGTATATTGAAGTGAACTAAAAAATTGTAGAATTTACCAGTGCAGGTTTTTAGGGAACAAATTTACCCGAGAACTACATACTACTAATCAAACCCGAAAGTATTTCTCCACGTTGATGTAGGCCTTAATATAGGCTCGGTTAAGAATTTTGTTAAAATAAAGGGTTCTTGTGTTTAAATAGTTTGCCCAGGGTGTTAATAACAAGAGCTGTTTTTTTTTTAACCGAGAGAATGTGGAGTGACTGGATTAACTTCACCATCTGGTCAGTGGCAAGTTGTATGTTGTATTTACTCCGTTAGTAAATCTCTTGGGGTCATTCCAAGCCAGCTAGACCTCCCTGTTCATGTGGTGGACTAGCTTGAAAAAAATCCTTATATTACATTCATGAGACATTGCAAAAGCCTAAAGCTATATCTTCAATTATGAATTGTTGAAGTTTGTCACTCTACGATAAATGTAGTCATTTTTGCAATTCAATTGCCTATTTTTTACTGGATTGTGTTGAAATATCTACTGAACACCCAAGAAACACTGAGTATGATTTACAACATGTATTCAGCATGTACAAACATATTCATCATTTTTATGTTCACTGGCTGTAATATTACATTCTGTGGTTTTATTTTATAGGCAAAAATTTATACTATATTCATTTTCTGTGTGATACATACTGAGCTTGTGTTGCTTTGGGGTCAAGAAATTAACAAGTTACAGCCCGTAAGTAAATTAGCAAAGATGAAATAAATTCTTCCATCATCAACTAGTACCATTATAAACAATGAAGCAAGTCTGGGCTAATCCCACCTGAAACAGGTTTGGGCTGATAGAAAAATGAATTTGTGAAAATGAAGTGTGTTAAAGTGTGTAATCCAAATTAAATTAATCATTAATTTAATCATTTGTTGTGAGACCATGGAGCCCTGCTCTGTTGGGGGAAAAATGTACAAGAAAAGGGTAACTGTCGCAAGACAAGCCTACACTAATAGCAAAGTTAATCTTTCAAATTTGGCCGAGTTGGAAGCGCCGAAGGAGCTATTGAAGTTGAGAAGTAGCTGCTCTGACTTGACAGATGATGCCACAGTTTGTTTGCATCACCACAAGTGCTTTTTTGATGAAATGCAGCTTTCTTTAGACCCAGTGTTCCCTCCAACTTGCATCCCAACAGAGAACCCAGCGGCTCACCGAGGATCATAAATACAGAGAAAGCAAGAGATCTTACAGCACGTACTGGGAAGCTGGTCAAGCCTGGGCAGAGGTGGTGTCCCCCATGTGTGACAAAGGTCTCCGAGTTCACTGTTGGAACAGAAGCTGATGAAGATACACAGATGACTGAATATGAAGGGTACACACACCAACATCTCACCAACATTTCAGTTTGTGATGTTTAATATTTCACGTTCCTCTGGTCTCGTCTGCCCTTACAGGTGTAAGAAATGCTGATTCATAGAAATGTAATTAATGATGAAGTAATGTTACATCTTTACTTTCTATGTACAGATAAAGTTCCATGGAAATTACAATAGTCCTTCTTGGTAAAGTATTCAGTCAAATATCTTAAAAAGTGGGATTTACAGTTTTGAAGATATATTTATTTTTGGCAATAAATATTTTATGCAGCACCAAACTTCTAGATGTGGTAGAACTATATTAATTCCACACAGAAAACAAAATTTGGTTGCAAGAAAATGAAACTACTGGAGATATTAATTTCTGAACATTAATTTAGTAAAATATTACACAAAAATATTGCAAATTATCCTTGCACATTGTTGAATGTTCATTATAAACTACAACCTGACTGAGTGGAAAAACAGGTAATTGGTGAGGTTTAGAAATACACTTACAAAGAATTGAAAAAGTGGTGAAATTTATCTCGGTGTCAAACTTCAGAAAGTCATAACAAAAACACCTTTGGAGCAGAGCTATGATATTTTTGCAGGATCTTATGAATATAAAACAAGTTTTCACATTTTTTTTTCCTTAAAGTAAATCCATGCCATGAACTGGGGGGTCTAGGTGAGTTGCCATGGAAATGAGTCCCCAGCAACATTGCCTGTTGCATTTTTCACAATTCCTAGTTGAGAATTTAATTACTCGCTTCCATATGGAATACAGGCTGCATCAGAATTCAAGGGAGGACTGTTCTGCGCTGCAGGGGACGTGCAGGCATGTGGACATGCATACACCAGATCAAAACAGCTACCCTCCCGCTTTAACAATCCACGAAGCCCCCTGTACCTGCATGTGCGCGCGTGAGTGCGTGTGCCCGCAGGTGTGTTTGCGAGTGTGTGCGTGTGAACGTGTCTGCATGCGTGTGTGTGCGCGCGCATGTGCGTCTGCCTTCAGCATGTATGGGCTGAGCTCAGCAGTATGAGAATTACTCTCAGATAAAACGTCTGTTTTGAGTGACTCATCCACTGGCTCTTTTATGAAAAGTTGCTTGGCTATCTTGGATGGAAATTTTTCTTGGCAGTTTTCCCTTAAGTTAACCGCCTCCCTCCTCCTTGCAGCCTCAGCTCTCTGTGTGCTGTGTAAAGAGCATTTAAAATCCTGTAGTAATGCATGTATTATCCTTGACTTCACCTCAGAGAGGCTTTATATTCCCCTGCGGCGATTGGAGGGTAAGCACAGCAGAGATTGCTATTGCTCTGAGACTTCCTCTAACTAAAGAAATGGCAGTAGCTGTGGTTTGAGGGACTGGTGATTTTGGTTCTGGTGTACTGTATGTGCTACTAGCTGCCATCGGTCTCGTTGTCTTTCTCTAGTTTGGTTTTCTAGGCCTTGCTTGGACAGCCTCTTGATTTTTTTTTTCTCAATGAGCAGAGGCACTTCGAGCGCATTACTCGCGCTTGGGACGTCTCCGTTCAGACGCTCCACAGTGGAAGGCTAGAGCAGCAGGGCGCCGCTCCTGTAAGACCACCGTTTGTGCAGCTCTGTCTGTGTGTGCTCCGGGCAGAATGTCTCACTACATGGACGAGCCTCGCTTCACCATCGAGCAGATCGACCTGCTGCAGCGCCTGCGCCGTAGCGGTTTGACCAGGCAGGAGATCCTGTGCGCGCTGGACACTCTGGAGAGGCTCGAGCGTGAGCACGTACAGAAGTTCGGACGTCGACACTCCCCGTGGGGAGGGGGGGGCGCCAGGCCTGGGGCCGACTCCGCCCCCACGGAAGGCCGCCCCGGTCCCGACGGCGGCCCGAGCTCGTCGCCGAACGCCTCCGTCGCCACGCAGACCGCCTTCCACGCCGGCGCCCTGTCCCCGTCGCCCAGCAACTACGACACGTCCACGCCCCCCGCCGGCGCTGCGCCGATACCTGTTGCGCCGCCGCCGCCCACCCAAAACGGCAGGGACGCCCTGGTTCCCGTGAGCAACGGGAAACTCTCTCCACCCCAGTACCCCCTCGCCCACGGCCCTGCTCGGCCTTTCGGCTTCGAAGCCCCCGAGGAGGAGATGGACATTGATGACAAGGTGGAGGAGCTGATGAGGTCAGTAGGGCAGTTCGTGGAAACCTCAGCATGGCTCCAGTCATGTGGACCTGGCTATCAAAATTCACTCAGGAATTTTTTTTAACAGCTTGGTTTTTCTCTCTCTCTCTCTCTCTCTCTCTCTCTCTCTCTCTCTCTCTCTCTCTCTCTCTCTCTCTCTCTCACTATCTCTAGAAAGGACAGTAATATAATCAAAGAGGAGATCAAGGCTTTCTTAGGGAGTCGGCGAATTTCACAGGCTGTAGTTGCCCAAGTCACAGGTAGGTGCTCTGGACAACTGTAGCACTTTTAACACTTTTACCGTCCTGCTGTGGGGCCAAACTCTCCAGCTGTTCTGTGCTTTTCCACCGCAAAAGATCTGGTTCTCAGCCAGCAGGCTCGGTGTTCCTTTGAGCCCTTAATCTTGCTGGTGTGGACCCCAGGCACGGTGATGCGTGCAGCCAAAGGGTGGGCCGCTTGCAAAGTTGTTTAAACCGCCATTTCCCAGAAATTTGCTATTTTAATGTAGTTTCCTTTCATTTGCAGTATTTTGTCTGCTAGTAAATGTAAAAGTTGCTGCTTAACTGTACTTATTCATAACGTAAACAAAAACTTAACGGACATAAACATACTTGTTCATAACAAACAAAGCACTTGTCGCCTAGTTCGTATTCCTTCTGCACTACACTGAGATGCTTACAGTTAATTCTCTGTCGTGAGAGATCCTCTCAAAACATGAAATACAAATTGGCAAACAAATCCATCCATGTTTTTTTTATATGCCGTGGGCTTATTTTTCCGGGCTAGGGAACACCCTCTTCAGACACGGAATCGTTCGGCTCTCAGACCGGCGGAAGCGCGGCCCGGTTCTTGTTAGCCTCGCTTAGTTCTTGAGCAGCTGCTCCAGCTCTGGCACGAGCACCGGCGCGGTGCTGCTGGGAAAGTGATATCTGATGACCTCAGCAGCATGCAGGCTTGCTATTCGTCGATCCCTAGCTCCGCCTGCCGGTTCGTTATCTCTGCGTCTCCTCCGTGCCCGTTGCGTGTCCTGGGCGTGGCCGTTCCCCTCCAACCTCCCTCCCGGCTCACGTTGCGTTGTGTTTGCTGTGGTCCGCAGGCATCAGTCAGAGCAGGATCTCCCACTGGCTCCTGCAGCAGGGCTCGGACCTGAGCGAGCAGAAGAAGCGAGCCTTCTACCGCTGGTACCAGCTGGAGAAGACCATGCCCGGTAATGCCCAACCCCACCCCCACCGGCAGGCCAGCTCCACCCTGCTCCCCCCCGCGCAGTCTCTCTTCAGCTGTTCGACGCGATCGATCCATTATTAAAGCGCTCATATCCATCCACTGTGTCCTGGTCTCTGTCTGTGCCGTGAATCCGGGGCGACCCTCCGGCGTGCCGTAGGCCGTCTGCGTGCGGTAGACGGCTGTGTTGGGGCAGGTGCAGGAAGAGGGACTCTAGCCTACACCTGCTGTTTCTTCTGTTCAGATGTGTGGACGCTAGCAGGTCAGCTAAGGCAGCGCTCTGTATTACACGAGGCTTGGGTTTCTCCACTACAGGGAACTACACTTAAATATATCCTGTATGTTGTGGAAAGTGTTACTGGTGTTTAAGATATTAAACATGGTGTTTTTGTATTATTGATGAGTGAGAAACCTGGAGTTGAAGAGTGGAACACTAGTCTTGGACTAAAGTGTTTTATATATAATTTAGCGTATAACACGAGTCATGGTGCTTGTTATGCAACATGTCTTCAGTGAGGACAAACCCAGCTCATAGCCTCTGTGTGTGTGTGTGTGTCTGTGTCTGTGTGTTTGTGTAATTCATTTTTCAGCTACCCCATGTCAGTGCTAAAATACTTACTTGTCTGTATTAATGTTTATATTGCATAAATGTCTTCACCATTTGGCCAGTATATAACTCATCTAAGAGTCCGTATCGGTCTTGCTGTCCCCCAAACGTCTACCAGTACTTATGCTGCTTGTGAAATACCGGGTGAATGCATAAAGGTATTGGTATTGTCAGGAGTGTTTTAACCAGATTTAAGAATATATGAATAAAGTATCAACAGTCTATCAGCAGTAGTCATAGTCTTCATTAAAGACCTCACTCACAGTTGCCTCATATCAAATTAGTCTCTGTGGAGATGGTGTTATAAAGTATCAGATGTGTCACTGTGGGCGGTGGGATCTGTCGGGTCTGCCACACCCTCACATCTACTTGTTCCATCATCATGAAACCCTCCCTTCCCCCCCCCCCCCCAGCAGAGGTAAGTGCCCAGGTGAACATGCCAGTGACAAAGGCCCTCCTCGCCGCACCAGCCCACGCCCGACGGCAGCCGCCCACGCCCGACGGGCCTCGCGGCTGACGAGCTGTCGTGTCTTTGTCCCAGGTGCCACCCTGGCCATGAAGCCCGCTCCCATGGCCCTGGAGGACATAGTGGAGTGGCCTCAGACCGCCGCCCCCATCGGCTGCAGCCCCGGCAGCTTCCGGCTGCGGCGTGGGAGCCGGTTCACCTGGAGGAAAGAGTGCCTCGCCGTCATGGAGAGGTGAGAGAGCGGCGCTCGGGGCCCGGACGCTCTGGCCATGGGGGAAGCCCCGTAACCCATGGTAACCTGGCTTAAGTGCTTTGAGGGAAGGAAAACGCCAAGTCTGGATGAGTTGTGGACAGTCAATAATAAACAGGAAAAAAGAGACATTTGTGGATGTGTGCTCAGGTCAGATCATGAATTGCATTAATATTCAGGATGTGTAAGGACTTTCTGGATGCTCACAAATTTGTGTATTGCCATTGGATGCACATATAGTACAACGTTTTGTATTCCTCTTTAGGATCCCAATGGTGACAAAAATAAATTGGCAAATGACTTGTGTTTGTTACTTGATCCAAAAATCTCTTTACAGGCATTCGGACTCACTTGGGTCAACATGAACCTGTAGTTGGCTCTTCATCATCAGATCAAGTCAGTTTTCTGTGCCAAGTTAGATGATGGCCATTTGTCTCACGTCTTGCATTTTTGAACCATAGAAGTTTACAGTCCGTGGCAGTGTTGGCGTGGGATGAACAGTCATACTGGTGTGTGCCGGGCACAAACTGTATCTGGTGATTAGCTGAGGTGAAGTAGTTGTGTTCAAGCAAGGAACACCCTCACTGCAGGTGTTGATCTTGAGGAACACCCTCACTGCAGGTGTTGAGCTTGAGGAACACCCTCACTGCAGGTGTTGAGCTTGAGGAACACCCTCACTGCAGGTGCTGAGCTTGAGGAACACCCTCATTACATGGAGCCCACAGTTGACCCCCTGTTTTAAAGGTTGCTTTGTTTATTATCTGAATAACAACATTGTGTTTGTTCTTCAGCTATTTTAATGAAAACCAGTACCCAGATGAGGCAAAACGAGAGGAAATTGCCAATGCCTGCAATGCTGTTATACAAAAGCCAGGTGAGACTATTCCTGTTGCCAAATATAGACATGATGCGTGTAACAGTAATCTCTGGAATTTGCCGTAAAGGGGATTTACTGACGGAGCTCACGTTGACCTTATGACTAGGAAAGAAGCTGTCCGATCTGGAGAGGGTCACATCTCTGAAGGTCTACAACTGGTTCGCTAATCGGCGAAAGGAGATAAAGCGAAGAGCCAACATAGGTAGTGTTGAATTCCTGCGGGGGGGGTTGGGGCCTGTCACGAGTAACCTAGCGGCAGTATTTGAAAGTATCAGGTTAAGCGTGTGCTTTGCACCAAAGGACGGGCGCTTCCTTCACCAGGCCGTTTTCCAGGCCGCTCCCTTGTGCTCTGCTCTGCTGCGACCTCAGATAGGTTATGGCGAGGTGTGTTTTTTTTTCGAAGAAGCAGCAATCCTGGAAAGCCACGGGATAGATGTGCAGAGTCCGGGGGGCCAGTCCAACGGAGACGAGGCCGACGGCAACGAGTACACCGATCCGATGCCGGACCAGAGCTTGGGCTCGGTAAAGACCACGTTTACTTCACCCCACTTCTTAACCAGACCACTGCCACCCGGTGGTCCAACCCCGGTCAACCCCGTGCCCTTAAATGGAGCAGGGAAGGCCGCATTTGCCAGAACCGGTGACGGCGAATGCGGATCAAGCCAGAACTGTTATTTCATGTTTCCTATTTCTTTTGTATTGTTTTCTGAAAAGAGGGTCCTGGCCAGAGGCTTTGGTTTCACCAGAGGAGATCTGTCCTCCCCTACTCAGGTACGCAAAACACACTGAGAACAGGCAGGCAGGCCATCACTGCAACACCAGGGTTTACACACACTTGCCGTAACAATGTTAAGGTATTACAACGATAGATATATTTCATGGGACCAGCAGTTTGCGTTACCCATGTGGTATCACACAAATATAATTATTTAGTGTGATGTTCATCTCCTTGGGGGGGCTACAGTCCAGCGCAGTTTGGTGATATACCTGCTCAAACATCCCTGATACACTTCCTTCACTTGTTAATTAACTGCCCAATAGAATCGGTTATGAGTAGAAATCATCAAATTATACTGGATTCTGCCTCTTCAGACTGAAAATGATGACTTAAAACATACATGTGTAACACAGTTTCACCCAAATAAACCTTCCTGTTGTGCCAGTAATGTGTTGTGTAACACAATAACCCACAAACAACAACATAACAGCAACATTGTAACACTATACTTTTTTTTTTTTGCTTACCGTCACTGCACATGAGAACACTCAGCCACAAAACAGTAATTTTGAATTTGTGATCTAAAATGGCATTCTTACGATTGTAGGTGCCCACCCTGCTTCCCGGCTGGTTGCCAGCCTGGCCAGGACTGGGCCAATGCAGGGCGGGGCCTCTCAGGGGGGCGGGGCCAGGCAGTCAGGGCCCAGGCTCAGGCATTGGGGTGGGGCAGCAAGCGGAGGGCTCCAGACTGACAGCTGTCTCCTGGTCTCCCTCCTCCCCCCAGGATGACAGCACGGGCCCCAGTGAGCACCAGGACCCCATCACCCTGGCTGTAGAGATGGCAGCGGTCAACCACAGCATCCTGGCACTGGCCCAGCAGCGCAGGGGCAGTAACGACATCAAGGCTGAGGTGCTTGATGACGATTGAGGAAACCGCCAGACACACACACACACACACACACACACCACACACACACACACACACACACAAATACACACATCTGCCAAAGGGGGAGATTGGGATTGGTGTGAGGAGGAGAGGAGGCTGAGAGTGATGAGTGTGAGTTGTGATTGAACTTTGAAGGGATACAAAGCAGTGTTGTGCCAGGGTGCTAGTACTCCTAAAGACTGAAGGAGCTGTAGAGCTCTGAGAGACTAATAACCCCTCATTATACCCACTCCTACGACCAACTCCTACAACTGCCACCTCAGTACCATAACGTTCATATGGTGCCCTGCCAAGCAAGTCTAAGTGTCTGTGAAACAGAAGCTCAAGCAGTGCTTTCTCCATGTGCGCTTTGCTAACTATAACCATATAAAAAGAAATTTGCACACAACATTTGGCAGGACTTCAATGGAACAGGTCTACTGCTCTTCTGCGGCTAACAAGGAGCCTGCTGATTAACTTCACGTCATTGCGTAATGCTGAATGCTATCTGATTGCCTCACTTGCTCTTCACAACATTAACATTTGACTGAAAGTCTCCTCCCTTCGCGGGAACGTCATGCGTTCGCGGCCGGCCAAAGTGCCGTTTGCCTCTAACCCTAGCTTTCGATTTCGTTGCGCAGACTTCGTGTGGATAAGATCCACCTTCAGCCACACCGTATCTCCCCCTACTGGAGAGATTACAATACATCTTAAGTCATGAGACCTGGGCCTGCTGGCTGGAAATCATATGAGCCTCATTCAGTGATCGTGAGCTTCACCGTCACCTGACCAGGGTCAGGGTGGCTCTTACACAGGCTTCTTTAAAAGCAATCAGACAAAATGCTGTTAACTGCACCGTGTATAACCTCATAATGTCCTGTAGTCGGGTGCTGTACTGAAGAGTGTCGGGCTGTGACACTACAAATGCTTTGAGCAGCACAGGACTGGAGAATGTAGGTGGGGGTCTGGACAAAGGCTCAGCAACCATGGCACTGTTCCACCATGTTCTGTTGGCGTGATTCAAAGGTACATGCCTATTCTCATGGGTCCACATCTCAATCACAAATGTTACTTACAGAGGAAGGATTGGTAAATGATTAGAATGATTAATTATTAATGGTCATCCACAACCACTTTTTAATAAATGTCCAATTTAATATATTCAGTTCAGCCGTCATTTGAGTAGATGTAGAGATTCTCGCAATGAATGTCACTTTAGGGCTGAAGGCCATAGTGAATCTAAATTTATAATTTAAGAACGTGTTTGCTCTCATAGAATTCCTGTTTTGTCCTTTCATCTGCGCCTTAACCAGTGGGACAAGTAGAGAGGCTGCATTCTTAGAGAGCTTAAATCTACAGAGCCACATAAACTGATAGGCTCTTTAAACGTCACAACAGTAGAAAGGCGTACATGGTAACTTGTGGAAGTGCTGCTTCAAAGCTTGTGAAATCTCTGATTTTAGAGATGTGAATTAATGAATTTCTCACTTGAATCTGAAATTTTGCAGTGCAGAAATGTCCATCAGTTAGGACTAAGCAAAAATTTTTAACATGTTCTTTTTATTATCTGCGATTTAAGTTCGAAAGTTCAAATATTCTATCTGTTGTCCTTGTGTACTCTTCAGAGTATAAAATACTTTGAAAGGTAAATTGCCCTCTTTTTGCACAAGGAGCCTTTAATAGTAGATGGCATTTCATTTTATGACTGTCTCTGTGTGAAGATTATGAATCTTCTCTTACAGCTTAAGTATTAAAAAAAAAAATGTGGCATCAAGAAGTAGCATTTGACAATCTTAATTTCCTACAGGTTGCTATTGAAACAAGTGTGTTACACTTTTAAAAAAAAAGGCTTAGATATGTAACACTATTTAAATGTTTGATTTCTTTTCTTGAGTGGATCTAAATGGAGAATTTTAGTGTTGTAGTCCATCAGTACTGAGAAGAGGTCCGAGTCACCGAAGAGTCCAGAGAACGTGCCAACGGTTCGAGCACCTCACGGGTTTTGATGCGGGTTTGTTGAGCTCCTGTTTCCTGTGAAGGGAAAAAGTGTTACCTACTGTCAGCTGAAATATAACGTCAGTGACCTCTACGTGTAATCCCTTTATTGAAATGAAATCATTCTTGTCTTCTTTGTATTTATATCATAATCCTCCCTTCATGACGTCCCTGGTTTAATACTGGGAGAGCGGAACCCAAATGTTGGGTTTTAATTGCAATTGACCGTTTCTGTCTGAGGGAAACCATGAGGGAGTTTGATTGTCCTGTTATTCTGTCCACGTTCAATATGTGAATATATTACAAATATATAAATATTCTATACAATTATATTACAAATTACTGTTGTATCAACTCAAAATAGCTAAATCATGTATGTCTTATTTCAGGATTTAGTGCCTTTTTTGGACAGTAGACTGTTCAGTAATTAATATGTAGTATATGTATGCTTTATTACTTTTTTAAGATTTTTTTTTAACTTGTTTATTTTAGTACTGTATCTTCTGAAGAATAAAGACTGATTAAACACAAAGAGTGAAAAATGACTGTGCAGAAATTGCATATTTTATCTCCTGGAATAATGGGAGTCCCAGGAAGCTCAAGATAAGAGAAAGTCAAAGGTGTATTTGTTGAGAGAGAGTTGCTAGGTTTTTCTTCTACATATTGGCATCATGGTTATTAGACCATAATTTACACAGGAGTGCAGTTTTTGAGCAACTTTCTATGACTCCAGAACTCCATTAAAACCATTAATAATGCACTATGCTGCAATGGATTAAAACCCTGCAGTGCCCCCAAGGTCCACCTGCTCAAGAAGGCACGTGTGCAGGCCCGTCATCTGAGGTTTGTCAGCGATCACCTGAATGATTCGCAGAGTGCTTGGGAGAAAGTGCTGTGTGCAACAATCCAGGAACATTTGACAGAGAAGGATCCATTCGCAGGATAATATCTTGTATAGTATTTATTTGGAGTAGGCAAAAACAGTCATAACAAGACAGGATCAGGAACCAGGTCAGAGACAAGGCAGAGGTACAAAAGAGGCAAGGCAAAAACAGAATCCAAAAAACAAGGCACAGAGTCAAAAACCAACAAGGGCAGCAGGAACAGGCAGAAGTACAAAAGGGAATGAAAACAGTATGAGCACAGAAACCTGCCCAGTTCCTCGGTCTGCCATCACACTTGACCATTAGACTGGGGTTGATAGCCTGGGGTTAGATTAAACAGTAACATTCAGCAGTTTGCAGAAGGCCTGCTAGACTCTAGATGTAAATTGAGTGCCCCGATCCAATACTATCTCATCCTGCTAAATTCTAGATGTAAACTGAGTAGTACCAGGCATGAGAGCTATCGCACAATTCCAGGGATGGTGAGGAGGTAGTTGTGTGGCTAGGGATTTGCTAAAAACATTGCTAAAATTGGAGTATTCATTGGGAGGCTTGGCTCGAGTATGCGTCTCAGGGCTCACGATGGTCATGGTTCAATGTGAATAACAAGGATACTGCCATCATAAAACTAATTTCTCTGGTCCCAGAAAGCTGCTCAAAAATTGCACTACTGAATAAGTCATGCCCTAATAAAATCTTGAGACAAATATGGAGACGATCTGAGTAAGTCAAAACTGTACCCCCAGAAAACCAAAGGTTCACTCCATTAATAGATTAATGGAGAGATGAAGGGAAGGAAAAGATGTGGTAGAAAACAGTGTGGCAATAGTGATAACCGCACCCTGGAGAGGATTGTGAAACAAAACACATTAAAAAATGTGGGGGAGATTCACAAAGAGTGGACTGCAGCTGGAGTCTGTGCTTCAAGAATCACCACGCACAGACATATGCAAGACATGGTTTCAGCTGTGAGCATTCCTTGTGTCAAGCCACTCTTGAACAAGAGACAGCGTCAGAAGCGTCTTGCCTAGGCATAAGACAAAAAGGACTGGACTGCTGCTGAGTGGTCCAAAGTTATGTTCTCTGATGAAAGTAAATTTTGCATTTGCTTTGGAAATCAAGGCCCCAGAGTCTGGAGGAAGAGAGGAGAGGTACAAAATCCACATTGCTTGAGGTCCACAGTCAGTGATAGTTTGGGGTGCCATGTCATCTGCAGGTGTTGGTCCATTGTGTTTTCTGAGGTCCAAGGTCAACGCAGCCGTCTACCAGGAAGTTTTAGAGCACTTCATGTTTCCTGCTGCTGACCAACTATATGGAGATGCAGATTTCAGTTTCCAAAAGGAATTGGCACCTGCACACTTGCAAACTCGCCTGACCTTTACCCCATAGAAAATCTAAGGGGTATTGTGAAGAGGAAGATGCGATACGCCAGACCCAACAATTCAGAAGAGCTGAAGGCCACTATCAGAGCACCCTGGGCTCTCATAACACCTGAGCAGTGCCACTCCATGCCACGCCGCATTGTTGCAGTAATCCAGGCCAAAGGAGCCCCAACTAAATATTGAGTGCTGTACATGCTTATACTTTTCCTTGTTCATACTTTTCAGTTGGCCAACATTTTCTAAAAATCCTTTTTTGTATTGGTCTTAAGTAATATTCTAATTTTCTGAGATACTGAATTTGGGATTTTCATTAGTTGTCAGTTATAAACATGAAAATTAAAATAAATAAACATCTGAAATATCAGTCTGTGTGTATAATGAAGATAATATACAAGTTTCACTTTATCAATGGATTTACTGAAATCAACTTTTTCATGATATTCTAATTTTACGACCAACACCTGTATATGTTGGCTTTATAAACTGAAGACATATTTTATAAACTTGTTTAAGGTAGAAAAAAGAATGAATAATAACCCACGTCATTCGTAAACGGTAACACTAATTATTGTCTAAAACTTCAGCCTTGAAAAAGGAATGACAGTCAGGCCATAATACTGGTAAATAAGTTCACTTTTTATTTTTCCTTTACAGGGACATTGTTGTACAGTCAATATAAAAGAAATTATAAATGAATTATACATGATTATTCTTTGGATATCAGCATAGAATTACAAATAATTAAATTAATCCCAAACTTGTGCTCAGATTGGAGTCTCAGAATGCACCTATATACAAACAAGAAACATACTCAAACACACACACACACACACACACGTACAATCAACAAATGAGAAAATGATTTATGAGCAATAATCACTTAAAACTCCAAGATGAGGCACAGACCAGTGTCAGAACACAATAGCACTGTAGAGGAGCCTGCACTTCAAACAGAAGGGAGGAAGAGGGAGGGAGAGAGAGGGAGAGAGACAGAGCAGCAGGTTCCTTCAAGGAGCGCCATCACACACCTGTGTGAAGCCCATCTCTCCCTGCAGCATCACTCTCCCCACTGTAGTCCCTGTGGGGTGTTTTTTTTTTTAAACGTAGAGTGCTTTTATCAGTGTTGGTAGCAAAGCCAACAGTCTCCAACCAAAAGGGCATGTACGGTGGATTTAGTATCTCTGGGTCTGCGTCACCAAGAAATTTTGCAGTTCACATAGGAAGAAGATCAATAGCACTACAACGTATGATCATTGCTCTGTTAATCAACACACATTCCAAATATAAGGGGAACCCATGTATGTAATCAAAGCATGGTTGTGAAATGTGATCACTGGGTAACAATAAATCAATAAAAAGACATTAAGTGGTGAATTGCACTTGAACGTTTAAAATAAGTTAGGCCAGCAAAATACAGTATATTGTCTTAGTAATACCCATGCTGGTCAATAATGTTCCTATAATGGGAGTGAAGTCCTCACAGACCATGATTAAGGCCAACTCTCTCACAGCAGCCTGTAAAACTGCCAAGTCTTGCACTCATAAGGCCCGTGTAGCCAGCCTTCAAGGTGATGGTAACTGTCCATACTCCCCAAAGCCAGCCGCACTGCATACAATAAACGTTGGGTTAGCTTCTAAAATGTCCCCAGTGAGAGGCAAGGATTAGAGACTCACAAATCATCTGGAGTTCTCAGGCTTGCTCAACCAACGTCTGCTCGCACCAGTCTGATGGGAGCAGCAGTTAGGTTACGCTACTTGTGCGCATGTTTGAACTTCTTGATGCACAAATTAAGATGCGCTTCAAGATGGAGGCAAGTTCTAGAAGTCTCTTTGTGCAATAAAAGAAGAAGCAGTGTCTAATGAAGCCCATACTTGCCCACTAAAAATTTTATAGAACATGACGGTTCTCTTAATAGAAGACTCTGGGGTTATGAAAGGAGCAATCGGAACAATAAATACTACTTTTTTTTTTTTTAAAGAATGTTATCCTTTCAAGGGGAGAAGAAAAATCTCATTTCAGCTAAAACGGTGAATGCAATGGCTTATTACTTCAGCACCAAAACTTACAAAATGAAGATCTTCATGGTTAGATTAGAAAGACCCACTGGGTGGGCATGTATATAAATCAAATGTGCAAATTAAGTTTTAATTCAAGGATTTTCTATTTTAATGAAATTACCTAATATCTACCTAATATCAATAAAATATATTTTGATCTTTTTATATTGCATTTGTTTTTAAGAAATCACATGATACATTTAGGGATAAAAACGGCTGTGGTATAACCCATCTTTCTTGTCCACTCTGATGCAAAATCATTAGCAAATCATGCAGAAACCCACTCCTTCATATAAATCAAATTATGCACCTTGGACACGCAATGACGCAAAATGTTGAATATATTTCAAGGAATGACTTTCATTTAATTTATTGCAAATAACTGAAATGTAGCTTTAAGTATTGCCAGGAATTGGTCCATGCTCTCTTATAGTGTCCTTGCAAATTCATATACTGGAACAGGAAGGCTGTGGAAGACTCTGCTTCACTAGTTGTCCCACTGGTATATGCCACACTTGTCAGTAACTGTGCATTAGCCGCAGGTTTTTAGATCTGTAGAATACCTTCAGTTGATACGTGCCAATCCAAACCGCGTGGTTATCATCGCTATGAATGTACCTGTAAAACAGGTCAAATTCCAAGGCAGCTTTAAACCAATGCAGGAAGTCGGAGTTACACTAGTCCTGATTCCACTGTACTGTAAACCCATTACAAGTGACCTCCATGACAGTTTTCCAGTTAATAGTCTGTAATGGTCTGTAGATCAGTAACACTTTCTTGGGCTTTAATCAGATACTCTCACCCACGCAACACATCCCACAGGGATGTCCAGTGGCTTCTCCCCTGTAAACTACTGACGTACACATCCACCAATGCCCTTCTAAAACTCCATCTTTTCTCCTCTCACTGATCCTCTAATTATAGCACTTCCCAAAAATTTAGCATTAACCTTTCCGTCAGTAACGACCTACATCCACCTTACCTCTTGCATACTAACAAAACAATACCAAGACAAAGCACTTTCAGGACCGGACCAATCATGCGTGCATGCAGCCGTGCTAGTGACAACTCAGGGTGCAAGTCCCACTCACACTTACACAAAGCACCACCAACCTCTCACCAGTATCTGACCAATCCCTGAGGTAACCTTGCACTGACTAAAGGTATTCTCACTAGTGTTTAAGTGGGAATGAACAATGTCTATAAAAATACAGGAAAATGAAACTCGATTTGCCAAGGCACGTTCTGGAAACTCAGCACAATATGACGACTATTTTTTTTTTTTTTTACTAAACAGGGACTAATCATGCATAACAATTAAAAAAAAAGACAAGTGTACAAAGGAATCAGGGCAGGACAAGAATGATGGTTTGACTCCCAAAGAAAAGGAAATTCTTGGGTGAGGGCGCACTGAACTCGACTGAAGGTCTTATCTACAGGTGACGCAGATGTGCAGTTTGTTCAGTATTCGGTTCCTTTAGCAGTTCCTTCACACCGCGAGTGTTCTTGAGCAGGTGTGGCACCACTGTACTGTGGATGAAGGAACTGGGTCCACGCAGGTCTGAGCACCAGGAATGGAATGTGAACAGACTGGGATGGGGAACCGCTCGGTTGAGGCTTCGCCTGGACTGGGTGGCTTAGCTGCTCCAGGTCTTGTCGTTCTCTCCCTTCTGAGTGGCCGCGGCCGAGCCCCCGGCGTGCTGGGAGAGTGCGGTCTGCAGCCGCTGCTCTCTGGCCTGTTTGGATCCCTCCCTCTGACTCACGCGATCTGGCCGCACCAGCATGCCGTAACCAGGTTTACAGCTGAAGTACTGACGCCCTCCTACTGAGCCATCGTTCTTTCCTAATGGGAAGGGAAAAAAACAAGTAAACAAAACAAACAAACAAACAAAAAAACAACCCACAAGGAACCCAACTAAATGTCATGTTCTGTAACAAACAGCTTGACCAGTTAAAAAGAAAAACAGTGAAGTAATGCTGAAGTACAGCACAGGGGTCCAAGCACTGCAACTGACCTGCAGGAGTGTCGAGCTCTACCCCGACCCAGACGCCATCTGAGAAGTCGGTGTGCCCGACGTAACGCACGGTGCCACATTTACTGTTGGCCACTGTGACGTTCTCCCCTACTCTCAGCCACCCAGGGAGGCAGGGCTCCTTGCTCACGTCCTTGTTAGATACGTGTTCCAGTTTCTCTACGGATTCCACCTTCTGAACACGCACAGCAGGAACCCTGGCACCTCGCGTCTCCTCATCCTTACGCAAAATGCGAGTGAAGGACTTGAGCTCTGAGCTTTTGACCCTCTGGAAGGTAAAAGGGTTTTCTATAGCAGCTTTGGGTACTAAGGGAGGGATGGATGTCAGTTTTACTTCAGAGCGTGAGGGGGCGACCCCGTTCCTTGGTGCAGCCAGGGCGTCTTTGAGGGAAACGGCCTGCTCGAAATGCTTCTTCTGAGGCACACCGCAGGCGCTGATGGAAGCGACCACACTGTCCTTGCATGTAACTGTTGCACGTTTGTTTGCGTCCAAGATCGTCGCACGCTTGGTCGCATCCGTCGCACGCTTGGTCACGTCCATTGCACTCTTGGTCGTGGCCGTTGTGTCCGTCGCACTCTTGGTCACATCTGTTGCACGCTTGGTCGCGTCAGAGTCATTTGTCCCAAGCTTGTCAGTGTCCGTCGCACGCTTGGTCACGGCCGTGTCGTCCGTCACGCTCTTGGTCACAACTGTCGCATGCTTGGTCGTGTCAGTGTCGTCTGTCGCAAGCTCGTCAGTGTGCGTCTCACTCTTGGTCGTGTCCGTGACCAGCGCACTCTTGGTCGTGGCCGTTTCACCTGACACACGCTTGGTCACGTCCGTTGCACGCTTGGCTATGTCTGCGTCTGTTGCACGCTTGGTCGTGTCAGTGTATTCTGTCACAAGTTTGTCAGTGTCCGTCGCACACTTGGTCACGGCCGTGTCATCCGTCATACTCTTGGTCACATCTATCACACGCTCGTTTGTGTCAGTGTCGTCTGTCACAAGCTCGTCAGTGTGCGTCTCACTCTTGGTCGTGTCCGTGACCGGCGCACTACTGGTCATGGACGTTTCACCTGATGCACGCTTGGTCACATCCGTCGCACGCTTGGTCACGTCTATGTCTGTCGCACGCTTGGTCACGTCTATGTCTGTCGCACGCTTGGTCGTGTCAGCGTAGTCCATCACAAGCTTGTCAGTGTCCATCGCACTCTTGGTCACGGCCGTGTCGTCTGTAACAAGCTCGTCAGTGTCCGTCGCACACTTGGCCATGTTCGTCGCACGCTTGGTCGTGGCTGTGTCATCCGCTGCACTCTTGGTCACATCTGTCGCACGCTTGGTTGTGTCAGCGTCGTCTGTCACAAGCTCGTCAGTGTCCGTCGCATGTTTGGTCATGTTCGTGTCATCTGTCGCATACTTGGTTGCGCCGGTGTCCACGTCCATCGAACACTTTATCTCGTCCGCCTTTGTGGCGATGTCCACCGCACGGTTGGTCACATCTGCATCACCTGGTGCACGCTTGCCTGCGTCCACGTCCGGCGTATGTTTAATGTCGTCTGTCGCACACTTGGTTGTGTCTGTGCTGCCTGTCGCACGACTGATCGCGTCCGTGTGCACATCTGCCGCAGGCTTGGCCACGTCACGCTTCAGCCCAGCTTCATCAAGAGGAGCGCATGCGTTGACGGAGGTGACCAAACTTCCCTTGCACGGGTGCGCGTCTGTGTTGAGGGAAGGATCGCCGCACGGAGCTGACGCATCAGATAAGGTGGCTGTGGAGACACTGGTGGAGAAATAGCCACTGGAGGCCTCGCTGATGGGGCTGAAGGTCAGGTCGTGTGTGGAAGATGTCAGGGTGTCCAGGGTGTCCAGGCTCTCGGAGCGCTTCTCAGAGCCAGGGCTCTTCCCCCGTACTGATATCTGAGAGAAGGCAAGTACACATCTAACCAACTCATCCTCCCAGCACCAAACTTACCTCACACAACCAGCAGCTTGCTGGAAAAGCCAGACCGAGTTTGACGCACTCATGGTAGGAGACATGCGTGAGAGATCGGACATGCTCTCTCAATGGATCAGTGCAAACACACCCTTCTCATTCAATTAGATGGAGACGGGGGGGGATTTAGCTTGAGGTGCACTTACTGCTTCTTCCCGGGCTCTGTTTTCCTCAGGACTGTTGCTGGTTTGCATTATACGTGGTACAGCCTGGAAGGCAGAGCAAAAAAAAGATTGTACAAAATGTTTTGTGGATTAGCATGGTCTTCTTGCAGAGCAACTGCAGCGTTATATAAACTTCATAATTATTGGCTCAACCAGTGCACACATTTTGTACTGGTTGTTACGATTTTGGGTCGAGAGAAAAGATTAGGACAGTCATGAGGACACTAATGATCAAATCTAATTCACTGGAAATCCAGCATTAACCAGTTTTCTCTGTATAAGAACTACAGATTATTACCATTTGTGTGGAATTATTGTATGGAAATAATAAGAATTGGAACAGAAAGAGAGATTATCGAAGTATGAGACATACTAATTAACAGGCCAAGATCCTCTGAATGTGCTGCTATATATAAAACTCAACACATCTTTATTCTGGATGTGCTAAGAAATCATTCCTAAAATGGATGCACTTCATACAGCTGCTCCTCCACACAGGACAGTTCATCTGAGGGCTTCGGTTCTTAATGACTTCATGGAAAAATGGATGTTGAACACGCACTCCTGCTCCTCCCACCGTGTGCTGAAGAACGTGTTTTACAACAGAGGCGCACCTGCTGAGGGTGAGGAGAGGGACGGAGGTCTTTCTTGTCCTCGCGGGCGGGGAACAGGGACTTGAGCAGCTTGGGCATCTGGGGAACCAGGGCCTTGACTGGGGAGAGATAAGAAGCAGCAAGCCCTGAAAGGCCTGTGGGGAGGTTGGGGGAGGGGCCGCGGGAGAAGAGGCCAACGGAGAAACACACGGGTGGAGAGAGTGGAGGAACAAGGACGGGCAGGATGGAGGTAGATGGAGAAAGGTAGAGGAAAGTTGAAGGCAAGCAAATGTAAATGTGATTTCGACAACAATGTAAATTGTTGGATTAAGCAAGAGTAATGGAAAAACAGAGCAATACACACAGAAAAGTCACAAGTCCTTCTACAAATTGGACATTTTCAATTAAATGTATGATTTTTTTGGTAGAGAATTTAAATTTTTTTGCTTTCTTGTACAAACCACTGTGTAATCAGGCCCTTCTTGCTACGAACCACACACAAACATGACGACAGTTAAGTAGAATGACTGAGAGTATAGGGATACGCTGGCCTGTGCAGAGGGAGAGTCTGCACCGGAGATGTGCACAGCAAGACAGAGGTGCATTTACCTTGCTCTGGGTCCTGGGTCTGAGTGTGTGGGGGGGGCGGTGGTGTTGGCTCCCTGGACGGACGAGGCAGTGTGCGACTGAGCTGTGGAGTTGCCATGAAGATGTCCTGCTGACTCTCCCATTGATTCTTCAGGAGGGAAAATCGTTGAGAGTGAAGTCAGTGCAAGGTCTGATGGAGTCCTACGGTAAAACGCGATTGAAGAATTCCACGCGGTTCTCCTACCTTGTTGTCCTCCAGGCCCGAGTTTAGAGACAGATCCTGTCTGCTCCCAGATAACTGGATGAGGAAGATGCGTACAAAACAGAATAAAACTCTGCAGTTTGTACCTTTCTGGGTGTGTAAATGAACGCATTCATGTGTATGGATCTGTTGTGTGTGTGTTGGACATGAACAAGCATGGTTTAAGGCCCTGCCTTTAAAGGCTTCAGCGGAGCAGCAGGAGGGAGGTTACTCTGTGCACATTGGGAGAGCTCAGACTCCTCCAGCTCCCCTTCACTTACTCTGTGCACACTGGGAGAGCTCAGACTCCTCCTGCTCCCCTTCACTTTTCCTGCCAGGTGCTCCTTCACTGCCACCTCCTGCACACATCAGAGCACACGCTGTACACCTTCCCCTCACAGATTATGGAGATTTCGGTCCAGCTGGATAGTGAATCCGCGAATAATCAAGGCAGAGCCAGCTGAGGAGGCACCAGCCGTACGGGGTTTACCTGCCGCAGGCGGTCCAGAGTGAGGATGTTCTCCACGGCCAGAACGCTGCGCAGGTATTTCTCTATGGCCGCCTCGTTGTCTGTCGACTTGGCGTCCTCTGCGCTGGTGGCCATGCGAGCCAGCATCTCCCTGTCCTCCGAGGTCTGAGCATCCTGACGGGGGGAAAGCAGTCTTGGATCCTCACTCACTAAATACCCTGGAGACCCACCATGGGTAACCTGTGCTTCCTCATCCACTGTTGCATGACCCCAGGAAAACTGTTCTACACTACGTCTGAGGTTACTACAACTCCTGTATTGCGGAGATTTTATGAAGTACTCCTGGAATACCCATGCTATGAATATTTTTGTTTTCTCTGCTCGACACGTGTGAAACACCCGACACATTCTGACAAACCCTCAAAACTGCAAATTAGGCCATTGAGCCTAGGCAGATGAACGAAGAAATCCAGAAGGCACAGAACAGAGGGTCCCCCTAAAGAGGATATGTGAGAGGAATTTAAACCCATTGTTTTTTTTTTTACCCCTGGTAAAAAACTTACCCCTGGAATATTGGACACAATTTCGAAGGTCACCCCACAGGTGTGGAGAGTACTACGTGTGGACATCCTCTTCAGGAAATTTTGGGCAAAACCCTGAAAACCATCAGAGAAAAATACTCAGCTGGTCATTGTACTCCATGTCACAGCCCCCATTTCTCATACATGAAGCAAACCCACCGGACCGTAACGAGCTCACCTGTCGCCCGGCGATATTCACGCAGATGCGCTTGCGCAGGACCAGCTGCATCTCAGCCGGGTGGCTGAGCTGCACCATTGTACGCACGATCAGGTAGACCCTCTGATCTTGGGCTCCTCCTCGACTCAGCTGAGGACAGTCATGGACCGTGGAGTCCCAGGATGCCTCTGCCTTAACCTGAGGGACGGGCGGAGAGCGCCAGGGTTTAATGCTGCCCCCTGCCGTGCTGGTGAGATCAGCCAAGAGGTGGTGGAGTAACGGGGAGGTCTGGGTGGTGTCTGTAAGGGTGGAGTTGCGCGTGAGCGTCTGGGACGTGTGCTCACCTCTCCGTCGTAGTGTCTGACGATCTGAAGGTCAAAGAAGTCATCTTCGTCCTCGCCAGTGAGGGTGGCATCCCAACCACCTGCCTCTGGGCCCTCCAGGTTTTCCTGAGAGCTGAAATCATCAGCTGAGACACACAGAGATGTTGGAAAGGTTCAATCGGCAGCCTGTAGTCGTGTTTCAGTGTCTTTAAAGCATACGTGTGAACATACCACTCAGGTCAAGGAAGAGGACTGGAATGTGAGTTTCCATCCCAGACACTGGTATCCTGCCAAAACAAAACATTTAGCTTAAAAACATGAAAATAAACGTAAAACATTTTTTAGTAATTTTTCATATATTTTGTTTTTATCTTCAGTAATGAAGATATAAAATGAATCAGAATTAAACTGAAGAATAAGCAACATCTAGATTACACAGTAAAATCCTATGGGCATTGTACTGGTAAATCATTGTACTGGTAAATCATTCAAGTTTTACCATTCAGCGGGAGCTCCTGGAATGCCACTGCCAGCAGAGGGCACCAACACTGCGTTCCTCTCCTCAGTGAGAGTAAGACGACACTCCAGCAGCTGAGCCTCACGTTCCATATCATCCTCCGATTTATCTGATCGCACACGGGTAGAAGATATTTCACTTGGGCTCCACGACAGGGATAAAACTAGTATATTTTGACTATACTGTTGGTGAAAATTCTGCGTCTTTACCCACAGGACACTGAAATGTCAGACTGCACAGGATGCTCAGAGCACATTGTGTGTGTGTGTGTGTGTGTGTGTGTGTGTGTGTGTGTGTGTGTGTGTGTGTGTCTTGTTAAAGTGCTCTTTTACATATTGCATCCTTCAACATTGTTTGCATTGCAAAGACCTAAACTGTGATAACACACACAGCATAACGGATACAGTCAGAACTGTTAAAGGGTTTCCCACATTTTGACAGCTGGTGGTGATGTGAAAATACCCAACTCCTCATCCCTTACAAGTAGCAGTAAGCCCATTGGACACAGACATGATCAATTTTCTCAGTCCTGGTTTACAACCTGAAAGCCCATTTTACACCAGAAGCTGATCATCCCTCGTTGCATGTCTGAACTACTCTGTGGCGTTTGTCGTTTCACGCCTCTCCAGACGTAATGCTAAATGTTCCCACGGTGATATGGGGAACGAGCTTTACGGTACGCCTGTGGGAGTGGTAACAGAACACCCGATAACCCTGAGGTGAGCGTGTTTTTTTCCGCTTGGATTAATCTGAAACATTTTCATCTTCAGTTCTGAGGTGGGATGAATTTCAGCAAGTGGTGCTTAAAAACAGCATGTCGCTCAAACCTTTCAGAGAAGGGGGTAGCCAAAATGGACAGAAAACAATACAAAACATTTCATAAAATGGAAAACAAAATTATCAACCTCTTTTTGTTGGGGTTGGGAAAAACATCACAATAGTTCTTCTGCAGTATATATTGCAATATAGCCCTATTTGGAAAGAATCAATCATTCTAGAATGATCCGAGCGAGAATCTTCATAGACAATATAAATAAGAAGAAAATTGACTTTTTAGGTCATTTAACAGACTGTGACTCTGCTGTATTCATCCTCTATGACATCACTGTGACACCACTGCATTCATCCTGTTGTATCAGTCCAGGCTAAAGTCAGTGATCTAACATGTCATGACATTAATAATGCACACTGTCCAGCAGGTGTAGCTGTGTAACATTCCACTTGTGGAGGCTCCGTTTCAGTTTGTGCCTTGTTTGTGTCGTACAGCTCGGGGATGGTAGGCTGAGGTACACAGGTGTATTACACACAGCTTATTAAAGCGAACACGTTTTTAAGACCCTCTTTGGTAACTTAACTGGTACCACGCCTATTAGTGATTTCCACCTTCCGTTTGGAACCTCTCATATACAGTGCAACACTGGCAAATGTTTCCGAAAGAGGTTTTTGTTTTAACGTTGTTTTTTTGTGCTTTGGAAGGAATTCAGATCTGCACTTGCTTTCTTGTACATTTTCAGGTTATGGTCAATGACCGGAGGGGGAGGGGCTGCTTTGGATGTTTGATGAACTGAACAAGATTGTGATTGGTGGATTGATAAACTGAACACGAATGATTGTGATTGGCTGTGCATGCAGAGCCTGCGTGTCGCCACTCACTAGCAACAAACCATGTGTACTCCAACCCTTAAACTGGAGAGTCATATCAGGCAGACTTCTCTTGTAGATTATTCATGGAAAATGAGGATCATACATTCTTTTTGTATCAAGCTGAAAAAAAAAAAAGAAGCTATAATATACATCATATTGTTATATTTAATTTGCCTTACTTAACAGGACTTAACCCCCAGGGTTCACTAGTGTGGCTGCAGGACTAGTGTCCCTGTGCTTACAGGTTCTGTGATGCAAGTCTATTAGAAAATGCGGTGGGAAATCTGCCTAAATTGTTGTTTTCCATTACAGTGACTGTACTCTAGCAGCCTGGTTCTTCTCAGTGTTTTGATTTAATAGTAAACCATCACATGAACGTGCCGTCTTAACCAAACCAGCAAACCCTGAATAGCAGCTCTAAGACAAACGTTGTCGTATACATAACCGAAAAGCCTTTTTCAAAGCTGCACCTCAATGAAAATCTCATCAGAATTCAGCAAGGATGGCTAAATCCATAAATCTTAGCTAGAAAAGAAAAAAACTCTTACGCATGCAGTTTCTGTAAGACAGTCTGAGAGGTGTACCAGGCTAACATCAGTTTTGACAACTGTGTTTGCAGCTGTACTGTATTTTGAGGACGGCATCCGCTTCATGCACTGTATGCCACTGATATTCAGAAACAAAAGATCTGCCCATGCTAAACATATGACTAGGTTGAACTTCTCCAGAAGGCTGAGCAGGTGAACGTGGTACTGTGTACTATACCCGTTTTGCCGACCAGGGACTGGAGATGCCCGTCCAGGTACTCCTGTCTCTTAGTGAGAGCGGTCAACCACTGCGCCCTCAGTCGCTCCAGGTCACGGTCCTGTGGTGACAAGCATCAGCTAAAGAACCAAGCTCTGTAGGAAACTCCCCGTGTGCAGGTTAAGACAGACAAACTGCAGGCAAACCCACCTGATAGCTGTCCATTTCATCTCCTTCCGACTACAAAATGAGAAAATGTGCGTCATTATGCTGCTTTACACAGATGCGCGTTTCTTTAAACTACGAGTAAGCGTTCGGTCTACCACCTGCGAGTCGTTGCCTTTGGCTGGACGGGCATGTCTGATCTCCACACAGCCGACGGACACTCCCAGGATGATCTCCGCTATCAGAGGCATGGTGCCGGAGTCCTGCACCGAACGCACGTCCACCTGTATGCGCCGAGACTGACCCTGCGGCACGGGCGACAAACGAACCCCTTGACTTACTACAATAGACAAATCCGGGCGAAGGCGAGCTTTGGTACCGTGTCCACGTACGGCTAACCTGTTTGAGCTGGAAGATGCCCCCTGTGCGAACGTCTCCTGCTGCCACTACCTCCACAGGCATGTACTCTCCATTCTCGTTTAGCTCCAGGATCTGTACCCACATCTCTAGCTTCCTGGTCACCTCACTCCACCTGCGCGGAGGGTAAAAGCAGCATGAGGACAGGCCTGCACGAACGCACAGATAAAACACCTCGGCAGACCTCGGCAGACGCCCAGGGCTTTATACAAATAGTCTGAATGGGAATTAGTACAGTTGCAATGCTATTGTACTGCACTGTATTGTATACGCCCACAGTTTAAAACCCATGGACTCCTATCCAGCAGAATAGGAAGTATGCAACAAGAAACCCGATCACAGCAGACAGTAAACTTACCCAAGACTATCCTGCTGGGACAGCTTGTGTACTATAAGAGGAAGTGCACTCTGGAGAGAAGAGACGGGCGCTTTTCTTTGTTCCTCACCTGTCGCGCAGCGTGCGAGTCTTGGCCTGAATGATACTGAGGTCCCACAGGGCAGGGTTCCTGCCCGGATCAGCCTGCCTGTGGCCGTACACTTCAATGGCCAACGCGCCATCGGTCAGATACTCTATGAAATCCTCCGTCACGGCCACACCAAGCTCCTAGCACACGAGCAGACGACACAAACACCATATAGAAAACGCAGATGTCCACATCTCCGTGTTATTACCAGCTTGGGTGATTTATTTTGTTCCTTTTTGTGGGAGTATCACATTAAAGATGGCTACGCATGGCAAAACTGATTTAACAAAATTAAAGTTCCAACTGGAGCTGGTGATCCGAGTCCCGGCTTGCCGTTGACGGTCACTGACTCTTACCTTACAGCTGTCAAACACCACCATGCAGTGGGGGTCTTTGCTGGTGGGAGAGGAGGCAGAGGGGTCCACCTCTGGAGCAACAATGACTGGCTCGCTCTGGTCCCAGAAAGAGTACTGGCAGAACACAAAGTTCGACAAGTACTGGGGAAGGCCTGTGGCCTGCAGGATCTTAATCTGTTACGGAGAGAGCAGGAGCTCATGATCCATCAAGAAGGGGCTTTTTCAACAACTAAAAGGAGAGTGGCGATTACAGATGCCAGACGGCCACGTTAGCTTACCATACAGACAAGTTTGCGCTCCTGTAGGTCTCCATCAGGACTGCAGTCGCCGTCCTCTTCCCCATTGGTTCCGTCCTCCACCCCTCCACTAACACGCAGCACCTCCACGTGCAGCCGACCTGCCACCTGAGACGGGCGCAGGCACGCACAGCTCAGCACCTCGTTGTCATTGGTTCAGGGTTGCTCACATGACCTACGCTGCACAGCTTTACCCTGCGTTCACACCAGCAGCGATGCAGCAGAAAGGCCAGGTATCATGTCTGTGACATGACAAATTTACCTTTATGCAAATAAGGAGTGAAGTGATTGGACGATTACAAATGGGATTCAAGCAAGGTGATGCACACTTTATCTCTGCTACTCCGAGACAATTACGTCCTTTTTGGTTCAGTCATGTACTACGGCTGGGATTCAGTTTATACACATGGATTCCCCTCCAGAACATTTATTTTTAAGTGGGAACACGTGATTTGTGGTAAGAAGTGTATGGGGAGGTTTCTGATTTGTGGTCAGACAGATTGTGTATACGCCACCAACATGTCACAACGCCCTGACGGCTCTTGGCGTCAGTGAAACCATGGCGCCCAAAGTTCAGCTCGAGTTCAGAAATACCCACAGGCAATAAGCAAGAGGTGAAAAGCTGCTACTAGTGTGAACGCAGGTACAGAACCAACAGCAGCCAACGCAGGCTGGACCTGAAGTCTACAGCGTGGTGACGGGGCTAACGGACGTACCTCCCCTTTCTGATTGATGATTGGCACTGCATACTGCAGTTTCACGTCATAGAACAGGCAGGAGAGGAAGACGTTAGCCACTCCGATCAGACTGTGGTTGACTTGCTCATCGAAGAAAGGATCCGCTCTCTTAAAGTATGAACGGATGACCTGTGAGGTAAAAGAAGGGGGTTAACAGGGACCGTCGGGGGGTGGGGTGGGGTGGGGTGGGGTGGGGTGGGGTGGGGTGGGGTGGATGTATTCCCCTAGGGGTTGCGAGGGTGTTGTGGTCGGCGCTCACAGGGTTGTCTTCGTCGTAGTCCTTCCATTCCTGATAGAGCTCTCTCATGTCCACCAGCCTGTTCTCCAACTTCTCCATTGCCCAGATCTGCTTTCCCTTGTTCTTTCGCCTCACCTGGATCGCAGGTTCACTCAGCACGGCATCCCGCTGCAGGCAGGCAGGCAGGCAGGCAGGCACGCACACACACACACACACAAACACACACACACACACACCGCGGTGGTGTATAACCTTGTGAGACCTCATACAATAATACGAAGACACCACTTTAACCCTTTTGTCTGAAGACATGGTTGAGGTCATGGTTAAAGATGATCGTATCCCATTGGTAGTTACAGGTGTCCACAGCCTGTGTACATCATGGCTCGGTTAAGATGGGACTTTACCTTCCTGTTGGCGTTGAGGTTGGCAGCAGGGATCTGGAGAGTCACCCTGTACTCGGTCTTCTTGTCCAGGTCCTCCGCGATAAAGTTGGCCTCCTGCACCAGCAGATTGGCCTTCACGATCTGTTCCCGAAGCTTCCGTAAACTCCGCGTTAGCACCGCCTCCCTGGAGCACAAGGCGACGACTTCCAATAAGCCCAAGATATCGGTCTGTAATTCTAAGTAAGACTCTTAACGGCTGAACGTACTACTGCCCGAAAAGTTAGCGTGCAAGAGAGGTGATCGGTCTGCGCGGTGAAGGCCGGTGCTCGTTTTTTTTAAGCGTGCGCGCACCTCTCCTCGCTCCACTGTCGCAGGCGGCCGTGCGACCCGGGGCCCGAGGGGCCGGAGCTCAGCCTCTCCATGCTGCGGTGGTGCTGGGCGCTGGTCCGGTCCGGCGTGAGGCGCCGGCGTAGCTGCTGGAGCTCCTGCTCGTACATCTGCCGCTGCCGCTCCAGAGCCGAGCGCTTCTCCTCCTCGTGCTGCCGCTCCAGGCTCTGCAGCACGGCCTGCATGGGGTCTGGGGGGGGGAGAGAGAGAGAGAGAGAGAGAGAGAGAGAACAAAGGACAGCAAGAGATAATAAAGTCCCGTATTTGCACCATAAAAGTCCTACATTTAAATTAGCAGTGCCTGGTGTACAGTATTAAACAGAAGTCCCTCCTCCGGACTCACCGTTACTCCCCAGGGTCTTCATCATCACCTCCGTCTGAGCGAACTCGTAGCTGAAGCTGACCTCGCTGGACACTTCGCTGGCCGTGTCACCGTCCGCGTCCAGCTGCTCGGTGCTGTTCTTCATGTTCCCCACCTCCCCTTCCTCGTCCTCGGGCCGAGGCCGGCGCTTTGGGAGGTTAATCCTGTGGGAGGGCCGGCATTATTGCACCGCTAAACAAACAAACAAAAACAAACCCCGCCTTTGCCGAGCTGGACCCCGGCCACGCTCGGCTCGGCTCAGCGTGGTTACGGTTGGCTTGGTTTGGTTGCCCTCTGCGAGAATCCTGCCCCCTTTAGACTGACCTGAAGAAGTGGTTGTTGCCCCACAGGATGCGGTCGCCGTGCTGCAGCTGCTGCTGACTAGTGACCGGAGAGCCGTTCACACACGTCCTGCAAGAGAGGCTTGCGCTCACGAGGCTACCCACAATTCCAAAGTGCAACGGATTAAAATGCATAAATATACAACCAAATGGTGAAATTGATGGAACTGGAGGTTTGGTGATGTTGGAGAAACTGAAATTCCAGCCAGATTTTATAAATACTCATGTTAAACAAGCATTTTTTATTGTTCTGTAAATTACTTTCTATGCTGCAAAGTAAAAACATGTTCAAATTCGTAAAAAAGCAGCTGTAAGATTCAGCGGTAAAAGAGTGTTTTCATTTTAGCTGTAATGATTCTGAGCAAAGACATTTTGATACAATGTCAGTGACTGGAGTAGTGATGCTGAGTGTGGGCTGAATTACCTGGAGTTCCTGTAGGGGTTGATGAAAACTGCTCCCTCAGGAGTGATGTTGATCACACAGTGCTCAGCCTGAATGCCCATCCCGCACAGCTGAATGTCCTGCGAGTCTGCTGAACCCACCTTGGTGTGTTCCTGCAAAACATTCCCGTCGTCATCACCTACTGCCTCTCATACGCACCCATCGGATGCAGTTACTGCGAGGAATCCTGGATTACAGAGTCGGATTACATGTCGGATTAAACTAAACAATTATGAAGACCTAAAAGATGAAATGTAGGATTTTAGTACTGATTCGCAGATTCAGACTCAGGCTAAACTTGATGGTGCTGTACCTTTAAGTAGTACACCAGCAGCTCATTGAGGGCGGGGTCAGCATTGAGGTTGACTAGGAAACATTTATCCTCTCCCACACGGATCCCTGACGACTGCAGAGAGATGCCCAGACTCTCCAGCTGCTTCTGCCTCTCCTGAGCAGAATGAGAGAGAATCGTGTCAGGGATCTGGCATCGGGCTTTATAAACACCGCGGCACTGATGAAGCTAAAAGTCTCACATCGTACAGGTGTGCGTTAGTTACCTGTGCAACCTCCTCTGTCTTCCTGAGCTTCTGCTCCCAGGTGACGGTCATCTCCTGGATCAACTTCTCTGACTCCTCCAGCCTCTCCTTCAGCTCAGGGGCTTTCATGGACTGGGGGAAACAAAGAAAAATTCAACATCCACTTGCATGGCTTCAGGTCTCACTTACCCAACGCTGTCCAAGAACCACCAGCATTTTACTGTGGAGAGTGCTCCAGCAAAAGCACCGGCTGGCCAAATGAACCAATAAGCCGAGTGAACTGGGGAGAACATTCTAGGGACTTCCCAAGTGTTTGGGTTTAGTGGTATGTGCAACGACTGGTGTTCGCTGGGACTGGTGTTCGCTGGGACTGGTGTTCGCTGGGACTGGTGTTCGCTGGGACTGGTGTTCGCTGGGACTGGTGTTCGCTGGGAGCAGAACCCCTCAGGTTTTATCCTTTGCGAGGCACCATTGTGTAGGGTGTACCTCGGCTTGCGTGAGCTGGTCGCGAAGCTTCTCCACCTCCTCTCTCAGCTCTCGTATGATCCTGGCGTTGGGGTCCTCGTTCACCACCGCGTGGTTGACTATGCTCTTCGCCCGATCAGCATAGCGCAGAGTGGAGAGGGTCTCGTCGTAGTTATCAGCAGCTGGACTCACTGTGGCCACCATGGCAGTCCGGCTGTTCCCTCCCAAACTGTCCTGCAGTTATAACAAAGGGGGGGGGGGTGTCAGCAGACAGTATGGTCTCATTGGTGATCGCAGTCCAAGGGATTGAGAGATGTTACATTCATCAATGAGCTCTATGTTGTGTGTGTGTGTGTGTGTGTGTGTGTGTGTTGTGTGTGGGAGACTACGGATGTGAGTGAGAGAGAGCGAGGGAGAGATGACTAAGGAAAATGGAAAACTCTGGAAATTTCCCCCTCTGTGCTGATGTGGCAAACCCACGGGTGTTACCTTGAGCAGCCATGTGAGCACAGAGTCTCGGTAGGGCACAAACTTGCTCTTGTTCTTGCCTGCGCCTTGGTCAGCCAGCGCTGAGATCACCAGCCCCAGAGTGGTGAGAGACCTGCCCAGTGAGAGAGAGAGAGAGAGAGAGAGAGAGAGAGAGAGAGAAAAAAACAGATTAAAAAAGAGCAAGAGAGAGAGAGTACAGCCTTTCTCTGAGCACCCATACATTCCCTCTCTAGCTCCAAACAAACATTTCCTAACACCCTCACACCCTCACACACACGCGCACACCCGCGCACACACGCACACACACTCGCACACACACGCACACGCTCCTTTATTAAACACCCAGTGATCCACATTAGGACAAGCAATGTCTCATGAATTTGCCAATGTCGCATGCCTGATTTTCCAGAAGCTTCTTAGCCATGGAAAAGAGCAACAGAAATAAATACCATGTGCACTCATAAAATAACTACACAGTTCACTATTATTCAGTTCAATTCCCTTTTATTCAGGTCCAGTTGACATAATCTAAGGCCCTGAGCAGAAGTGCAGAACCACACAAACCCAGATGTGACCTTGGTGGTGGTGGTGGTGGTGGTGGGGGGGGGTTTCACATCATGTTGTGCTTGAGAGGTTTTATGTAAATGTTTGTTTATGTTTGAGGTTAGCATGTAAATACTTGTTTATGTTGCTGCCTTCCTTCAGTCTCTCGCCAGCCGCGCCGGTCTTAGCTGCTCTCTCACTGCCGGCCAGATCCACCAAACTCAGCTTGCTCACCTTCTCCCCGCTGACCTGGAGCAGAAGACCCGAGGGTAAGAGGGGCGGGGGTTAAACCTGCTCACTCCTGTGAGCCTGTGGGGTGCTTTTCTTTAAAGGGAGGAAAACTGTCCTCACCTTAACGTTAACTTTCCTTCTTTTTTAAATGCATTTTCATGCTTGTCAGGCTTTCCTTTGCATCCCTTTCCCACCAGAATGAGGAGGCTACCGGCATATTTGTGTATGAATGACTGTCCTGCCCAAACTGCACTGAACTGTCAAACCGAGCTGGAACAAAAGCCATGCCAACGGGAACACAAGCACTCATTGTTCTCGCCAGTCCGGTGCAGCATGAGGAGGCAGACGGGCCTAGACCTTACTATAAACGCAATCGCTCACATTACCATCAGAAATAAAGTGGTGATGAGAGGGAAAAGATGCAAGAGGGTTTGTTGGGGGGGGGGGGCTGAGGAGCACAGACACGCAGCGGAGAGGAGCAACAAAGGGTACGTGTGTACTGAGGGAGCTTCGCAGCGAGCAGGAGAGTCCCACAAGATGGGGTTCATTCCCTGCGCTCTCACTTCCTGCCCACGTGAGCTGGTGGGCAAAGTCTGTGCCAGCATATTTGCAAGACCAGTGCGTGGCACATGTAAATCAGGACCTCACGCCTGCTGTCAGTAGTCCAACCATAGCAGACTGTGTTCGAGATATGAAAATCTCACATAACATGTGTTACTGCACTTGGGGTGAGGGAGAGGGAGAGAGAGAGAGAGAGAGCATTACAAATCAAAAACGTGTACAGACAGCCGGCACATAAACGCGTACGATTAGAGAGTTTTGCGAAACAGATTCTCCGAGGCTGTTTCTACAACGTTTAGCGTCGCTATATTTAGATCCACATCTGCATCCGAGCGCGATGCACCTGTTGATGCAGGAGCTTCTGTTCAGGCGCCGCTGAATTATTGATCAGGAAGGGAAACGAGCGCAGTCAGGTAGCTGGGCACGAGAAGGAAACGCAGAGGGACACTGTGACATGAGCACATGGGCCAGAGATCAGCTAACGCCTGAGTCAGGGAAACACATGACTTATTCATTGATTTTCCTGCCTTCTGAACATCCAGCTTTCGAGGCCCAGAAAGATAAGGGGCAGTTAAGAGCAGCCCTCGAAGAGTAAAGCCGTGGGTCCTAATGCCAGTCCTGAGTTCTGCCCACTTCTTTCTTTATATGTGTTGTTCCTCATCTAAAAGCAGCCATGCTGTGAGCTGAACCACAGGGGTGTCACCACACAAGTCTACTGAGTTACATGGACAAATGGGCCGAGTGAAACCTCAAACTGAACTTTTTACACACACACACAATTCTAGATTAGAAAACTGCCCACTCTGGAAGAAAAGGAGTGTACTGAAATGCATTAGTGTTGAGAGCAGCTGATGAAGAGAAGGAGAGAGAGAGAGACAGACAGAGAGACACACACACACACACACACAGCTGCGTAGATCCCGAGGGCTCTGCCTTACCCCAGACTGCAAATCTTTGAGCGTGTGTGTGAGGATAATGTTGAAGACAGCGTGTGAGCGACTGCTCTCTTCATTCATGTTGGTAGCAGCCACTGTGCGAGATTTGTTCCCCTCAGACATCAATGACTCGATGTCCTTTAGGAAAATAGAGATGAGAAAGCACATAGTTTCTAATCTTGTTTACACTTGGTTGTGATATTATATACAAATACTGGACGCCTACTTGGGAATGGCACTCTTTATAACTTGGCATTTAAACACTGCAGTCAAACATGCAGCAGGGTGCAGCATTTTCTGGTCACCAGCACAGACAGTCCTCACAAATTTGCATAAGTGGTCATGCAAATGGATAATTTGCAAAGCAATGTAGCAAGGAAAGATACATTAATCACATGACTGCCATTTCCACAGTCAATTACGTGAAAGATCCATCATCACCACTGAAGGGTTCAAGAGTATAACAGAGTATAATCAACTGTAAACATCATCTCCATTCAGAGTGATTTTCATCATTCATTGATGGTAAACAAGCATAACATGCAAATAATTCCATCATAAAATAAGACCTTTCATTGACATTCTCAGCATATTCTCAGCAAGGTGGCTTTATTTGAAAATAAGCCATACAGAATAGTGAATTGAAGGAAATACAAATGTCATGTGCTGAGCAAACATTATTCCACCCGAGGGCTTAAGATGGATGGATTTTTTTTATTACATTGGTTTGGTACATAAACCGTCAGCCACGAGCAACTTTGTGATGCCAACACCAGGCATAATGAGAGACCTTCATGTTACAGCTAGCCACAGCTAGCCTTATAGCATTACCTTGTAACTAGCCACAGCTAGCCTTATAGCATCACCTTGTAACTAGCCACAGCTAGCCTTATAGCATCACCTTGTAACTAGCCATAGCTAGCCTTATAGCATCACCTTGTAACTAGCCACAGCTAGCCTTATAGCATCACCTTGTAACTAGCCACAGCTAGCCTTATAGCATTACCTTGTAACTAGCCACAGCTAGTCGAGAGAGACCATCCACGTATGGACCCAGAACTTTGTGTTCTCTTACTTTCAAAGCCTGCCGACTTCTGTGTAAAAAAACAAAAAAACAAACAAAAAACAAGGCAAACAGCTCTGTTACAAGCTTTGAAGAGCGGTGAACCTAAAAAGATGAAAAATGCCCTTTTAGGCAATGACCTGAAACGCATGTACTTGTAAGACATTATGATAACTGCCAACGTTGTTAATTCATGTTAGCAAAGCCAGAATTTACAACAGGTTGCAGCCAGGGATCCGTGTCTTACTTATAGCTTACAAAACATTAATTTCTGTATACATCACAACAACCAAACCATGTAACTTAATCTACCATCATTCTTGCTGTAAACAGCCAGGTGATTTCTGGGTAATTTCCTCCGCAAGACTTTTATAGTAAACAGTCACATGTGAAATGATGAATTTAAGGGGACACTTGTCAGACTAGTGGGGACCAACACCAGGTTACACCAAGCGGGATGTTCCGCTCACCCTTTGGGGTCCAGAAGGTCGCGAACTTTCTCGTTGTAGATCTCCATGTAGGAGACCTCCACGGTGAAGCTCTCCTCCTCTCTCTGCTGCTGCACCGTGCGCTCAAACAGAGAGCTGCAGAGCCGTGGGATCAGGCCTGGCTGGTCCACTGTTCCCATCATTGTGTACGACTTCCCAGAGCCTGTAAAAGATGCACACAGCGAGACCATGGTATCAACACGCACAATGTAATTCAGGACACGCTTTAAATATTTACAAAATAACTCGAAATAAATAATTCATAATAACATTAGCATGGTGAATACTATGGCTGATATGATACACAGGATATCAGTAGTACCAGTCTGCCCGTAAGCAAAAATGCATGCGTTGTAACCCTGGAATGCATTGTGCAAAAGACTCTCCCCAAGGCACTGGAACACAACATCTTGACCTGCAACAAAGGTTAAGTACAGATACTCCGAAGAGTCAGTAAACCTGCAGAGAACAGATGAGGCTATAAACAAAGCTTTGTTTATAGGATACCATTCAAAGTCATTTTCTAAGAAGATTTGTTTTACAAGAATACTGCTATGGCCATTGTGGGGAACCCCATGACAATAATAAAAGTGATTTGTAACCTTGAAAGACGATGCCATCAACGTGAACAGAAGTTCAAGGTTACATAGCACTGTTCTTAAACGTCTTATCTATCCATAAAAGCCTCAGGAAAATTTGGAAACAGAATTTCATTTGCCAGTACTGGCACCTCTGAACAAAGTAACAGAACAAAATTCCCACCCCAAGAACACTTAGGAAAAGGAATTCTCACCTGCAAATTTCTCCTTTTCCGATTCATCCATGGACCAAAAACAGTAATCATAGGCAAAAACCTAAGAGGCAAGAAGAGTAAAAGTTCAGACACACACATTTCCTTTTAGTTATTTATTTATTTATTTATTTTTTAAAGTGAATGATTAATTCAGGATTATTTTAAAACTGACATGTGATTACCTTGGGCTGACTTCTACAGCACATACCGCCATGGAGTGGTTGCACATACGGGAAGGAGGAGATTAAACATTTAAAAGACTATTATTATTCTACAGTCGACTGCTATTCATGCATTACTATTCAGACATGACTTTGATGGATTACCAGTTAATTCAAAGGATTTTTTCTTCTTCAGATCTACCAAAATGGATTAAAGTAACAACACTGCACACATTTTGGGAGCCAACTGCCTCAAGGCTGACAGCACATTGTCAGCAACATGAACCAGAAGACACTAGGACCCAGGGACGGTGCACCTATTCACAGGAAAACCCTGAGTGAGACCATGTCATCAGCTGCACTTTGCTCAGTGGACCTGAACACAAACAGATCATCGCTGGGTGAGAAAGGGTTGGGAGGCCAGAGCAAATACGGGTTTGGAGCTCTGATTCAACACTGTGCTGTCCATCAGGACAGTCTGAAGGTTTCTCACAGCACAGTACTCTTCATGCCCACACCAAATCACTGAAACCCAGAACGGATGCTGGATAACAACAACAAAAACGTCAGCCTGCTTCTTCGTCGTCAACAAACACCATCCCTGCTTCACCTCACATCACTAAGGAAACAGTATTATAGGCTGTTTATTTCCACCTCCTGCACACTACATATTAGACCAGTCCTAATACACATCATCAGCGAGGTCCCTCCCAGTTGGCCAAATATCCGGAGTGCACAGATCGGAAACGACTCATGGAAGCTGGTGAAGCACGTGCGCAAAGGGCACTGCTGGCTGAGCAAAGCAGAGAGAGGGAGAGCTGGGAGCAAAATGATCCGAGACTCCCTCCCAGTGACCCCCCAGGCACAGCGTGTTGCTTTAAAACCAGGCCATGCTGCGCAAAGCTCTCCCACTGAATAACAAACAGAACGGCACCTCCGCCTGTCACATTCCAGAAATAGCTGGTGGGGAGAGATTCGGAGCCCCTGCAGGAAGTGTCAGAGTGAATCTTGGGGTGGGGGAGGTGGGGGTTCGCTGGCCAAGGAAGTACTGGCAGAGCAGGCATGTTAAAGGCTGGCTGGAGGCAAAAAAAACCCCTCTATCTGTAACAATGTAGGACAGATCTGACAGTGAGCAAGAAACAAAGACAGAGAACAGCCCATTGTTAGACCGTGATCTTACCGCTTCACTGTTGCTTATAATATACTGTGATGCATCAAGAGTGACTGTTTCCAAAAGCTGATCGAAACTCCTTCAGGTTTTTAAATGGACATGCACAGTCACTTTGATTTTAATAATGCACTATTTCTGAGAAGCAAACTGCATTTCAGCAACAGAACTGGTACATTTTTAACCTCAAGGCACCCAAAAGCCAGACAATTTCTAGGAGGCTTGTGGGTGCTCAAGTAAAAGATACAGAGGGGGTGGGAGAGCAAGAGAGAGTGAGAGAGTGAGTGTTTGTGTCCCACTGTACTCCGCTCACTGTACATGGCTGACATGATACTAAATATCTACTTCATTTAACTCGACAATTACCTTTAAAATCGTAACAAAGTTATTACGGACAGTGTCAATTACAGTCCATTTGGGAGAGAAATGTGGATGAGAACATTCAAATAAATATGTTCAAATATTTTACAAAAACCTCTCAATTTAGGTTTCATTTTTCTCTCTCCCCCTCCAGCAGCTACTGCCACCCAGCTCTCTGACCTTGCTATCCATGAGCATCACAGAAACAAACGCACAGCCTGCCAGTAGCAGCCATTAACCCCACCGCCCCCACCGGGGTCCAGCCGTGTGGCAGGAGCATCAGGCTGGGTCTCTCTCACTTCTGGCTTCCACCCATTACTCCACCAGAAGCCTTACAACACAACGCTGCTTTGTGCTCTTTCAGCATTAAAGGCACGGCTCAGCAGATGTTGCATAAAGAGGCCGAGATGTACGGTGGTTTGTATGCTGTTTAAATAAGGGTGTCATCATTTATTATTATGACTTGGATGAAGATGAAACCATCCCGAGGCTTTGTTCCTCACAACCATATTTCAAGCCTTTATGATGCTTGCGCCTGCTTTTCTAGATGATCAACTTCTGAATTATGCTGATCCTCGTAGCAAAACGTATGGTTATTATTTCCCAGAATGCCTTTGTGGCAGGCCCGACCAATCACAAGGAGATACACAAGCAAGAACATAAGCCTTATACAGTTAGAGTTATTTGAGCTTATTTTACCTCATCATGGGATCTCTCTGTGCGGCCGGAGCACCGCAACACAGTCCATTTCAGAGAGATTATGGGAGAGAACATTCTCAGCGTGAGCCGCAGTGCAGCTGCTGCTATCCTACACACATACGCGCGTGTGCGCATGCAAATGCATGTGCACACATACCCTCACACACACGCACGCAAATGCATGTGCACGCACACCCACACCAATGAATGTTCACGCCCACGCCCATACCCACGCACAAAATCGCTCATTCCCTCTCTCACACACCCAGCCCCATTTTTGCTTCTGAAGGGAACGCCTGCCCTCATGAAGTTAGGCATGTAGGACCAAGGTCAAAACTGAGACATGGTTGGAGTGGTTCACCAGCATAAAGCGTGTTGATTCATTTTGTCATTAGCATTTAATGTCTTGGAAGATAATACCAGAATTACTCTGCTTCGGTAGGGAATTCAGATACACTCAATATTTTGCACTACTAAACTTTTACAGATGAACCATTTACTGCTCCCAGTCTCTACTGTCTACCCTCTTCTCTCCACTTACTCATCCTATCCTCTGAACTGTTCCTGCCCAGACATCCAGACACCCTCAACTTTGTGCTCCCTGCCTCAAAACCTGACCTAGAACTTATTTGCATATTGAAAAGCATTATTCAAAGTAGCCAAACCTACATGTACTGTGCTTACATAATGCCCTTGTCTGCACATCATTTAATATACCATCATCTTGCTTCATTCTCGACCCTTCCCTGTTCTCTGAGCGGTTCCTGCTCGGTCTGACTGGGTGATACAGGTGGAGGCAGGCAGGCAGGCAGGCCTGGACTCAGCTGGACCACTTGTCCCTAGACAGAGTTTTTCCCTCACTAGTCACCTCTGGATCACTCTACTGGTTCCTGGGCCCAGACATGCAAAGCTGCTTTGTGATGACAGCTGTTGTCAAAAGTACTATATAAATAAACTTTGACTGATTTCATTACCATGGTACAGCCATAGAAAACTCTTTTCCACTGTGACCCATAACATTAATTCCAAGGAGTTCTTGCCAACAAACCTACAGCACAGACTATTTCTAATTCTTTTAGACAGACAGTAATAATCTTTTATTTAAAAATTGGTAGTAAAATAATCCATAAAATAAGCATGAAGTAGTAAAACCTATGATTAGTTAATAATAATAATAAAACCCATTATTCCTGGTTTTATTCTCTAGGCTCTACACAGTCCTGCAGGGAGCAATAACCCCCATAAGCCTTGGCCCACCACCTCTCAAATGTATGCATCTCTCTTACAATACGTAATGTTTTTAGAAACCCCACGCTCTGTAATATTTTGTAACAACAACTCAGGCAGATCAACAGGCTAAACAACCACACAGACACCAGTGGAAGAGGTGGGGGAGCTGAGCTTTTGCCATTTTGCAGTGTAGTTCAAGCTAATTTTGGACATGTGGAATAAATGACAGAACAAATGAAAATCCAGCCTCAGAATTTCACAATATATCCATTTAATCTTATCATTGTGATTCAATCCTTCTTAGACAAGGAGCAACTACAAAACCCACTTCTGCATCGATCAGCAGATGTATCTACAGCTTCACTCGAACTGCCAGCATGTGGTCTGCATGGCTGGTTTCAACTGTACAGTGCATTTCAACTGTACAGTGCATTTCAACTGTACAGTGCATTTCCCATAAAGAACCATTCAAAAGGCAGCTACAAAGGCGGATACCATGGTGAGTTAATGGGATTAACACGGGGTACGTCAAAATCAGTCCAACTCAGAACTGCATGACAGAGCTGCAGAACGAAGAGCCGGTTAATGAACTGCACACATGCATGGATGTGCGCGCGCGCGCACACACACACACACACACACACACACATCTCTCCAGTCAACTCCGTATCATTTAAATCCCTCGATTTCTTCTCTGCCGTTTGTAGACTCCTAACCCACAGCTGAAAAGACAGCGTTCTGTACGGCTGACCCACTTCAGTCACCCAGTGCAATGATGTAAAGCTCAGGAAGTGAAGGCACCACAGCAGACTGGGAACAGAGGGCAAGCTGGCACACACAAACAGCATGATGCGGATGCAAAGCTATTTCCCTTGCACTGCAAGAAGCAGATCAGCTATCCAAGCACAAATAAGACCTGGCCTATTTTGACATGAAGAAGCACAAAACACAGTCAAAACCTGCGGCAGTGGAAAAAAAACCCAAAATATAAATTGCACGGAAGAGTTTTTCAACACCAGGATCAATCACTTTTGCCAAGACTGAAACTCTAGACAGACCAGATATCCACTGGTCTCAAAATGCAGAACAGTGTCAGTTAGGCAAAGTGAAACGTGTCTATATAATGGATTAAAATACCGTTTCTCACATTAAGAGTGAATACAAGGTTAAAACAAAACATTACTGCATATTGTCTCATTATGAGAGTACAACCAACCTGAAGAAAACCAACACTCTCTCACTAAACTAGTCCTTCCGTGAAATTCGGGGCCTTTTCTATAAATGACCAGCAGAACTGTTCGTCGGGCCTCACCATAAACTTACAATCCATGTACCGCTAATTTTGAGTATGCAAAACAATGAATAATTGCTTGACCTGAAAACAGGGACGCTGGGTGTAGCACGGACATGGTTGCTGATAACAGATTAATGAATTTACCTGTCTGTCACTCAGAGCGCTGAGTCCCACAAGACTACACACCTCCATAAGAGTCAATGGTAATTACATCTGACCAAAAGCCATCAGACCCTTAAAGACTAGAGCAGTAGCTGCTTATGAAATATGGACTTGTATACACAGTCGTGTATAAAATATGGGCCAGTGGAATCTTTTATTGCTTAACACGGAATTTCACGACACCTTTTACAAACAGAACGACGACACAACAGACCACAGACAGGAAAAGCCTTTAACGTCTTTCACACCTTAAACAGGTAGAGCAGCATTACCTGTAACACTAGGAACAGCCTGTAAAACAAACAATCAAATATAATACAACTATGACTGTAAAACACATGATATGCTGATATGGGGGCGGGGGGACGGACTTTCACTGCTTTAAATTTTGCGTGTAGCACCGCTATTCTTAACAGTAAACTGAACAGGCGCTAAGACCCACATGCTACATGAGTCATCAGTATGAGCAGCCTTAGGCCTGGCTGTGAACATTACACTCGCACAAAGGACGGCAAGCCTGGTAAAGATTCACTACCATGTACAAATATGGTATCACAAAGAAAAGCAATACGTCTTGTTTGAACAGGCGCGTCTTGTGCTGTCTAAAGCACAGGCTGGCAATTAATATCAGTCGGTGGGTAAGATGTAAGTGGTCCGGTTCTGCACATGCGAACTCAGTCGTTTGAGGCATCTGGACTGCGGGGGGTGGGGGGTCGAGCGTTAACGGGGACGGCGATTCAGCACTGCAGATCTCATGAACTCAGCTCTGCAATTAAACTGTCTGTTGTGTGAAGTCAGCAGGCGGCACAGCCATTGACTTCCAAGTTTAAAACCTGTTCCACCTCATCCTTTGTCTGCCTGCTGCACCCAGAGAAAAGGGAGCGGGGGGACAGGAATAATTGTGCTCTCTTGTTTACCCCCATAAAAGTCCGAAGGGAAGAAAACGTTTATGGCCGACAGATGCTAAAGCTAACTTGTATATTCCTCTCTCCCGCAGAATGCCGATCCTCAGCTGCGGATGACCCAGGGTTAAACTCCCCCTGCGTTGCCACGGCGACAGAGGGCAGAGAAAAGAGAGCGAGTCAGACAGAAGAGAGTTATGTCCTGACACACGGCAGGACGGAGGGAGCAGCGTGCAGCCTAAGAGAACCCTGCGTGTGTGCACACTCCCGCTAGCCGCTCGCGCTCACAAAGAAAAACGCCAAGGAATACCGTGCTGTCCACCAGTCAGCGCCCTTTCAGCTGCACCCATCAGCCTCAGAGCCACAATCCATGAGTCAACATCAATCTTCTCCCCGGGACGAGACCGCATAGCCAGTGGGGCTGTTTAACTGGTAGCCCCAAAGAGACGAGGACAGCTGCTTCCCTTATATTGTGGGGCTGAGATCACTACTCATCTACTACACAGAACACCAGCAACACCACGATCGACAAAACTCTATGCATTACTGACGCAGAGGGAAGAGGAATACCACGGATACATTTCCCATCACTGTAATCTATTAAATGCATCATATCACTTTCCAGTTAAGCTGCTGAGGTCCAGTTATAATTGCAAATACTCCAGGGCTCCTTTACTTAGGAGGAGGTCGTACAGTCACCCATTCCTGTCAGATACTGGATGCCTATACAGCCCCCAGTGCAGTGGGTGCCATTTCTTTTTAATAAATACCTGACTACACAGGTTAACATTATCTGACTATAAGTAACAATGTATAAATGAATAAAAACAATTATGTAAATAAGCAATTAAATAACAAGAAATGGCATGAATGTCGATAACAATTTTTTAATATCCATATACAAATATTGATCAAGGTAGACAATTAATCCCAGGGCTAAAATGAATATTCATTCATGTTCATGTAGGAACACAAGGTGATCCTATCTGAGCTAGCCTAAAATCATCTTTGGCAATTGCAAGGTCTGATTTTTACAAATAAATCTTGTTAAAAAAAATTTAATTAAATTTTTAAAAAAAAAGCATTCAATGTGTATTTTCTCTGTAGAGGAGCTCCTAGACCTCTGATCTGACATGAACAGCCCCTTACAGTTATCCCAGGTGTGAAGACATTGTTCCTGCATGAGCTTACCTTGAATCTGCTTTCCCCAGGTTTGCACTGGCTGGGTAGAGGAAGGTCTGGTTCCCCTCCATTTCAATAACACATTTTGTGTTCAGCTCCTTTTCTTTTGAGGCGAAAAGAGGAAGAATTAGCAGGGGGTTCATTCAGTATGCTGAGTTATACAGCAAGGGTTTTGTACAGAGTGATGGAAATCAGGCTAGTCTTTCACGCGAGTTATGATTTGCCTCATAATACTGTTTGGTCACATGGTTATCAAATGTCTTTGAGCCTTTCATTCTACTGTTTAAGAATGATAATGAAACCAACAACAGGGAAACATTTGTGGGATACTGTGAAAGATCATCATCTAAAGACACCTGAATATATGAACAACACAGTTCAACAGAGTCCAACAGCAGCATCCTCAGACAGCTTGAATAACCATTTAGGAGAGCATATTTAGTAAAGCTCAGAGGGAAATCACCGTTAGTTAATTACACAAATCTGTTGAAGCAGAGCAAGGACTCAAGCTTGCCTCTTGTTAACAGAAGCATCATGCCTAATCACCGTGTTCACTAGCTGCACAGTTAAGTATGGACTTATCCTGCATTTGCCTAGTAATTTTTGTGTTTTTTATGATGTCATGAATCATACCAATAGTAATTACAAATTCATATGCACTGCAGTATTTATTTTCATTCTGGTTGAATATCAGGCGTTTCTGACAATTCAAGGCAAGCAGTCACATGTATAGGCTGCTAAAACCCTTCTTTTTTTTTTTAAGTCTTCACATTCAACACAGCCAAAGTAAAAAGGAAGGAAATGTTTAGGGTCACAAACATTCCAAAGGGGAACACAAATCGGAGCATTACATTAATCATGCACAAATACGCTGAAAGTAAACGAACTTCCACCAATAACAATATTCAGATATTCAAAATTTTGTACTCTTGTAACATGGAAACCAATGTAGAACTTAGAGAATATACAGCTGATTCAGAAATCCTTGGATACACCATAATGCCTATGACCACCTCATGCTCAAAAAGGAAACACAGGCTTCCTCCATTCACTAGTGACTTCTAATGGAGAAACTGCAAGGACAAAAGGTGTGGCAAAGAGCTGGAGAAAAGTGTGAAAATCAGGTCTCGATTCAGACCTACCATGAATATTCGGAAAATGACAACAGCAGTGAAGAGAAGAACTGAAATTAGGTTTATTTATTACTGCTTACTGGTTAATTTGTAGCATTTGCGATGACAGTCGTCAGTTCTAATCCACGGCAAAATTAAAAGGCTTTGAATAACTAGGCAACTAGAAATAACTACTTAAACAAAAAAATATAAGCAGTATCTTATTAGTTATGAGCTGTACAAAACCAATACTTCTTATCTATAAAATAGATAAGAGTGTGATGTCATAGGTTTACTTTCACCGTGAAGCACCAGGAAATTATTAACAAGTTAGATATTTCCTTGCCTGCTCTATCTAAAGGGTTTGGCACAGCTGTCAGACAGTGTGGATTCAAACTTATTCTTCGAAGGTCTACAAACTTCAACAGTAATGGGAACAGGCTCTGTTTGAAACATTAGCAAATTGTCCACTACAATCCATTCAAACTCCCTTCCTGCTTTTGTCCAACACACACACACACACACACACACACACACACACCTCACCATAGCAGGGAGAAAGCTAAGGAGACATGGTGAGAACAGACTGTAACTTAGCATAAATATATAATTTTTTTCTTCAAATCTAAAACAGCCGATTAGTTTACATAGACTGCATTAGTCTGTGCGTTGGGAAGCAGGCAAACCTGAGCCGGCAGGTCTTGTGACTGAATTTTACACTCAAATCCAACACGTGACCACAGTGGAACAAATATGCTGCGCTTCAACAGCTCTCATTTTCCAAGGCACATGTTCAACCATGGCAAAGTTCCACTTTCATAAGAAGTGAAAAAGCCCAATCGGAGATTGCTGCAACTCACTGATTTCTGAGAGACAATAATGCTCTTGCTAAAATGCATAAACAATGTAGAGTACATTTCTTTCTTTCCAATTCCTGGGAAATCTGTAGTGCTATATGAATTATTCCTAACTGTCACTTCACCACTAGTTATTTCTGTTAGTAAGACCTGTACTGACGTTTGGAAGAGCTGCTTCATAAAATAAACTATGGTGCCTCACTGAACATTGTCAGAAGGGTGAGGGTTACAGTCAGATCACTGGGATAGGATACTCTGAGTATTTTGCTATTTTTGCATGACGGCATGGTAACAATACATTCAAATAAGTCAGTTGTCATTCACACTTTTACCAGCTAAATGTGTCTTCAGATAGTCTATACACACACCTCACTGACAACATGGTTATACTTTGATGTTCCAGCAAATCATACAAGCAACCTTATACTAAAACTGAGCTTTGAATAGTCTCTACTTTATGCGGTGGTGTAATTATTAAGGGTGATGATGTTTGTAACTCACCTCGACGGTTCATAGGGCGAACCCTGACAGCAACCTTCACATTAGAATTGTTCAGATTGTTTTCACCCATGTTTGCTTTTAGTTGCAGACAAAGACAAAACGTCTATCCCAACAGAAAATGGTCTGGGCGACAAATATAAGCAAGAGCATCTAGTTAGACAGATCAAGAAGTCCCGAGGTTCCTTGAATTCAAGTTTCCTGTCAATGTTTCTTTTCTAACTAGCATATATCGTTTCACAGAGAGCATTCACTATTGCAGAGTCCAAAAGAAGTCGGCATTTTCCGTATTCGATTGTCTTCGTCCCAGCATTTTGAGCGAGAGAGAAATTCCTTTACACGCACCGTCTGGTAGTTATCAAGAAAATATACTGATACAAAAGTCCCTGTTAGCTCAAACTGCACTCCGGCCCGAACGCTAGCTAGTTACAAAAAGCTAACATTGCTAACGAGCTAGCTAACTATCTAGCATAACTAGACAAGTTCGTTTGATTCATGTCAGAGTCGAGGTTTGAATTGGGTACTGCTGGTCAGATTATACTGGCAAAACAGGCTACTGTAAATAACCATGACGGAAATTCTTAGGCAGTCGAATGAAAAATAAGCAGGGCCTGAATTATTCATTCCCTATAATTACAGTTTAACTGCGACTTCCAACCAGTTAAACAAGTTTTACGTTAATCTCAAACGATGCAGCTAGCTAAAGTTAGCAACGCTGGCTGCATCAGTGACTGGTAACCGGTAACGTTAGCTAAGTCTCACAACTAATGTTAGCTGCCGAGACAGGTTGTCAATGCACTGGGTATCTGGTGTTAGCTGACTGAAAAGTTATCTCGCCGGGTGACCTCTTTTAGGCGACCAACTTCTTATGGTTGCTTGTATATTCAGTGGTAGTCAACCAACTCAATCGATTTCCGCTGTGGGTACGATGATTTAGGTTAACTAGTTAACTAGCTAACGTTAACGTTATATGCAGTCATAATTAGCTAGTTAGCTAATGTGTTACTAACCAAAGCTTCCTTTCACAAAGTTCGCGCGAACAGTCCGAAACAGCCTAAAAGGAAAAAAACATAATATGGTAGATACTTTTGAAAAACAAATCAAATTGCTACAGGAATTGACAAAATAATAGTGTTGTTAGCTTACAATGCTAGCTTACGTTACATAGCTACAAAATATTGGCTGGATAACGGGTAGGGTCCAGTTTCATTATTAAAACAACAGTGCTGCTTGCGACAGAGGCTCCCATTCTTCTTGACAAATCTTCAAAATTTTCCGAGTTGACAGTATCTCATGTCTTGTCTTTGTCATATTAAAAGATCCATAAAAATGAAAATAAGATCAGTTTAGGCGGATTCCAGTTTAAATCCTGCGGCCAATACATGCGGTAGCTGGAATTTGCGACTATAGCATTAGCTAGCGGCGGATCCAGCGAGCGTCTCTCGATACCCTCCTTGTCTGCGTTTTGATTGTGGTTTAGTTAGACTTTATCACCATCATGGTGAGGTCAAGTGATCATCTCGTTTCATATTACCCTCCAAGTACGGAATGTATTTAAGTATTTTTTTTCTGATAAAATATAATGAGCACAAATATTCACACATTCCGATAATGTATTAGATTATAAGGCAAACAGCATCATAATATGGGCCACTATTCTCTACTTTTATGCTATAAATAAAGAAGACGATGTTAACAGGTTAAAGAAGACAGAATAAAGAAGACAGGTTCGCTTATTCCAAAGATGTGCCTCACAGTTTACGGGAGTGGGCTTGATATTTGTATGTTATTCGTAATTAACAACACTGTAATTGATGGGAAGAATTAGCTTTGTATCTATGACTTCAAGGGCTTTTAAGTCATAATTCCATAGCGTAATTTCATTGCATTGTACTGTTAAACCCCGTTTTGTGTGTATGTTATTTGCACTTAAAGCCTCATCGTATATTTTGTATTCTACAACCTCTTTGCTTAGCTTGTTTTATGTATATCTATTTTCTATTCCAGTTAGCTACAAACAGAGCACGTCCGATTCAAACTGTCGTGTCATGACGACATCTGGTGGTGACGAACAGAACTATTGACGCATCATTTGTATTGTTCCACCTTTAGGTTTAGACGTTGTTGTTAATCAGTGCTACTGTTGTCATAATACTCTTTATTATTGTAATTATTATCAATATTATCCTTGCGATGCTGGGCCAGCAGGTGGTTTTAATTTATTTAGCAGGCAACACACTCCCAGTTTCGTAAACGTGGGTGTGTGTGTGTGTGTGTGTGTGTGTGTGTGTGTGTGGTAAAGGAGTAGAGGCGCTTTGTGTGATGTGCACGGGCTTTTATTGAGTCACAGAAGGGTTCTTTTCCTGGATAATTGACGGTTGTTGCTCTGACATCTGTAACTACTGTCATTCTAGCATGCATACTATGTAACGGTCATTTAGATGAATGGATTCTGACTTTATAAGAAAATGAAGAATAACTGATACTGGACAATCAGAAAATACTAATTTTAATAATTTCGATTTCTCTGCTACACGTTTCTGTTAAGGGATGTGTCTTTCGTGAGTCGACTCTTAAGTGGACATTGGCAGTCGATTGACAGGTTTTTAAATTGTTTTTGTTTGTTTGTTTGTTTAGATGAGTGAATGTTATTTTAGACAAGTGAAACTGTATTGTACCTAGTTCGCTTGAATTCTGAACTTTGTATTCATATAATCCCTATCTGAATGTATATTTATATACAAAATAATACCAGTGTTTTGTTTTGTTTTTTACTTTCACATTTGTGTTAGTTGTGCTTTAAACATTAATCAAAAAGAAATAAAAAAGGAATAAACAACTCTAAATATTCCTAACTCAAATACCTGGCGATTTTATTATGTAAAGATCTCGGTCGCGAAATGCTTCTGTGATGAGACTACCCTATACATAAATGATAGGGTAAATTAATTGCATTTAACAAATCCTTTTAGATTAACAAATTAACAAAATTCTCTAAATCCTTAAATAGACATGAATACGCTTTTAAACGGAGAAACAACAAGTTATTCTAACACGCTCTATGTAATATAGACCTAATAATAGCCTATTACAACAACATTTTATTGACCTTTAACAATTTAAGTTGTATAGAACGAACAATGCATGCCATAATATCGCTAATATTTAGTTTGGAAGAAAATTCACTGCAGGTAAATAAAGAGCCGAAAAGAGCCGGATCTAATTAAGGAACTGTTACTAGATATGACTCACAAAAAAGACTCGGAATGCCCGTTATTACATGTAGTGCTTACTCCGTTTTTTACAATTTTGTATTTTTAATTTTTTTTTGTAAAATCACATGTTGTTTTCTAATTGCAATGTAGACTAATTGCTTAGTCGTTTTGTGTTTTTTCCACCTTTATTTCACAGTATCCGTATTTAATACTTTTACATGTTGGATTGCACTCTAAGAATAGTTGCAAATTGTGTCAAAGTCGTGCGTAATGTATCACGTGACTTATTACGACTGAATTGATTCATGCTCACCGACCTTTAAAATTTATGAAAATCAGAAGCATCATTAGAACTCACAAAACAAAAATAATGATAGCATAGACCGACAAAGTGGCATAAAATTATATAGTCGGGAGAATAATAATAAGGATAATATATAACAATAAGAATAATATAAGGTTTACACTAGAGGGCGCTAACTTCTAGAACACATCAGATGTCTCGGTTCTGCTTACATGTTCAATGTATTGTATTTGGCCCCGAATAAATGAAAGATTTATTATTACTAAGAAACGTGTACTAGTCAAGTCAAGTCAAGTCAAATTTTATTTATATAGCGCTTTTTACAACACATGTTGTCACAAAGCAGCTTTACAATTGTATGGGTCCAGATCCCTAATGAGCAAGCCAGAGGCGACAGTGGCAAGGAAAAACTCCCTATGATGGTGGAGATTAGGAAGAAACCTCGGGAGGACCAAGACTCAAAAGGGAACCCATCCTCCACTGGGCAGAAAGGTTTAAACGAATGCGTAATTACAGCCTGTAATTACAGCGTGTTTTCACATTTGTAGTAAGGTTAAGAAGACATGGGATAGGCATCACATAATGAGTTCAATTGATTTGTTATGACTTCATTTGAACAATGACATTTGAACAATGACATTTGAACATAACATGTGGCCAGACCACTGTAGCTTAGCTTTAATAATCTTTTCATGTTGAAATTCAACCGTGATTTGTCCAAAAGAATCACTCATCATACTAGACTTCTTTTCACTGCATGCATATTAAGGGGCGGGTCTTAATCATTTGTTTTAGTATACAGATAGTTCTCTTTTTCTCTTTATGATGTAGTGTAAATGTTAGAGTGTTTGGATTCGTACTGTGATGTATTTACCTGGGGCATGGAGGGTAAAGGGCAGTTGCTTTGAACCCTGAAATGCTGCAGACCTCCAGCCTGCTGTTTCTGCTCCCATCAGCCCAAACAAACGACACAGATCAGTGCATGTCTTTGTATGTTTGCTCTCCACCTTTCCTAAGTTTAGAACATTTTTCGAAATGATAAATGAATGTTTAAAATTTTAATGTTTAAAACTGTTGCATTTTTAAAAAACTGTTAAATAAATGTAGGGGTTAATGTGCCAAACAGTCATTTTATATTACTATGTTACAATTTATATTATTATTATATTGTTTCATAATAAAGAATAGGATTTAGTAAACAGAAAAACAGAAACCATTAAGCAGGATTTTGCAAATTAACTGTGATTGAACAAAGCTTAATCAAACCAGGATGTTTGCTTGTTTATCTTCGATTTCTGGAGTGATTCATCTCTATTTTAAAGGGTGATAAGGAGCAATATTCTGTGTAGATGAATGTCTTGTGGATTACTGGTCCCCTTGTTTCTTCTCGTAGGGGTTCATTAAGATGACACGATTAGAGTAATTGTTCCGGTTGCTAATCAGACAAGGGCAGGCAGAGGGGTCGATTTCAGTGATGACAGTTATCTACTGTGTGTTTGTGTCTGTGTGTGTGTGTGTGTGTGTGTATATGTGTATGTTGGGGATCATGGGTAATTTCCTGACTGACCCTATGGGCTCTGAAGAAAGGAGCTCTCAAGTGGTCATAACAGTGCTGCTTGTGTCATGAAAAGAAAACGTGATCAAACATCTTTTATCATATCTCTGATTATCATGGCAGGGGGTTAGAAACTATGTTACCACACTTGTTACCATTCTGTTCCATACGTCTCTAATTCCAACCTGTAGACATGTATACTTACTCAATATATATAGTTGAGAGTCATCACTTTTGACTGCTCAGAAATAAATCAAAACTTCTTGTAGTATTTGGAAGTAGAATTGGAATTGGACATCAGCAATATTTTGAGGACAAGCTTTTCAGTTTCCTGGCCTTTTTGCTCCATCGAGAATATGAAGAGAGAGAGAGAAAAAGAGAGAGACAGAGAGAGAGAGCTCTGTGCATGCTTGTATGTGTGTGTGTGTGCTTGTGTTTGTGTGTGTGTGTGTGTGTGTGTGTGTATGCTTTGGATAAGTCACACTGCTGAAAAAGTAGAATTAGAGGATTGCAGAGGAAACAAGAGAAAATCAAACACAAGTGTCCATCTTTCCTCAAGAAGCTTTTTTGATTCTCAAGTGGCAGAAACAATTCCCCATTGGATCACTGTTCATTTTATTTGGTCTATATTACGTGGAATCTGTAAAAAAAAAGGTCTTTCAATCTCCCAGAAACAACGTGATCAGGATAGGAGGGAGTCACACAGCAGTTAAAATAACAGAGCAGTTCTGTCAGATATTTCTGATGGATGTAACAGTTCATACACTACCATTACCAGGTGAGAACTGCACCTGTTTACTGGTGTTCAAGCCTAAAACAAGGATTGGGCAATGAATCTAAAGCTCACTCATATAGCCTGAAACACAGCACTACTCTGATAAGGTTCAAAAGGGTTGTACAGGCTTACAGACAGTCATATTCTGTTAATAACACTGCAATGGTTGGTTGCAGCTGTATTCATTTTTGGAAGCAGCCCATGTTGACAGCCTCGGTCAAATATTCAATATGTAATACATAATTACTTTGCCTTGCTGTGCCCTCTGTGATCTCTGTAACATCTCCCACTAAAGATCCTCCAAAAGATCTTTCCATACCATAATTCCTCTAATTTTTCCCAAGCAAACAATTAGATTATATTATGAGGTTTGCTCTGGACCCCTTGTTAATGCAAGCATGGATTAAGAGCACAGCAGTGTGGACAGGGAAATGTTTTCAGTGAATCCTGGAGATGTTTATCTCACTGGAACATTTGGTGTTTGCAGTGTGTTTGTAAATAGGACTGCTGATCAGAGAAATGATTTTATGTTTTATTACGCATATTGCAGACTGCAAAAATAGAGTGAAACTGGCCTTAGAGTTTATAATCTTGCTGTCAAGGCCATCTTCATCCAGTGTGCAGTTATCTGCTAATTTTTATCTAACAAATTTGTTATTTACCCAACATACAAGCATAGATTTCAGTTATGCTTTCAGTGTAGCTTTATTATAATGTATTAAATAACATTATTATAACGTAAATATGCCTTATTATAATGCAAATATACATTATTATAATGCACATATATATTACTATAATGTATTAAATATGCATTATTATAAAGAGTTAAATGTGCATTATTATAATGTTATAAATATGAGCATAATGTGTCATACAGCTGTGATTATGGCTCACAGTAATTTTCATCACCAGCAAAAATCTAAAATACTAAAACCCTATGGCACTGATAATGTGTGGCCAGACGAGGGAGACTGAGTGATCTCTTATATTCAGGAGTGGCAGGTGGATTTTATGGTCTTCTTTCATATGTACTGGCAGAATATTGTTCCAGAGGTACAGAAGGCAGAATTGAATGTTTATGGTTTATGGGTGTGTGTCATTACTTATGACGGAGAATCTCATCTGTGGCTGTACCATGACCACAGCCTCCTTAAATTAGACTGTGGATGTTACAAGATGAAGCCAATAGGTGCAGTTGCAGGACTGAGCACCAACAAAACACATGAGCATAAAACAGAAAAACAGTTAATGTAGATTACAATATTATTATAAATATAATTATAACTAATATAATTGTAATTCTAAATAATGTAAGTTAAATGGAAGCTCAACCAAGTATTACTGGTGCAATATAAAGACAGTGCCTGTTTTATATTACCATCTCTGTGACACCCACACAGTGACATGGTGTCTCCTCACATCTTGCAAGTTGCCTTAACAACTGGATACAGAAGAGAGCCAGAGTAATACATTGTCCATTCAGAGTAACACATTGTCCATTCAGAGTAACACATTGTCCATTCAGAGTAATACTTTGTCCGTTCAGGCTTTTTTCTGTTTATTTACAGTAGGGATCATCTACTAAAGTAGCACAGCCAGTACTATCCCCAACACAAGCTTTCTAGTAAAACCCAGTCATGGCAGGAGCTCCTCACCAACCCTCAGCCACACCTGCCAATCCTCACCAGTCCTACTACACAAAGCCTTGCTTGATAGTCGTACCCTAAGACGACCCTAAGAGACGGAAAAAAGACAAAATCCTTTCTAAATCACTGGCGCTGAGGCAATCATTTACTCGTTCAGTTTCTCACCTCAAACTGGAAACATAATCATTTCCATTATCTTTTTTTTTGTGGCACGTACTTTCAGAACTTATGAATAACAGCAGGTGATAGATAGGTGACACAGCATGACTTCCACCTGCACAAAAAAAACACCACCAAGCAGCACCAGACCGTCATAAGACAGCTGACGTCTCACTGACTCAGCCAATGATGCAACAGTCTGCTTGTGCGTCAGACACATGAGGAGCAGCCTTCTTTTTCCCTCCCTCTCTCAGCTCTCTCCCTCCCTCTCTCCCTCTCCCTCTCTCTCTCAGCTCTCTCCCTCCCTCTCTCTCTCAGCTCTCTCCCTCCCTCTCTCCCTCTTTCCCTCTCTCTCAGCTCTCTCCCTCCCTCTCTCCCTCTTTCACTCTCTCTCAGCTCTCTCCCTCCCTCTCTCTCTCTCTCAGCTCTCTCCCTCTTTCCCTCTCTCT
>JAOXYF010000011.1:13774023-13800342 GCA_028565775.1 Sternarchorhynchus goeldii | reverse complement strand
CTCTCTCTCTGATCTCTCTCCCTCACTCTCTCTCTCAGCTATCTCCCTCCCTCTCTCTCTCTCTCAGCTCTCTCCCTCTTTCCCTCTCTCTCATCTCTCTCCCTTGCTCTCTCTCTCTCTCTCTGTCTCTCTCTCTCAGCTCTCTCCCTCTTTCCCTCTCTCTCAGCTCTCTCCCTCTTTCCCTCTCTCTCTCAGCTCTCTCCCTCCCTCTCTCTCTCTTTCCCTCTCTCTCTCACTCTGTCTCTCTCAGCTCTCTTTCTCTGTCTCTCTCCCCATGGGTTTCTGCCTCTACTAAGAGCCGTAGGGGAGGTGGGAGGTTGATTAACAAGCCTTTGCTGATGTTGCAGCTCAATTAACAGAGAAAAGGTCATTGATGATTATGGGAAAAGACATAAAATCAATGCTCAGCTTTTGCATCATGCTAATCTGGCACAACATTAAATGAAACAAATTAATGTTGTTCTCCATTTGTTTTAGTTTTTTTTAAATAATTTTTTTACTATCGTTGTTCTTGTTCTAGTAGTAGCAGGTTTCAGTTCTATCATCTGTGGTCAAAACTGGGTAATGGAAGGTTGAAGCAGTTGTTGCTGACCAGAACCAGGCAGACAGATAACTGGAGTGCTTCACTCCTCACTCTCCAGCGGAGCGGTCACACACTCGGACAGATAACGGGAGTGCTTCACTCCTCACTCTTCAGCGGAGCGGTCACACACTCGGACAGATAACGGGAGTGCTTCACTCCTCACTCTCCAGCGGAGCGGTCACACGCTCAGACAGATAACGGGAGTGCTTCTCCTCACTCTCCAGCGGAGCGGTCACACACTCGGACAGATAACGGGAGTGCTTCACTCCTCAATGCTAATGGTTAGGCTGTTGAACTACTTTGGCTATCCAAATATGCCAAAACCCTTCTAAAATAAAGCAATTGGAAAAGATTATTTCCATTGTTTGAGAGGCAGTTTGTGGCAGAATGGAATTTGCTCAAGGTGTGTATGTGTACATGTGTATGCTGTGTGTGTATGTGTGTGTGTGTGTGTGTGTTTGTGTGTCTCTGATAAACTGTGACATGATGTATATGCCTCATATATAGGGAGGTAAGACTAGGGTTACCTTAACCAGCTGTCCTTGAGGCAGAAATCATAGCCTGGGCACCGACTCAAGGCCGTTTCCTTGAGTTTAACTGTTACCATGATGCTTCAGTCCCACAAGGCCCGGACTGTAGCCATCTTTAAACCCCATAGAAATGCTTTTGACCCCAATTAGCTCTCTCTCTTTCCTAGCCATCACCTCCCTGACAGTCCTGTCTGCTCTGCAACCATGGAGGGACATGTCTGGAGCTGCTTTTAAGCAATTTCTGCAAATCCACTATTATTTATAGCCCAACACTGCTCCTAGAAGGCCTGTCATTTTCTGAGGTCGCACTGTATGAACGCTCAAGGTTCTTGGGTTCCATTAGAGATTTGTAAGCCAAGTCGACTGATTGGTAAAGTGCAGTTTGTTTGTTCAGTGACTTTGAGCTCATTTCCACAGCATCACGGATGTGATGTGAAGGCAAGCATGGTATTTTCATCATCTTAATCACTTCAGTCAGAGTACTCTTTTGTTTTCTTTAATTGGACTTAATTTGTTAATGTAAAATATGTAAAATGTTGTTTCAGTACGATGATTTTAATCTTGACATGTCAGTTATTAGCTTATTATTTGTTGATATCTGTGGTGTTGATGGGGGAGACCCAGCGCAAACTCCCCCATCAACACCACGCCCATCTCTCCCGTCTTCCCAATCTCCGGTTTATCAGACACACCTGACCCTCGTTTCCACTAACCACTTCCCCCCTGTATATAAGCCCACAGGTTCCTTCCGTCTATTGCTGCGCATTCGCTTGCCTTCGACAGACTGAGGTTGCTGGCCTGGGGATGATTAGCTGGGTTTAAACTCTCTCCTACACAAACGTACCATCTCCTGAAACTTGTACCCACCAGCACTCCCTTGGCTCCATGCAACATCTGAACTGCAGTAATACGAAATCCCCCAGAATTTCTCATGAGACCCATCACCCAAGATGGTGTTTAGTGGATTGGGAATATTTCTAATCAGTTACCTTCTATCTTTGGAAGGCATGTCAAAGCATCCCGTTGTGCAGTGCTCTTGCTCTACTGGGCTTCTGGTGATGGCCCTGTCTGCATTTCAGGACAAGTAGTGGACAGAGGGGGGCGGAGCAGGCTCCAGGGAGTGATGCTTGGCCTCCGCAAGAGAGTGAACCTGCCTGAGGTACATTTCAAGAGCTCGATTTAGCCAGCGGGGACAGCCTAATATGAAACAGTTCGTCCAAAGTTTGGACAACAATAAAACAAGGTTTTCTCTATTTATTTGAGGATGTGGACTTGTATGATTCTGCTTGCATGACATAATCTTCACATGGATGATTTAGTTAAAGAATATTTATTATTCTCTGTTTTTGGTTTAGTTTTTTTATGAGAGAAAACATACATTTTTTTGGATCACTGATTCCACATATGCCTCTATCATTTACCAAGGTTATATATTTGAGGAGTATTTTTGGAGGACAAGCAAATTAACAAAATATATGTAATATTTCATCATCAGATCTCATCATGGGACTGCTTTGGTTCATTTGGCACAGTAATATCCAATTATGCTTCCAGGAATGTTTCTGTTGCATTATGGGCTACAAATACAATAACTTATAGACATTAAAAACAACAGTCACAGAGGTTTACAGAGATTTACAGTCTTAAAAATGTCTTGTGATGGAAAACAATTTTTTTTTTACGTCTCCATTATTCGTGTACAGAAGTCATTCTCCATGTTGTATTGTTAAAGTGTGTTTTTGTGTGTTTGTCTGTGCGTGTGCGTGTGCGAGCCTCATGCAGGATGAGCGCCACGCTTCACAGGAGATGTTAGTGACCATCCATCAGGAAATTCATCACACATATACACACAAAAACACAGCAGTATTCTGGAACACAAACACTCTTGGGTCATAGTTCTTTTCTTCAGCATTTCAGAATATTACAAATGATCTTTTTTTTGTTTTATCCACTGTTTTGCTAAATATTTCTCAGTTACCATTTAGTTAGTTGTTTTGCCCTATGGTCAAATATCTGCAATTTTGTTACTTTCTATGTACATATTATTTGCATAAAGCCATACCTTTCCTTTATTGGGCTTTATCAGTATCTTGAATGTGGACATTTCCTCTCTTACATGACAGCAGATAATATATATCCACAATGCTCCTGAGATTTATTTACGCACATTTGTTAATTATCAATTAAACCCCGGACTAATGAAGCATTACTCTCATTTGAATTCATTCCCAGATGAGTTTCTTGATTTATGAGTGAGAAAAAAACATCTGTTTCCTCCAAACAGTGTTCCTACGGCAACAGATATTTCCCTTTTATTAGAAAAAGCAATTATGAAAACTTTTTGGAGGTACGTTTCTCCAGATCTTCTTTCTGGAAACACTCTGCTTCTAGACCCTGTGGTGATGTAAGTGTAAATGGATTTAGAGTTTTGCGAGGGATCTCTAACTGTGGGTGTCATGTGATTCACAGATTGCAGAGACACGTATTTCTGGGTTAATTTTTTTAACTGGGTCTGTTAATTAACTTAAACTTTACAAATGAGGGGAAATGGGTCTCAGATGTGTTTATGTATAGAATTCTATTGCAGTCACTTTAAACTCACATGTTCGTCATCCTAGTCACTCTCTGTCCTAACTGGAAACCGTAGGCGTGTGGTCTGTCAGAGGTGGTCCATTAACTTAATGGACTGTGGCTCATTGTGAGAAAAGAATGAACAAAAATAGATGGAAAATGTCCAAGAGAGACAGGAGGAGGCAGGGACAGTAACCTTTTTGGCTTCTTTACTGGAATGAGATGACATACTCGAGCAGTTCTTAAATGAACAGCGTCCATAGAGGTAGACCTTCTGAAAGACTTGCCCTTTCCCTGTGCTCTTCGGCCAGGCTGTAAAAGAAACGTTCCTTCCCGCCTCTAACTTCTGATGCGACTCACCATGCCTCCATCCTAAGTAAAGTTCTGCTCCACCAGTGTTCATGAAGAAAAAGGGGGGCTAATAGCATCTATAGCTAGATGCATGTCTTCTTTGAAGGGATTGGACTGAAACATTTGTTTATACAATGTTAATGCTATTTAAAGTATTACAGAGGCTTCATCACAAAAATAGAATATTTTCATTTTCCATTGCAATGAAGTTGTTGCTTCAAGGCAATGGAATGAAGCCGTAACTACGTAGTGTGACAGTGGTGCGCACAAAACCGAATGACACGTATTAAGTAACACTTTTTTACAAGGTGAAAGTTTTTCAAACATAACTAACAGCATATTTATCAGTGTTGTTGTGTTCACTTGTGATTTCTAATACGCACGAGCTCTTCCTCTTGGCAGTTAATTACTCATTCAGCTTTAGAGTCCGTGCTGCGCGAATCAGCAAGAGCCTCAACATATAATTCCTCGCTTCGCTGAACTTTTACAGCAATCGCTGTTTCAGAAATTAGGTCTAAATTGTGCTCTGCATTTGGACCAGATAACACCAAAGACCTCAAAGAAGAGGATTTCTTATATCACAGTGTGTGTGAGAAGAAGGCAGAGTGAATTTCACAGTTGGCCAAACAGCACCAAAGGGCAAGCTAAGTTAAGCTAAGTTAAGCTAAGGGCAAGCTAAGCTCCATCTGGCCCTACAGCAGCTCCGCAACATACAGGACTTTCAGTGTTTGTTTCATTACTTCGCTTAAACCATTAAACCATGTGAAGGAGCTCTGATGTCATCCAACTTTTGCTTAAATCATTAAACCCTATGAAGGGGCTCTGATGTCATCCAACTTTGATGTCATCCAACTTGCTTGTGGCAGTAATATAGAATAATAAAGCAAGCAACCAGCAGTCATCAACAATCAATACTGATCAACGTAGAAAAGCAACCGGCAGTCGTCAGCAATCAATACTGATCAATGTAGAAAAGCAACGAGCAGTCATCAGCAATTAATACTGATCAACGTAGAAAAGCAACCCTATGTAATTCTATGTAACCTATGTAACCCTGTGTAATTCTATTACTTCATCTTTTTAGCAGGTATCCATTTTTTTTATATAGTTTTTTATTCCTTCTCTGGCTGAGAAAAACAGCTTCTTGAAATATAAACACACCGATGCTTTATTTCAATAATTGCTCAGTCTAAACAGTTAATGTGTTTTAGAAAACTTAAGTGAATAAACAGTAACTGATTTTCACTTAATTTTTAAAAACTGTACAGGAATGTTGAAAAATTACTCATACAAAGGTACAGAGGTTTATTGTTATTGTTGTTATTTAGGGTTTTTTTTAACCTTTAAATGTTTTTGTTTCCATTGTTAAAGGTTTTCTTAAAGTAATAGTAACACTTTAAAAATCCCAATAAAACAAAAAAATTCTAAATATAAGTGTAAATAAAATAGCTAATGCTAATTTTTCTTTTTGCAAAATTTTCTTTATGGTAATTTTCCTTGTCTTTTTTTTCTTTATTGTATGTTAATTTTCTTAGTGTTCACACACACAATAAAAATGTGAAAAAATGACCACCTAAGATAAAAAAATCACTGTTAGTAACAAAGTTAAAGAAGATCAAAACACCACTTATTTTCTTCAGAAATATTTTAATCCACGAGTTCAAAAGTCAGTGAACTCATTGAAAAATTCTGTGATTGAATCACTGAGTGTGGCACCTGCAGAAACAGAGATAAGCTGCTTATCTGGAGGATGCGCGGAAGCCTGAGTGTTTTCCACCTTGTTTCGCATCAGATCCTGTTCGCTGCAATCGGGAAGAAGACAAATACTTAAATGCATCCATAATTGCACCTTTGGCTGCCATGATTACACCATCACAGAGCTGGGAAGTAGCAGCTTTATCATTCAAATAAAGTATAAAGTGTATTAAAGGGAAACATTGCATGCTGGTATTATCTGAATGACACTATGAGGCCAGGAAGAAGGTCTACAAACAATTAATTAAAAAGTTCACCCATGTAAATGACTTATGTTTTATCAATAGTGAATTTATAAAAAATATTTATTTATAAAAAAAGGAAATAGTCTTCTTCACTGAGTGACTATCACTGTCTCTTTCTGGGTAATTAAAGCGATTCTTAATAAGAATATAATGACTTATAAGGACCTATAAGGAACTAAAAAGATTCTTAATGGTGAATATAATGACTGAAGTGAAAGAGCAGGAGTTTACACTGGATGTGTTTGTGAGAGCACAGCATTGCAGAAGCACAAAAACCAAACAGTGAACATGACAAACAGACTTATTAACACATATCATATTACTCCAGCTGATGTGTATAAATTGGCACGGTTACCAAGTGAAAGTTTGATTGCTTAATGGTTTCAGAAGCAGCATGTGGAGTGAGTCCAGAAGTTTGGCTGACACAATCAGACTTGGTCTGTGCCTTAGACAGGCAGCCAGCGTTCACTATGATTCACTACAAGGCACGTCTCGTTAGCCAGCACACAGTCTGAAGGTGGGATCGGTGGGTAGACATCCTGCCCACCCACGGGTTTGGTTGGTTTAACACGCATCAAGTTTCACAGCTTTTTAACTTGAATTAAATCAACAGTCTATCAATGAAACAGTTTTTGAGGTGGAAGTGAAACAGACGCAGAAAACGCATGAAAACAAAACATCATTTTGAGTTTCTGTGTTGGCACTCTTACTATAAACACATTCACGAAGAGAGAGGAAAAAATCAGAAGGCAAACCAAGTAGCGTTGACTCAAAACAGCGAAACGATCCAGGAAGCTGTGTGCTTTAGCTGTGCTCCTGTGTGCTTTAGCTGTGCTCCTGTTTGCTCTCAGTGCATCTTACAATACCACACCTCCATTCTTACATGGCTAAGCACTAAACATCTAGGATGACGTCACAGCGCTCTGGCCGAGAGGACTGCTGTGGAACGGCGCCATGTTCCCCGGCCAACAAACCTCCAATCAGAAACGATTCATTATTGTGCATAGAGTAAAATAAGACACTAATTTATTCAGAGTTGGACGAGGCCGTCGTGGGCCCCCGTCCACCATTTAAATATGTGGGAGCTCTATGTACAGGCAGAGAAAAACGCAGTGAGGAGCAATAATGAAACCTGTGTATTAATTTAATATCAGCTATTGCGCTCATTTGCACAGATTAAAGAAACCTACTGTGGTATTTCTGTTGTAACTGTTTAACTCCATCCTTTCCGAAAGTGCTGGCTCTCCTTGTACCCAGTGCCTGCTAATGGATTTTAGATACCGATAAATATTAACATGAACAGACACTGAACGATTTTAACCCCTGTGGCGCTCATAAATGCAGAGATAATAATAATCAAGCTAAAGAAAACAATTAAAAGTATCACCATTTAAATGAAGCTATTGCTATCTAAAGAACAAAGGATTACTGTATCCATTTTCAGCTTTCCAGTTTATCTGTAAAACAAACAAACAAACAAACAAACAACAAAAAACTACAACAAAGACTTCCCATATCAAACATTACAATATTCAATAAAGTTTATTTATAATTTCTATAAGGCTAAATGCCCTTTGGCAATGTCAAACAGAGATATGATGAGGCTAAACTTTTCCAATTATATTTCAATATGGTGTTTCACTTTGATTGACACTTACTTCATAGCCATTTTAGTGCTTTACAATTTGCCCTTGGCTATAGGAATTTATTATTCACTGTGATACTTTGCCAATAGTAATTGACAAGGACAGATTTCACTTGCAGGGCACTTGTAACCTTCACTATATATTTTCATTCTCACAAATGTTCATGTGTTCGTACTCATCTTGAATCAAAACCCAAAAAATCTACAGGAAAAAAACTACAATTCAACAGAAGTGATGTCCAGCTTTCTGTCCTATGATCTAAAATGATACATTATGCAAAATGTAACAGGAAAAACAGTACTTAGGCACTGGTGAGATAGTTACCCAGCAAGGGAAGTACCCAGTGAGTGAGATACTCAGTGAGAATATTTTGAGGAGCGGTAAGTTTCTCAGTGCTATCAGCAAGATGCTATGTACCATAATAAACTAATGATAACCAACAAAACAACAATTTTAATAAATCTTAAACTTTCTGGAGTGAAAGTATACAAACATACACCATGGTGTGTTAAGGTGAACTGAGACCCTAGAAGGCTTTTGCAGGTAACCAGCTTCGTGTTTAACCGTGTCTGATCCACCTGGCAGCAGTTTAAAACAAGGGAAATTTGTCATCCTTTACATTCACAAAAGGGACACTCGTGGGACCCTTTCATATCACCAGCTCAAGATCTTTGGAAGATCTTTGGACCTTGAACTTGAAGACTCTGACAGAACCAGGCTTTTAGTTTAGATACACAGGCTCATGCTATGACTGCCACTGATTCTTCTGTTGTCAGACAGATTAAGTGAGTTGGGCTGCGACTGGAGAATCTTCCATTTTTAGCTGTTTCTTTTCCTACTTGTAATGTGATAATGTGATTTCATGGTTAGAATGTTCAGCATCAGAAAGAACCGTACAGACTGACAGGGACAGAAACACAGAGACCTGAACTAAGACAGGACCTTTCCTCAAGTGCCAGGTCAAGGTTGGCTTAAAAATGACATTTTAAAAGCTCAGAGGTGTCAAACATCATTCTTTCCTTTGTGGAAAAAGCGAAAACAAAAATCAGCAGCAACTCATTTGCTACTATTTCTGTGGTTCTGAGCAAAAAGCTTGTGCTGATGAGGAATTCCCTCGAAAGGACTCCATTACCTACTGTTTTGTCCTCTTTTGTCCTGTGGAACCTTGCAGCGACCTCCCTGAAGCCATTTACACTGGTATAATCACACCCTTCGCTGCATCCTACAAGCACCAGTAGGAGCAGTCACAGCAAATTCAAGGATCCGATAAGGCTGTCAATAGTCGCATCACTCTTCAGCCAATCCCGAGCCAATCGACCTAAGGGATCCTAATGCTCTCGCAGTGTGAAGCTTCTCGCTGTTCTGATAGCCTGGCGTGGTCCCAGGCTGAGGTCAGCTCAGCGGGCTCTGCTCTTCCTCTAACACCCTTATCAAACTGCCTTTGCTCTGAGCCACCCAACTGAGACCTACAAAGAGGCCTCATCTTGGTCAGTGGGTCCTGACAGCTTCTGGAAATGGTCAGCACAGTCGGAGGCCCGATGTTGTCACTGTCATAATCAAGCTGGTTCTTCTCACTCGTGGTAAAGACACACACACACACACACACACACACACACACACACGTGCCTGCTCTGGGACTATGGGCTCACGTTTGTTTGGTTTGCTTGCATTCGGAAATGCGGGGTTGTCTGTTGCACTCCCTAGCTAAGGCGACCAATTTTCTAGCTGCCTTGCCACGGTCACAGTCTGCCTGCGTTCTTATTTGACCAGCCTGGACACGCCAAGCAAGACTGTATTTCAATTCGCAGGTTTCCCACAGGAAGCAAAAACCATCTCCAAAGTTCTGTGCAGCTGCATTGGATTTTGGATTTTGCGACAACACCGTGAAATTGTTTTTTTTTTGCCATGGTTTTGTCTTTGCTTTGGTGAGTTACCTGATCTGACATAAATTTTGATTTCCCACCTAAGAATATGTGATGATACATGGAATGTTAATCCACTATCTGATCAGTCTTGATGCATCCTGGGACGTTCAGATCACCTGTAATAAGCTTTTTTGCTAGGGTTCCTATCATGTGTTTGATATATTATTCTGTATAACAGCTGTATTGTAAATGTAATATTGTGACAGTCCCCTCCTCAAGTTCTCCCCGTAAGTCTATGTAGTTAGTGTGTGTGTGTGTGTGTGTGTGCGCCTTCTCCCATTGTGCCATGCCAGTGTTATTCGTTTCACCTGTTTGTTTGTTAATGTATGCATTTAAGTGTGTGTGTTATGTCTGTTGGTGGTCAGTATTTGACTTTCCTATGAGTACAATAGCTGTTGGTCTTTCACTGTTTATTATCATTGTTAAAAAAAAAATTTTTTAGCATTATACACCCACTTCTGTAATGACAAATCGAAGTTGCATGCACTTTAAAGCTGTGTCATGACTTTCTATTTCTCTGGAAATTCTGCAGTTATTTAACAGGCATTTGAACTATTGTTCAAGGAGTACAGAAACACCAGGAGTCCTGAAGAGAAGAGAAAGCACTTCACACATATACGAGCTTCCATTTTGGACACTCAAACAGAAATATGTCTGTCTGGGTCTCTTCCCTCCTCTGGAGGGATATCTGACTTAAGAGTCAATCTTTCTCCCTGTGTACAGCAGAGTAGCCTGATAGCTAAAAAACATTTAATCTTCAGAGTAGCCAGATATCTGCGCTCAGTGTGGATGGTATTAGTAAGAGATAAGAGCTTTAGCAACATTAAGCTTCTATATCTGAGGGTTTCTCTTCTCTAAGATAATTCTTTTCAAAATTATTTTGCTTCTGGATAGCTTCATAATTATACTGCTGGGTAAATGTTTTATATTAAGTAAGATCTTGATTAAACAGATGCAGTATAAATGGGATGATGGAATTTAAGAGAGTAAATTGGTGCAGAGTAATTACTGCAGCATCACCTGTAGGTTATTAGCACTTGGACAGATATAAAACCCAACAAACAGAAGCCAAGCTTTACTAAATTTAATATTTGAAATTTAATATATATTTTCACCACATACACGTGTCTGCTTTGGAGAAATGTGAAACCATCAGAGACGTTTCCCAAACATGAAGGATGGAGGGAAGAATTTGAAATGGTCTCGAATGTTGGGAAATGCTTCACCTGGACTTTCAGCACACCCAGTTTGATCTCAGCAAGAGAAAAGGGCGACAGAAAGCACAGCCTGAGAGTCCACACTGACACACGCGAGGCGGGTCAGTCCACATCAGCGCATGAGAGGTTTTCCTCCTGTGCTCCTACGTCCTCCTGCACTCCTGCGAGGTTGCCGGGGGAGGGGGGTGCTTTAGTGGGTTGGGCCACAAAGAGGGGAGTGCCTCTATAAGAGGGCTGAACAGCAGCCTCTGCTCCAATACAAACAGGAACACAGAATAGGCGACCACCGCTACTTTCATTTCTCCTGTCTCTGTCTGCTCAGGTCAGGTGTCTGATCTGCACTCAGCACAGGTACGTTCAGCCTGGGGGTGGGTGGGTGGGTGTTGTGGGGGTTCTAATACCTGTCTAACTCTGTTGGCTTATTTTCAAATTGGTTCTAAATGACCATTCCACAATTTAGAGCACAGTTGTTTATAAATGCTAAATGTTCTTTATCTTTAAAAACATTTCTAGCTTCACTAAGAGTGTAAATGACAAATAGTACAGGATCATCAGGGTAAAAAAACTGTGGCGGTATATTGCCTGGAGGTTCTTCATACTCAACTCTTTGGAGAGCTTAGGTTAGTAGACTTCACCTCCACAGTAACTGCAGCAGTACCTGTTCATTCATACGAGGAGCACATATTTTTCCCATGATACACTCATTATTATTTCATTGATTAATACTCTGGTTCATACTGAGATCAATGTACATCTTCAGAAGGCACGGCCCTCGGTCACAGCTTATTGCCAACCCCAGGTTACTTCACTGGGAAAAGTACGATACTGTGGAGCATTAAATCAAAGCTGCCCTTTGAATGTAGAAGAAAATATTGACATATTTGTGAAGGATCGTAATAGAGGAGCTGCTCTTTTGGCTGGAGAGGGAAAAAAGTGGCTGATATCCACCCTCACAGGCCATCACTGTTTAATTTGCTGTTGTGTGCTGCTGGTGATCTTACTTTGCTTTGCACTGTTTGGTGCTAGTGGTTAGATCTCCGTCCATCTCTGAAACTATAACTTGCTGCTTTTAAATGGTGGGTAAAGAATGGTCCTTAAATCATCCTGGCTGTTGGAAACTGCTCTCTTTTAATGTTTTAGCAATTATAAGAGGACCCAGAACAAAACTATTCCTGGTCCTCTGTTTTCTGAACGCCGTTTAATTTCCCTAACATTACTTGTGCCCAGTGATTTATATGGACTTTAAAAGCTACAGAAGATTTCTGTAACCCCGGTGGTATTTTGTTTTAAAAAGTTTAAATTTGGTAGCATCCTTTATTGCCCAGAGGCAAATACATGTAAAGTTTATTGCACCAGCAAAACATGCCCAGATGTGTAAATTATGAAATATATTGTCAATTATTTATGCTCTTCGACTTTTCAAAATATGATCTAAGATGAGAATGTAACATTCCTCTTCTGTCAAAGTATTTGAAAATGTTGTTATACAAGTAAGCTGGCATCACTCTACATGTATACACTTTATTCATGTATACACTCTACATGTATACACTCTATTCATGTATACACCCTATGTATGCTTGAAAGAAAGTAAAATAGTACGTATTTATGTATTTAGCAGTACTTTGATCCATATTCCAAATGATGAATTACAAGAATCCAGAAATGAATGATTGATTCTCTATGGTTTGTTGATTTAATTACTTTGATTAAAAGGGGAAACAATTTTATTGTGAATCAGAATGATTTACGGTCACATCAAAACTATAGCCTTAAAAATATCAATTATAAACTGTAAACTCAGTAAAAACGACATGCTTGTAAACTAGAAACTGCGAACTTGGTGAACTACACACTTAGAAAAACAGCCTTTTTGGTCTCTCACTTCATTAAATATTTACAAGCGTTGATTAAATAGATTGATGTGTGTGCACTTGACTTGAACTAGTGAAAGAGATTTTTTTTTACTTTAACTTTAAATTGTTATAAATATTGGTTACATTGATTTTTTGGTGAAGATGCTGAGGTTATTAGTGTTAGCAACACTTTGCACTGGTACCAATAAGTAAAGATTTGTTTCCGTTTATGTTAAATTTTACAGAGAATTCTTTAATTCTGAACTGATTCTTAATATTATTAAGCATTGTTGATATTAGCCATGAAATCACTTATCTGTGCTTATGTGTGTTATAAGTGTGAAATAACTGCCATAAGCTTTTCTGATTAGGCAATCTGTTGCTGTGTGATCGGTATCAAAGCTTATCCCATCTGGCCTGGTGCACTGCAGTGTGCTGTGTTTTCTCATTTCAACTCATTCTAGCCTTAACAAAACTCAAGACTTCAAGAAGCTCATGAACATTTAAAAACATTGCTGAGGCGTTTTTACACTTGTGCATTAGAATGGTTGCGTGTGTGTGTGTGTGTGTGTGCTTGGTTTGTAAGGTGTGTGTGAATGTATCTGTGACCTTCATGGACTGCAGTGTGACGTGGTGGTAGGTTCTGCATCTGGACAGAGCCCAACACACACACACACACCCTCCCTCACTGGCTCCCCAATATTGAGCCTTTCCTTCTACCTATAAGGACAGTCTAATTGGTCTTTTTGGTTGAGAATCATCTGTAATTTACATGTTACACCAGATAATCTGTAAATATTATACACCAGTATGGCCTCTGCATTGATTTTGGCCTGATCATCAATTGCATGGCAATCATCAATTGCATGGCAATCATAATGGCAATCTTAGATCAACTACTGAGTGGTAAAGCCATTCAGTCTCACTACAATAACTCTAATTGATTTCTCCTTCACTTTTTCAATGATCTTTTATGTAGTGATAGTGTGGAGAAGCGGGGCCAGCGTGTAGTGATGTTCAGGGGTGAGCTTGGCTCTAGCTGCAAGTGTCGCATCCTGTACCTTTTTAATTAACAACACATTTCTGTACGTTTCATTAACACATTTAATAACACATTTTCTTTGTTTCTTTGACCATCTTGCCTGTACAAAAAGATCCATTTGTTTAACCTCAGACTTTTAGATTTTGTTAGAATCCTAATCCTAGATCCTAAATAATCCTATAATGAAGAAAAATAATAGGTTTCCCATGTCATTGCTTTGTGCCACAACAATTCACATTTCCATGTTTAAACTGGTGTGTGTACGCACACATGGGCCCTACATTATAACACAAAGCTGTTTACATCTGTAATATATCGATAGAGCATGGAAAGTAGTCTGAACTAATGTGCCATTGTCTACCATTGAAAATCCCCCTGGTATTTAGCATTGATTATAACATCAGTGAAGATGAAATCAGACATACTCCACTGGTTCCATTTGTCTCCCAGGCTGTTCAGTAGGACTTTTACACTACTGTAATTAATTGGTAGGCTGTCCACTTAACTGCATCAGAATAACATTGTCTTTTGAAGAATGGTGCCATCTTATGGAAAATCATCTTGCCAGCGCTGTATCTAAAAAAAAATGACATCCTGAAAACATTTGCAATCAAACTGTTCAACTGGCATCACTGCTGGCAGAGAATTCTGCTGCACCAGGGGAAATCACCTCCGCCTTTCCATCATTGTAGCTTCGTCGAATGCGATGATGGTTTCAAAGGGATTTTATCCAGAAAAATCCAAGGGAATTTGGGTTTTCGAAAGCGTCTTGAAGGGAAACAGCAGTACCAAATAGTTCTGCCAGAGATCTATGGCTTTTTATTTAATGCCACATCTGGCAGACATTTTAAAGCAGTGTTTAGAAGCTCAATTATTTCTTCCCTTCCCTTATTAGTAGCAGAGGGCTGGTCTGCTGGTCTCTTATAACAATACGAGATCATTCAAAAGGTCACGGGTTCAATTATCGTGGGCTTACTGGTTAAGCTCGGATCGTTGTTTTTCATACTTAATTTCATTTGCTAATTTAATCTCGATGTCTGATAAGCCCCGTGCGTCTGCCAAGCCGCGGAGAAACTGTGTTCTTGGAAGATTTTGACCGAGTCGCTGCCCCAAGCAGGTCCACACAGCTGCAGCAGATCACTGGAAGCTCGCAGTGAGGCAGGCGAGTTTAGAGGAAACGATGTGGACGAGCAAGAGTGAACAAACGGTGAAGGACAATGTGGAAAGAAAACGCTGCAAACGCTGTTCTAATCACCATGACGAACCACTGCAAACGCCGTTCTAATCATTATGATGAACCAGCTAAGGTTTTTGCAGTGACTCGTCTCTCCCATGAAGGCCTGGAAGGAAGAGGAAGGAATGTTGCCTCTCCTTGCTTTGTCTTCAAAGACCAGGAAGATTGTACTTAAGACAGGAGCTAATTAAGAAAGGTTACATTCGCACATAATCTATGAGTAGTGTGAGTATAGTATCTCTTGGAAAATCAATATAACTTAATAAGGTGACTTTAAAAGCAGAGCATCAATAAGCAGTTGTTTTTCACCTTCTGGTATAATTCATTTACTCTTTATAATTACTCACCCTGCTGCTTCTTTGGATGCTGCACCAAGTATTTAAAAAAATCTCAGGGTGGTATTGATTCTCAGTGAGTTACATTTTTGCTTTAGTTTCTACTGAAGCACTCAAAGCAAGTCTAATTATTTTGAAATTGACTGAGCTCAAACCTGCCCCTGAACTTCACAAATGTCTGCCAGCAAAAGTCTCTTTGCCAAGGAAGCAAACAGAACACCTGTTCACACATTTACTATTAGTCCCGTCTGACATAATCAAATCTTGCGTCTGTTGCTTCTCTTCGAGGGTATGATGATGTCTTTTAGAGGGTTCTTCTCTTCTCGTTTGACAGGCTTCTGTGGAGCAGAGAGCTTAGCAGATACTCATGTCTGCCTTCCCTTTTCCATTCAAGTCACACAAAGCCACAAGAGCCAATTTAATCCTCAGTTACACCTGATGATGATTTCTGCTAATTGAAGTACTTGCTGATGCGGAGTTTGTCAGACATACATACACACACACACGCGCGCATGTGCACACACACACACACATTTCAGGCGCATCTGATGATAATCTAAGGTCAATGGGCTTCAAATCTGTTTAGAAATTCATAGGTCTAATTAATCAAAATGTGATCCACAATTACACTAATCAATGAGCAGATGTGAACCTGCATTACATAATGATTGCTCCCTGCTGCATTGTGTTATTAGTTTGGGCTTAATGTGTGCTTTTACTGTCATTGTAATTTGGCAGAATTAACCCATGTATTCTACATTACAGCCTCACCTCTCTCTAGAATGAAGACGCCTCTCTGGACTCTGCTGCTCCTGGGGTTGTGTGTCTCTGGACACAGCGACTGTCAGAGAGACTGCCTTTCCTGCAGTCAAATTCTACCTAAAGACCATACCTTCAGCACACTGGTGAGCCTCCAGACTCAGTCATCTAATGCCTATTTTCACTTCATTTTAACCTTTAAACCTTCAATAAGTCGGTTTTTAAATGTAACATGAATAATATTCACTGTAATAATACAAACCAAATTTATTTAGGAATGGTGAACTTCAGACGTTAGTCATTACATCCAACATATGGTTGTGTTTTACTGGACTTGAACCACAAATGTAATTTCTCTTTGCTTAAAATTGAAAGGATAAGCTGTAGTATTTGGCCATATGTCCAGGTATCTGTTCTGAATACAGATCAGAGGCAGAATAACTTGTTTGTCTCTTGACTTTAAACAGCTGTGACAATTTCTCTTCACATAATTAAGATGAAACACCGCAGTGTCATCTTGCGTCACAGAAACCAGTGGAGCAGAACTGACTCATGTGGTACTCAGTGCCATCTCCCTGGGGTCTTTTTTTCATTCATTTAGCTAAACGAATAACCAAAAAGAGCTAATACCTTTCTCAAGTTCACATTCCCAACCCTCTGCCCCCTCCCTACTGGTGACGTTGGACCTTCCCGTCCTTTAAATATCTGCTAATTGTTTTTTTCGGGTTGAGTGAGAGTGGCTTCTCGATCTTATTTGGCGCGGTGTGACAAAGCAGCTAATCTGTCAGAACTGCTCCACAAAACCAGCTCAGTGAGCTTTGTAGGGGCCATGTTGGCTGATCAGAAACACCGCTGATTAATACATTCAAGCTAACTGCAATTCTTCAATTGTATCAATGCCAGGAGCCATTATCTGGAACTTGGTGTTCCTCTGTGTAGGTGTACTGCATGAACACATCCTTCATGAGTAATTTCACAATGCGCTTGTATTTGTCAAATCTCAGGTCTGCCTGGTGGAATGCCGTGGCAAGGATTCACTGGGCCTCAACTGGGCGATGTGTCGTACAGCCATGGAAGAAGGACCCCAGGCATCCCTGTCACTAGGGGATGCCGTGCTTAAGAGGGCCGAGGAGGAGGTTGAAGAAGTTCTGCCTCTGGACCAGGGCGATGGGGACCCGTTATTGCCCAAGACCCTCCAGAGGTTTGACCACGTGGCACAGGCCTTGGATCTAGAAGAACTGGGTCAGGATGGTCACAGCGCCCAGCTCAGTGCTGCCTACGAGTCCCAGCATCCTGAGGCAATAGATGAGGGAGAGATTGAAGGAGCGGTGGAGAGTGATCAAGAGGGTGCACCCGTCAATCTAACCAAACGCTTCGGTGGCTTCCTCAAAAGCAAGTATGGGTACCGGAAGTTCATGGATCCTGGGAGGTCTTTACAGAAGAGGTACGGCGGCTTCATAGGCGTCCGCAAATCCGCCCGTAAGTGGAACAACCAGAAGCGTTTCAGTGAATTTCTAAAGCAGTACTTGGGTATGACAACTCGAGCTAGTGAGTTCAACAGTGTGTCTACTGATTTTACCCAGCAGAACGAGGTGTAAGACGGCTCAGTAGTGCTAGACTCCCCCAACAAGCCTTCATGTGTCCTGCTCAGTCAAGAGAATCTATAAACATCCCTCTATACCCTCATGAAAATGTAACAATGGAATGTGGAACGCCCTATGGAATGATATGTATAATATATAGACTATAATACATATAAATATCTCATATAAACACAAAATCTCATAATGTTAATCAGTCAAAGGAGAATCTGAAACTAAATGGCATGTAATTATAACACTAGCAAAATTCTCAAACGTCCCATTCATTTTCATTGGGATCTCTAATGAGCCGTCCCAAGTGAGGGCTCTGTAAACTGATTTTCACATTGTCTTTGCTGAGACCACCGTCCTCATGGCTAAAACGGGTTTACTCTTTACTACACTGCCACCTAGAGGTCAATAAAGAAATGACAATCCTCCATAAACAATCCTCCCACATGCAGTGGGATGTCAAAAAAAAGTTCGTACTGAAAAAGTAGCAGAAGAGAACTCTAGTTTTAGCAGTTTCCCTCTAATATGGCAGTGAGAACACCTCAACATCACAACTCAGTAGGCCTTTATCTCATCAAAGAAACCAGAACAATATAATTCTGTCAGAAAACAGCTGAGGAAATGAAAACTGTATTTATGTAAACAATGCCTTCTACATTATAAAATCATTATATTGCTCACCATATTGACTGTATATAGAAAAAACTAATTTATGTCAATAAAATAGTTTACTATTTCTTTTGTGGCTTGTCATACAGCAAATGATTGTGTTGATGTGTTTTGTTGGTGCCAACATTTCATGCAAGATTTAAATGTTACAAATATGCCCTTGCAATTAAATCTACCAATACTGAATTCCAAGCATTTCACGCATAGCTGACATAAAGTGTAAGGTTAATACTGTTCAGGTAGTTTCCCACAACTTAATAAAATTTGATTTAGGTATCCAATTCTTCTTTTTTTGCAGCAGGAGCAGCAGTAGTTCATTTGTTAAACACAAAATATCTGTGTGTTGTAATATATAATTTGAATTTTATATATATGTTCTATATAATTTTGCAACACACCCCTTTCCCAAGATATGAAAATGAGAAGAAGCCACACAGAAAATCAACTTACACGCAAGGTGTATTAAAACATCAGAGTGACATTCATATTTCAGACAATATATGAAACGTATATCATGAAGCAAAATGAAGATGATTGAAACTTTAATTCCACAGTAATTTCATGCAACTGAAAATACTGTACAAGCAAACGTACAAGATTATACTGAATGGTTTTCACCCTTTAGGGGCCGATTTATCCAATTTAATGCTGGTTCTCCTCAGTGTTCGATAGTCCTCCATTTTGACTCTGTATGGTAGTCTATATAAATACCATATGAAAATGGCTGATGGACCATCATGTAAAAGCATAATCAGTGTCATACACAGGGACTCAGTGCTTTAGGGCTCAGTCAAATCCTGCACTTTTACAATCCAGTCTTTCCCTGCTTTGTAATGTCTTATTAAAACGCTGTTACATCATCATGATGACTTAGAAAAGATTATAAAAATACATCACATTTTTAGACCTCAAGCTCAAGAATGTAATCCAGAAACCAGGGATTCTAAAACAATTCTCCTTCTCAAATGTAACAAAGTGATCCTACGCTGAGGAACTAGAATAGATACAGAAACCTATGCTAGCAAACGCTCATTTAAGGCCTCTGTATATAAGGAACGTGGTATAGCATAGATAATAACAGAGCATTCAGAAATATGTTTCTTAAGGAAAACAGGCATTCAATTTTAAAAGAAGCGGAGGAATGCATCATTTCTAATGACTCATTTTCTATGGTTCCTGTTTGGACTACAATACAAGCACTGGCCCCGTTTTCTACAACTGCCCATTTTAGTCTTTTCTTTTCTTCTTTTCAAATTGAATGCTTCAGGCCTTTTTTTTAAATCAGTTTTTTTAATATGTCCAAAGGAAAATGAACGCATTTTCACACAGAAATAAGACATGAGATTATACGAGAAACACACTTCGCCGTGACATGATGCTCCACTCTATGCGGCTGTAGTTGCGAAAGTCTTAATACAAAAAAAAGATTTGCTCTCTTTTCTTTACACAAAACCTACAAAACCACGTTTGCCGTTATACATGGCATACGTAAACATGAAGTGTATCCTTTTAAAGCATTTACATAAGAAACATCGCGCACTGAAAGCTGCCGTTTTCTCCCCTGAATAAAATGTTTTCCTTAAAGCACACTTTTCTAATCTCCAAACATCAAGTTTTCTGGAATGACAGCGAACACCTTCTCTTCTGTCGATGGTAAAAACGTCAGGAGATTTCTGGGCCAGTCTTTTGGAGTGTCTGGATAGATCAGAGACTTTACAAAAAAATATGGCTATTGCTTAGTGAAAAATCAGCACCGGCTGGGGGAAAACAAACAAACAAACAAACAAACAAACAAACAAACAAATTTTGAAAAAAAAATCACCCGGTCATGTTGATGAATGACCCAGGAAGACCAAAGTTGACAAAGAGAGAGAATCGGTGTCTCCGAACTTTAAATCAGCACCAGTGAGGTTTTGTGAGATGTTGTGAGATCACTGCATCTCCGTGGCAGTGAAAAAAGTTTTTTGTTAAAAAAAAAAAACAAACAAACAAACAAAAAAGTCAAATTAAAAAAAAACAAAAAAACAAAAAAAACCTAAACAAACAAACAAAAAAAAAGGTGTTTATCTGGGTTCCCCACCACCACAGCTACACCTTTTTATAAACACAGGTGTCTGTGCTCTGGGAAGCATGTGGTTTAGGGCTGGTGTTCTGTCTCGGCTCGGCTGGTGGTTTCAGTCCAAGAACCTTTGGCAGGCTTTCTTCCAACGGCAGGCGGTGCACCACTGGTCCCTGTGCTCGATGCCATACACTTTCCGGCATTTCTTAGCCTCCCCCCGCAGCCGTCTGTCATGAGGGAACAGCGGTAGAGTGATTAACCCCAGACACGCGCAGGAAAAAGAAAGAGAGGACCAAAAACCGAGGAGGAGCGGCACGAACCGTGTGACGCAGTGGCTCCTGGGAGGAGAGACGCTGGCAGGGTGAGGCCTGGAGGGGGCGCTGTGGTTCTGAAGCCACTGTTCTCCCACGCTAACAGAGCGGCGACGGAAGGGAGCGCCCTGCAAACGAACAGCAGAGCACAAAGCTCCCTTAGTAACACAGGAACAGCAAAGGAACAGCAAAGGAACAGCAAAGGAACAGCAGAACACAAAGCTCCCTTAGTAACACAGCACTGCACAGGAGAGCAGCTCTATGAAGTCTTCCAATAATCCATAATTCATGTTTCCATAATTTCACAGATTTTCTTTTGATTAAACATTATGATTAATGAATGCCTTATTTGCACAAGATGCTCACAGCAGGCAAATATTCCCTTTTGTGATGTGTAAAGGAATTTATTTGCACCCTTTTTTAATATCAGTACTGCAGAAGGCCACAACTGTGATGCTGATTAACCAACAATGTTATATCGATCCTGAGATTTTGAACGAGATTTTAGAAAGTGTAATTACATACATATTTTTTAATGGAATACTATATTATTGTTTAAATAAAAACCGTGATCTGTATTTGCAGACTGTGAATGAATGAGGAGATACAAGTACACGATGTACAGTACATGATGTACCCTGCAGGCAACACTACTACTGTATGTAGTTAAACAAAGAGGCCTGAAATTCACATATGTTTTCACTAGATGGCACTATTGGCTTCCAAAGAAAAACGACAAAAACAGTCTGCTTCCATTTCCAATGAAGGAATGTCGGTCAATTTTTTTTTTTTTTTTTTTTACTTCTGATGATGTAGTCAACATTCATTCTAAAAATACAACAACTCACATTTAAAACTTTTCATTCTTCCTAAAATGTGGATACAGAAGTTTTATATACTGGGGCCTATTAATGAACTACCAATCATTTCTCAAAAAAGATGCCATGTCATACAATAGAGGAGAATCTAACCTGTTTGCTCTGGTGCCCTGTAAGAGGAGGAGTCCAGCGAGAGGAGGTGGGTACGGATGCTGGTTTGCACTGAGTTAACCTCACAGGCAGCAGAGCCTGGATAAACAGCAGATCGAGAAGGCAGACATCAATGTCATCTGGTAGCTTTACGATACTTACAAAGTGAGAACCGATTAGGAGAATCCATACAAGAGAAGAGATATCACCATCACTAAGGTCCAGGTAACACGCAAAACAGCAGGGGTGGTCATCACTCAAATAAAACGAGAGGAAAGTATTATTCAGGCATCCTACCTGGTACGAGTGTTCAGAGTGGACTTGCCAGAAGCTCCCAGGGGCCGACTGGCTGAGCGGGCTGGGCTGGTTGGTGTCTGGCATGGGTGGAGAGCGCCTCAGTTGGGTGGGGCTGGAGGGGGAACCACAGACAGCACGCGAAGCCCCACAGGCAGCTGGGCTGGCTGTCTGCTCCAGGTCCTGATAGATCTCCGTGTAGTAGAAATCCTCTTCCCTTTGGGAGTGGTCCTGTTCACCATTTTGTCTGCTAATCAAGACAGGATGAACAGTGAGACCATGTGCGCCACTACGATGCATTTCAAACTGACAGAGTGCCGTTAGTTCATTGATTTCATAACGCTTCTTTTAATTGCTTTCAGCTGAATGATATAACATGCTGTCTTGAGATCACTGGCAAGTCTAGGTGGCTGGAACAGAATTTTGGAGAGGTGATTTCCTCTCCAGGCCTGAGCTATCCACCCCCGGGTGCCAGTTAGTTAGTGCAGTGCCGGCTGGTTTCTTACCCTAGGTGAAGAGTGCGAACATGACGTTTGATGCCTACAATGGACGTCAGTATTTTTCCACAGTTTGGCCACAGACATCTGTAGGCCACCTTCACAGAGTTCTGAACAAAACAGAACAGGCAGAAGGAACATTTAGTTCCCAAGAAACTACAACACAAGACATTAAATGCAAGTAAAAAAAAAAAGATAAAAACAATTCCAGGTTTTGGAGTAAAACCTGAGCTCACCTTGCGTTTCCTTGGTGCTGGTTCATCAAAAAGCACTTGCTCCATCTCCATGTCCAGACCCTCATCAACAGGAGGTACCAGGGACCTGTCCACCTCTGCGATAGGTGGAGATGGTGCAGGGCTACTGTTTCCATGGTCACAGCTCCAGTAACCACCATCAGACACTTCGCTACTACCACAGTCCATGCCGCCCAAGACTGTGGACAGAGCAAAGGGTCAGAAACACGTCTCGCTCAGCTGGTGTGTCGCTGAACAGAACATGTTGCTAGCAGCCAACCTGGTCCTGGTTCCTCCTGAATGGGACTCTGGATCATGGGGCTACAGGACAGACTGGTCAGGACCATCGCGGCCATTATTTCATCCATATCCACGATCTCTGGGCTCCTAAACGTAAAAATCCCACGGAGATATAAACCAGTCAGATTCATCAAATTTAACTAGCCCTAACTCAATGACAACACCAACAACAGACTTCACCTCTTTGGCACCTCCATGGATGAGGAGACAGAGCGCTGGGTACTGGCTGGCGGTGTAGACATGGTGGGGGTCATCCACACGTCCTCCAGCTTACGGTGGACATGCTTATTGAGCTGCGGTAGGAAGACGGACACCTCATCGTCCACGTGGTTATGCTGCTCTACAACACCTCCGCACTCCTGACCACCACAGTGCACGTACACCTGAGACAGATTGGATGACGATCGTTACAGCACAAACATCTAAACACCCAGGCAAGCACTGCAGAGAAAGTTCTTGAGCTCTATATGAGGGCTCCTTGGCACTACCCACCCTCTGTCCTGGATAGAGTTTGACCCTGTGGAGCCCATGTGTCCCTGCTCCAATCCCGGAGATCACGCGACCTCCATCCGGGTCTCCATGTGATGCCACATCCACAACACCGTCTGTGGATGGACTGCAGACCAAGGCTCCCAGAGGAGACCGCTTGCCTAACCGGTTCTTGGGTACCATCGAGGCTGCTAGCACCTTGTATCGTTCCTCCTGCATGACGATCAGCTGCACCGATCAATGACCGAGGACAGACAGAAAAGCTAGGAGAATAAAACACAAAAGTGATCAGCCCCTTGGACACAAGATCCAATACAATTAAATCTTTAAGCAGAGGAAAAGTAATGACATGCTTCTATGCCAAATAAATTCTTCATGGTTTGGCATTCATCTATGCCAAATATCATTATTGTCTTACTGTACAACCACCCCCAGATATATACTTTTAAACATTTACTGACTTTATCTAAAGGAGAAAATCATGTTGTTGATATTAAATCACATTCCATAAGCAGAACCCACATAACACTTGTGTCTTTAATGTTGTAGAAGTGTTATAATATTAATATAACGTATTAATTCATGGCTTCATTAAGACAAACATTTCTGACTGGAATTGAAGCAATTGACTAGATGAGCTGTTTAAAATAGAAGACTCTGCACAGTCTACTAATCCAAGTCTAAATCTGCACGACTCCCACTGACTACTTGCCGATTAGCACAACCTCCTGCAAGCTGGGCAAAGTGATCAGAAGCAGTTTATTCTGACAAGCATATTACACATACAAGAAATTTATCTAGGTGGGTGCAAGTGTAAGGATTGCTGAACATGTCTCGCCACTCGTCAGCATGATGATACTAAATGATGCAAAATTTTGAAAGACCCAAGTGCAAGACTGTGACTCATCGATCCGTCACATGAAACTACCCAAAACCGCCTGATGATGACGACAGAAGGATGGTTTGCTTCTTGTACTTTGGAGACTCTTATGGTCATTACAGGCACACCAATGCCAGAACTGTCCTCCATGAAACCCATTACACACAGAGGGATTAGTATGTGTTACAGAACCATACAAAGCTGGTTTTGAGTTTCCTCTATTCCAATAAATTAGTGATTCAGCGATTTACACATACAACTGACTATAATAGAATTTAATTTGGTTGCAATTATTCTGAGGTCTTGTTATGACTCACTTATTATCACAAAATAAACATACAATATACTCAGTCCTTGAGGAATGTATACTCCATTGTTAATTTCAAAGCAAAAAAAACAACAACAACTAATTGCTATATATTGAGGTACTGTATTAACAATCATCAATAAATGCAGTACCAATAATGAAGCTGAACTTTCTGCTTTTGTCAGCAATTTAACAAGCACCAATATCCTTCAGTGGATGGTTCCACTGGGGCTGCAGGCCATGGAGGTAAAAGTACAGGCCTGGTGAGTTAACCAAGTAATTCACTAGAAACGCTTATTAAAAATAGGATGGCATGATCAAAGCGTATGTATTAGTCAAGAAAACGTCCATTTCGATCTTCAAATGGACTACGACGGCGCAACAAAACGCCATCAGTGATTTACCAGTTCATTGAAACGTTAGGTTACAGGGCCATACGTCGACGACGTCACCAGAATACTTCCAGAAGAAGAGACGCCTTTTAATTTTCTAGAAACTTAAAAATATTTAGCTAGCTAGCTATATAGGTTGCAAAACATCGTCGTCGACGACATAAACTAGCTGCTCTGAATGCACGATCATCTTAGAAAGATTCGTTCACGTAGTCAAAAGTTGCTTTCGGACCTGCAATTACTAATGCTTAGTTTAATCGTATTTCAGTAACAAAAAAAGGTCACATGCGTCGTGTTGTTTAAACAAATAAACACAATTAACAGAATATTTTCTTAATGTTCCAAGAATTTTACCCATTTTTGTCAGGTTTTCCAATATTTACCAATACCGATTAATTTAACTAGCAAGAGTTAGCTACCCAAATTTCATTTTTAAGAAGCACGGAGGAATTAGCCAATTTGTTGTAACCTGCATTTTTTTTCTTGTTTGTGTGCAGTTTAGCCAGCCCACTGTTCACCTCAATGAAGCAAATACCATGCAGACAAGCAGATATCCATGACACCCTTTCAATCCCATTAATTACTTTGAATCAGTTTGCTTTTGAAACCGAAAACCATGTCAAAGACACATACAATCTTTGCTGACAAGCAAATACTGCACAGTAAATACACCAATTTGCAATTAAATACGATATAAACTTTCAATGAACATTATGTACCTACCTTTGCCGACATTCAACACACCCCCTTCCACAGAGCCTGCTCTGACCGGCTGTAACTTGAAAACGCTCTTTTCAGAGCCCACCAACTGTAGTTGGGTGGATGTTTGAAAGCCTGGACTGGATCTTTTCAGTAGGACGGATTTCTTCGATAATCGTTTCTTCTACATAATCATCTCCCGAAGACGCAAATAGTTAACGCATCGTAGATTACTTTCGAAAGATAATCCGAGATTGCAGTGTCGTTAAATTCGCATTGCCTCCATCATTATTCAACGGTAGTTTACAACGATTTGATTCAGTGCCATGCTTTTGATATGTCTCTTTTCAGCGGGCTTCGGCTCTTGTAGTAAACAACCCAACCATGTGGTAAGGATGTTAACGTTCATTGGCTGTACAGTGTTTTCCAAGACACACGCCCTACAATTCCAACTTGTTTACACTGGACTTGAAGAAGGTACAACCAGAAAACACAATGGACACATTTCAAACGTGCATGTTCAAAGTAGCTTAGTGTGCATTTTCTCCACTGCATGCTTGTTTACATATGCACACACACA
>JAOXYF010000011.1:13737391-13773967 GCA_028565775.1 Sternarchorhynchus goeldii | reverse complement strand
ATATAGTGTGTATAAAATGATGGACCTCGATCCGAAACTTTTTTTTCGTTGTTGCTGTTTTAATTGCAATATACAGAAGCTCTTCCATTCGATTCCAAACTATTACCATATGTATTGTAATGCAGCGATCCTCGGTTATAAACCCGTTTGCATTCTAACATCCAAAGTGACTTAGAGCATGCATTCGAAACTTTTCAAAAGACAGTCAAAAAATTTGTTTCGATCACAGCAATCGTTTTCCTTTTACACGTACAATAAGCAGGACTTAACTGTGAAACGCAACAGACGTGTTTTGGAAAGGAGGGAACAAGCGATTACATAATAAGATGTTTTATAGCCCGATGGCATCGCTGTTGAGCGCTATTGGTGGGTTTGTCGTGACGCATGCGCTGCGCTAGTGTTCCACAGAGGCCAATAAAGAGCGTACGTGCAGTGAAGCATGTGGCGCTGATTCGTCTCGGCGCTCGTACTGCACGTCTCACACTTCATGGACTTTGCGCAGTACATGGTGCTCCCAACCACCTAGGGGTAATTGCACGTTAGCGAAACTTCAAATCGGACCTCATACACAACAAATAGCCTACGGCACAACTTCCGATGTCTAATTAAGGGCTTATTAACAAATCGCGGTATTTTCCTAACAGTTATAGACTTCCGATAAATTATAACCTCGTCAATAAACCCTCGCGAGAAAAATCCACGTCTCCTTCAAAATGTCCTTTTCTGGAGGGATCTCCGTCGACTGGTTTGGAACCTGCTGTCAGCGAGATGTGAACTCGGTTCATTTTTTATTGCGCTTTGATTGTGAAGCTACGTATGTATGTAGCCTAACCATAGAATGCATGAGAAAGAACCATGGTTACCAATTACAATAAGTGTTAATTGGCTTTACAGCTTAATTGGAAGCTTTTTGATATCTGGAATGTAAAGACATCGTAGATCACATTTATCTGTAGTTGAATGTTTACTCTCTGGACATTGTACGTAACGCACACGTAAAAGGAAGAGGTGTGACAACCGTTTTTTTCAGTTGTATAGCGGCAAGTCTTGATCATGCAATTGTGTAACCCTTTTTACAAGTACCATATCTACTGATTACTGATTAATTGCTCACAAAATAGATTTCAAAGCAGGGGCTGAAATTTCTTCTTATAAAAAAACTTACCTTGCATACAGATGATTTGTGTATACATTTTTTTTGGCACGCGGGACAGCTATATACTATACTATTCAATATACTATTTCAAGTTCCTTCATGCAACAGTTTTCATAAATTATGAAAGCTCTTTTTAAAACATTTTTTAAAAACAATGTTTTTTTTACCCAATAATGAGAGAATTAATATAACTGTATAACTGATGCTGAGTTATACATTGGACTATGCATTATACTGTGTGTTTACTACTAAATGCCTTCAGTGCCACATTAATACCCAACACAGTAAGACATTCTCAGAGAAAGCAGTAGTATGAACAGTGTTCTCCTTTTAAGAATGCCAGGAGGTTAGAATTATAGTAGTCAAATTTTAGAGACATGTTGGTTTTGCAGAGTTTATGTCCAGCTTCACTACACCTGGCTATAATATGTCATCTCTTCCGAAGGTCTGAATCAGGCTTGTCAGATTAGATTTGGCACTAAACTCTGCATAGCCGTGGTTCCCATGAGCAGCACTGGACTCCCCACGACCACACACAATGATTTTAGTTTCTCCCTGGCAAAGGCGGTGCTGGATCTTCAGCTTCAGTGTCATGTGGCAGCTCCAGAACTGGGCGTTTTTTTTTTATTTTTATTTTTTTGCTTACTGAGGTATAAGTGATACTGAAATCAGTACGACCGAGACCCTCATCCAAGTCCTGGGATAAAGGGACGGCCAGGGGGGGTTGTCCCATCTCATCTGGGGCCGTCCGTCAGTGTAGAATATGGATTCAGTAGTGAGACATTTGGGCTTATCACCTTTCTTCTCTCTTATGCTTTCATAGGTGTGTAGAGTGTTGGACAAGGTGACATGACCATCTTTGGTTTAATCTTCCAAGGAAACGTGGGAGTAAGGCAACTCAGGCTGGAAAGAGTGTGTAGATACAATCTGGTCCACAGGTCGCTGGTTTAAACCCTTAACTGGAGGTCTGGGTGACGCTGGGGTGGAGTTGAGTCTTTGGATGATGGTGTCACTTCTGTCACCTGTTTTGGGAATAACAGCATTGGAAAATAGTGTCAGTGTGTTGGAATCTGGCAACCTCTCCTGCAGGTATTTCTGATTTAGTCTTGTGGATTAAAATTTATGAAATGTACATATCATACAGTTAGGATATTATATAAAAGAGACAAGGTTTGCAATCTGATGATATGTAGTGAGGTTATATATATATAAATTGGTTAGTGCATATACTCTCAAATACCATGAGGAGTTGGTGGTCCGGAACCGTTTACTGCCCTCTTTGTGTTGTCTTCTGCAGGACACGAATGCGTCATGATGTCAGTGTATCATGTATCATACATATTATACTACCTCCCAGAGTCAGATGTTTAGATGTTATTAATCAAACAATACGGCTATGAAACATACCTGTCAGCGCTTCCCACTTGAGGGTTACTGTTACATTGGTTATTTGTGCCATTGTGGAAAGCAGTATGGAACAAAATGATATACTAATTTTCCTGAAACCTTTTGAGTGGTCTTTTGTCTAATGTTTTCAGTAAACTCACTTAAAAAGGTCAGGCTAAATCCAGCAGTTGTGCTCAAGGGGCATTCATGCCTTTACATTTCTTCAAGTCATGAATTACACTTCCAGTTAGGATAACTTCACTTTTAATAGGTTTTTTGATGACAAAGGAAGGAGACCTGCCTTGCCCATGGTTTCTCCAGGGTTTGGCATCTTGCCCTTGGATGAATTCTGTGGCCCCGTCCTCGGGCAGTGGACAGGGCTCTTACAAGATAACACAAAGGGTTTGTTGGTGAGCTGGTTATTTAAATGCTGATGGAGTAACAAAGCAGATCAGGCAGCCCCGTTACATGTGAAGATATCATCATTTACCTTTTTCATCTTTCTGAATGTTAGCAACAGGATTCATGGCCACAGTAGCATTTTCCAGTTGTACCTGATCAGAGTAGATTTCCATTTGAAAAGACGTTGCTTTTAGGGTTATTATAGATCTTAAGTATGTATCTATGTGTATCTATCTATCTATCTGAAGCACTTTGCTTGCTTCATTACATTTAAAATTTCTATCTATATCTATCTATCTGTCTGTCTGTCTATCCAGATGAACGTTAAGTTAGGTAACGTTAGACAATTAAAATAACATCAAAGAGCTATTTGACTTTGCTTACAATTCGAACAAGTGTCGAATTTCTCTCCGCTGGAATGTTGGACTCTAGATCAAATGACTGTCTGTAAAAAAACATATGAAATTGATGTGAATTAGTGGCTAAGTCAGACATAAAGCATAAAACATAATGTATTACTCGATTATTTATCTACATGTTATCATCAGTCATCCTATATAAACTACAGGAGTATAATACAATGCAGAAGTTACAATCAATGTTTGCCCTCTGTTGGTTAAGATTAAAACTGCAAGTTTCCAAATAAAGTATGTTTACTTAAACTAGAGCAAAGGTTACAATCATAGAAGTTCTTGACTGCTCTCTGCTGGTTACAATTATAACTGCAAATTTTCAACCAATGGTTGAAAAATTTACTTGAAGCACAGTTTAAATAAAATATAATGTTCTTCTTGTATAGATAAAAACATTTCTGAGCCACAGAGAGAATTTCAAACCTCTCATTTTCTAATTAGCTATTTTTAGGCTGGTTTTAATACGACAGTACTGCTATGCCATTTGTTTTTGAAATTCAAAACAGCAATTTGAACTGAATAAAAATAATCTAAAGCAGCTGCAGGCTTATCAGTGAGTTTTAGCTTTATCTGTTTCATCATGAGCGTGTATCACTAGCCAGCTATGCCAAGAAATCCTGCAAACCAGCATACAGCTAATGTTCATATTCTGGATTTCTTTCTCTGCACAACAGCCCAGTGCCTAATCTCTAGCCTACTTCCTGCTGGTATGAATGGGTCACACCTAATTCCTGACAAATTCTTGGAGTGGACAAACTAGTTGGGCTGTCCTGTGTTGTTCTAAAAGTAAATAGGAATGAAAACCCCTCACTGAGAGACACGATTACAGCGCAGCCCTGTGGGCAGGAGGGGGGTGGGAATGTGGGGTTTTGACCACACACTACCGCCCTCGCTCTCATCGTGCTGTCCGATGGGGTGCCGCTGTGGTGCCGAGCTCCCACCTCTGACAGCTTGCGCAGAGAGAGAGGAGTGTGATGGTGAGGATGAAGAGGATGACCAGAGAGAGGGCTGCAACCCCAACCAGCCCTTCTGCTCCCCAGGACGCTTCAGTCACGACCGGTGCCATAGCACTGTTTCTGCAGTTCAAACCAAAACAGCAGTTATGAATGAGTTTGGATCCAGTCTCTTGCAGGCAGTGCCAAAACTGAACCATGTAATGTGTAAAGCTCAAACAAGCATTTTTTTTGTATGCTGTGACAGACAGCCCCTCAAGCAACATAAGTCTACAAGAATGTATCCATTAAAATGGTCTAGCATTCTAGTCTTAACAAACCCAAAGGAGCGGTTCTGCTAAGCCTTGGCTGTAAACAAAAGCTGCTGAAAGGTTCCACTGATATCAAATTTTACAGCATGTGCTGCATGTTGACTGATTACAGACTCTGAAATCCCCTGGAGCATGAAATAATGATCAGTTACATGTGTAACAAATCGCTCAGACAGGGAGGAGGCTCACCTGAACGGCAAACATTGCAGCAGAACAAAGGTCCTGTGCTCAGAGAAGGAGACTCTTAAAGCCTGCCACCACCAATCTACTGTATTTACTTACATGAACTAACCCAGGATGTTGACGCACCACGTTTATTTGGTGTGGTGCCAATATTTGTATTGAGCCTTATTAAAGACTTTGCTCACTGATTTAAATGAATATAATATGAGGAACATTCAAAAACAAATAAAACAGACCAAAACAAATCTTTGATTCTTTCACTAAACATATGTAAACCTAAATAATGTTTATCTTTGCTTGTAACATTTGACTAAAGTGTTTGTTAATTTAATGGGATTGTGTATGAAAATGTAAAGTGTATCAATAATCAAACATTGCTAGGTTTGAAAAATGCTAGGTTTGTTTCTGCAGTTCAAAACAAGCAGTTATGAATCCAGTCTCTTCCAGGCATACAAAAGACAAAGATCACGCTGTCGTCTAATAGCGGGTGCCAAAACAGGACCATAGTGACTGTATTATGATTACTTAAAATGTTGAAAAATGCTACATTTGAAAGGAATTTAAAAAAAAACAAAAATGACTGGTTCTTAAAATGAAATGCACTTGATAGGACTAAGCTATCTTTCATCATAAACACCTCAATCACTTCTTTACATTTGTGTCAGTAAGTGCACAAAGTGTGGACCAACAATGCTCCTTTGAAGGGATAGACAACATAAACCATAAGTATGAAACAATATTTACATGGTCTTGCATCTAACAAGTTACAGATCGTTTATATACAGATGGCTTTACAGACTTGGGTGAAGCACTGAACGCACAGTGGTCGAACACTACATGACTTCATTTAACTCAAAAAGAGGGGAAAAAAAGAGTCACGATCATATATGTTCACTTACTGCTGTTCCTTGTGACCTCTTGACCTTTTTCTCTCAGGTAGTGCTAGAATAACACTCTGATGTCCTGCATGTTTCTGTGCTCAAATAACAGCCTCTGAGGAGCCTCCCTCTCAGCTGAACCCTGTCATGCTGCGGTACTCGGTCCTGTGTGTCACACCTGCACAGCAGAGATGCACTTTAATGCAAGGCAGGAAAAAACTTTGACCATATTCACTTCCTCATTCTCACTGCCTTTCTTTTCTGTTTCTATCTTTCTCTCTCTTTCTTTATTGACTTTTTATATATAGTTACAGAAATTCTGTTATCACTTTAGGGGGACATTTGCATATATACGCAAAAGTATGGTCAATAAATATACATAATCTACACCATATATGTGTAATTAGAGATGAAGGAATGACCATGTAGGGAGATTGGCCAGGAAGTGTGACTCATGTCACCATTCCATTAACAGTAACATTTTTGCTGGTTTACTACAACTGCCTCTTGACAGCTGTCTCTCTCACCATTCCAAACATTTTTGCTGGTTTACTACAACTGCTTATGTGTGCTTCTCTAGAGAGAGTATTCATGTGACATATATGAATGGGCTTAAAAACTAACAAAATAATGAATGTTTTCAACCACTAGGTGGCAGATGAGGACTCCCTTTTCACTCGCCCAAATGCCTGTAATTCCAGAAATTTTAATGAAATGTTACTGTATACATTTAATTCTGTAATTTTATATAAATGTTTATAATTTTCTATAAATACGTATAAATACGTAAATACTCTAAGGCAGCTGTCTCCAATTCTTAAATTTAAGAAAATATGAGAGAAAGAAAAACACTGGTGATCATATATGTAGTCTCGCTTTGCTGTAAAAATGGAATGGAAGTTTGCTTCCCAACATTCCCTAATGGAAGTTTTAAAATGGACCTTAAGAAGCTTGGACCAGGAGTCCTGTAATATGCAAAACAGTGAGCGTGCGAACCATGTACGTTTTATTGTTTCAGCAAGGCGATATCACTCCAGCACCCACTCCCTTTGCATTTCCTTTGCATTTTGTCGTTGTCCCAGTAACCGTCCAAGATGCGAGCCTCGAGTGCGGTACGTCTTTTGTTGCGCTCTGAACGCAGCGCGTGCCTGCGGCGGTCCTGCTGCTTACTGCGAGCGTGACGCGCTGACGTGAGTAATCCTGCCGCCGCCTCTGGGCAGCGCGTCGCTCTTAAAGGGCAAAAGCACCACAACAAACATCAGCATCTTGTCACGCTGCACCTCCTGTAGAGAAGATGTAAGGTCTAGTGAATGTGGGTGATGGTGGCGGTGGTGATGGGTGGTGTTGGTGAGGGTGAGCTCCGACAGTGCCGTCTTCCTTACATCTCACGTTTGCCTGGGTTATCAGTCTATTGTGGAGCCCTCCCTTCTGAGTAGGAGTGGTGATACAGGCTGTACTGGAGCGAATCAGCTGCTTTCTCCCCCCACCCCTAACGGAACTGTGTTTCTCTCTGTCTCTCCCACTCTCTCTTCCCTATCTCTCTCTCTTTCTCTCTCTCACTCACTTTCACGGTCTATGACAAACCTCCCTGCTGTCAGACAAGCCCACAGAAGCTGTCGGCTGGAGCATACGACTCTCTGCGCCACGAACACATCGAGAGCCTGCAGCGGGCACGGCGATCAGGAGACCAACGGCGATCCGGTGCGCAGCTACTATGCCCGCCCCGTGTGCCCAGCCGGCAGGGCAGCGGAGAGAGCGCAGGTCGGCTGGCAAGGCTGCAGAGCTCTCCAGACGTCCAGAGGAGGGCATGAAGATGGATGGCATGGCCAAGAGGCAGAGAGGTTGGTGGCTGGGGCTGTGGGCCCTGATGCGCAGATGAATTATAAGCTGGAATCACTCTACTGCTGTTAGCGTCTTACGTCTTTAAATGTGGTCCACTGGCTTTAACGTGACATTACCTTCAGTCCTTCTTTAATGTGGCCGAGTTACATATTTATAATGCTATGCAGACTTAGCATAGCTTGGTTATAGAGACATTCTGATAATACATATCACATATTTATATAATTCAGTTTTTTTAATTCCTTGTTCATTATCATTTATGCTAGTTTTCCTAGCTTTGGTGAAACTACCCATTCCCAGGGTGCTTCAGTGTCACATGCTGGTCTGTTATGTAATATGTGTTCCAAAGATGTTGCATCGATACAGTCAGACTCCTCAGAACTCACAACATTCGCACATTATGATACGGGTTTCAGTCGCTACCAGCTTAAAAACATCACTCCTACTGTCACTCTTGTTATTGTTGCTTGCTGTGATGATTCTCGGGTCTCGGTGAGGGCTAAAGTCAGGCTCATCCTCACAGCCTCAAACGGCGTCTTTGTCGGACGCTGCAGGACCTCGGGCTGTGATGATTCACGAGAGAGAGATACAGAGTTATCATGGGACCCCCCCCAAGTCTCACCTTCAGCTGCTCTTATGTCTGAATAATCCACCCTTCGTAGTGTTTGCCCCAACTGCTTGGCCTTGGCTGATCTCAACTGATATGTTTGGAAAAACTCAATCCTGCAAATGTAGGTCTGTTTTGAAGGGTCACATCATTAATTCACTAATTTAATTTATTGCCCCAAGGCCATAGAGAGCCTAACAGTCGCTCTAAATCAGAAAACACAGTCTGTGAACTTTGTGACTGCTGTGGTACGTGCAACATGCACAGATGTCATGTTCTGAGAAGCGAATACAGCAGAGACATGTTTTGAATCAATGTGGGCTTGTGTTACATTGGGAAGTTACGCACAGGAGAGGTTTCATGCCGTGAACAGAAGCACAGAAGCAGCAGCATCCTTCCTGGAAGGCTGTGAACGTCTCACTAGAACATCTTGATTTCAAGAATAGCAACATGTTGGGAAGCAATAATTTACTGCTTTTAGTCAATGAATAATCACAATAATGTAAAACAAGCACAGATTTATAAACATAACAAATTATTCAAATATCATATGGTGCTGTGACAGACAATAATTGTTTTGCTAAGGCACTCTACATTACTCCTAGCTGTACTGATGTGTGTCTGTTCAAAGTGGATGTAACCTTACAGCCCATAAAATGCCTTTTACAACTGCCGTAACCCTCCATCTGATAAACCACGCTGTATGTGTGGCTCTTTTCAGTCACAGGAATGACCGAGAGCACAGAGGCTGATCTGGTGCTGTGTTTCAGGGGCCTGCCCTGACGTGGAGTCCCGATCGGAACGCGCGCGAGCCTCCTTGGCTCCGCCCACCGCCCCGTCAGTACGGATCAGTAACCACGGGAGAACCGGAAGCTCGGCAGGTCCGTAGCAGACCTCGGTTCCCTCGGTTTTCACTCAGATTAGCAGGAGTAACTACAGAACACTCCAAAGCGTTTCTCTTGCAGTGTGTCTAAGTTACTAATGCTTTCCCTGAGCAAAAATGATAAGAGAGTATTTGACTGATTCAGCTCCAGCACTTGAACATGCGACTCAAACTGTGTTGTTCAACTTGACTCTAGTCTTGTACTAAGGATAAATGTTTTGATGGGAAGACATATCCAGTGGTGATCCAATGTCGAAAAAATTCTTTAGGCATAATCTGTGTCTGAGAAATCAACTCAACAAGTTTTATTACTTATCATTTATTACTTATATATAATAATGTTAGAATAATGTAACAAGCGCTGTTGTGCTGTTGTGACTGTTGGGGTGTGGGGTGTTTCAACAATGATTAATCACTCAGCTTTTCAGTGTTTTGTAGCCCTCTGCCCACACTTAATGACTGTGCCTTATAAACTCACTTCGACAATTACTTCCTGTCTGGATGAAAGTCACATTATGGTGCTCTGTTTCTCAGAACCAAGCTCTCTAAAGGTGGACGAGAGGCTGCAACTGGCTCGTAAGCGGAGAGAGGAGCACCTCAAGCAGCTCGGTACTCACCTGTACTGGAAAATCCTCTTTAAAATCATCACCATTACCGTGATGTGTCGATAACTGTTTGTGGTCATTGGGGAGGAGCGTGTGGTAAGATTGGTCTGTGTCTGACCCGTGTATAGCATCACGAGAGCATGGCTGGCTGGCCCGAGAGGAGAGGGCTCGCAAGTTCTACGAGCAGCACCTGGAGGAGCGTCGCAAGAAGCTGGAGGAGCACAGACAGAGGGAGGAGAGGAGACGGATGGCTGTGGAGGACAAACGCCGGCAGAGGCTCAAAGAGGAGCGGGTAAATACTGCCGGGACTGTTCAGAGCAGCTGGAACCCACCTCATCTTCCATTTTTATCATTCACTGGAAATATCAAGTGCCAAGTGTCTTCGTTCTGCCTGGTTAAGGAGCGGTATGAGTCTGTGGTGCGCAGGACGATGGAGAGGAGTCAGAAAGCCAAACAGAGGGTAGGCAGCCGCTCTCAGAGGGGAGGGAGTGGTGCCAGGAGCAAAACAAATGGTAAATATCTAATGCATATTTCAGCAGATGTAAGCTCTCTCCTGGGCTCCATGCATTTCCCCTCCTTTCTCCTCTGTTCTTTGCTATCAGTGTTTGTACTTTGCCCTTCTCTAGCCAAGCGCCGCTCGCTAAGTCAGTGGGAGATAGACCTGGTTAACCGCCTCCAGACTCCCACAGTCTCTTACTTAGCCAGGAGCAGGAGTGCTATATGTCTGTCAAAAGGAGAAGGTAACACATTAGAAGAGTGAACATATTAAAAAGAGAAAATCTTATTTGTCCAAACTTTTGACTGCTTGGTGGTCTGCTTGCTTTTCTCTCTTCCTCTTTTCACCCCTCATATTTTCTTGCTTTTATCTCTATTCACTCATTTCCCCATTGTTTATACATCTTTGTTTATACCTATTTGTTTATACATCTTTGTTTATACATCGACTGCCGCATGGTTCAGCTGTTCATGTCTGTCGACGTTCAGCTTCATGCCACTCTGTGAGCTCCAGTGCCCCCCAGAAACTCAGGCAGAGCTGCAGTGCCCCTCCCCACAGGGGTGTCACCTGCCCTGGGGTAAACAGTACTACCATTGCAGGCCCTGGGGTGAACAACAAGCACATCATGGGCCCTGGGGTGAAAAATAGCAGCATCCAAGGCCCTGGGGTGAACAGTGCCAGCAACACGGGCCTTGAGGTGAATAACCCCAGCATCACAGGTCCTGAGGTGAATAACCCCAGCATCACAGGTCCTGAGGTGAATAACCCCAGCATCACAGGCCCTGAGGTGAATAACCCCAGCATCACAGGCTCTGGGGTGAATAACCCCAGCATCACAGCCTCTGGGGTGAACAATCCCGACATAATGAGCCCTGGGGTGAACAACTCCAGAATCATAGACTCTGAGGTGAACAATCCTAATATCACAAGCCCTAGGGTGATCAACCCCGACATCACAAGCCCTGGGGTGAACAACCCCGACATCACGAGCCCTGGGGTGAACAACCCCGACATCACGAGCCCTGGGGTGAACAACCCCGACATCACGAGCCCTGGGGTGATCAACCCCGACATCACAAGCCCTGGGGTGATCAACGTCAGCCAAAGGGCCTCCCGCAAGGACCAGGTAAGCTTTCTCCTTCTCCTTACAAGGACAACAGTGAAAATGAAATTTTCAGTGAAACTGAACTGCTATTACTGACATCCTTTGTTGTTTAACTGTTCTAATGGCAGTTTCCCCATACTTATCCTATAACGAGTTTCAGGGATCAACTGGTAACCTTGAAAAAACAGAATGGAAAAAGCCACAGTCTCATACTGCAGCTGCAGTTACCGCCAACTCGGGCACAGCCGCACATTACAGAACGATACCCTCATCAACAGGACACACGACAGAGAAGTAAAAAATACTGCTAATACCTCCTTACAATGACTACTTCTACTTCTATAACAGTCTAATATCAAATGTGTCACATAAATTCTCCCTGTGTTACTCCTGAAGGCCTTTGATTAGAACACTTCTGAGACAGGTCCTGCCCAAACCTGAGGGCTTGCCCCCCCTCCCCGAGGAGGAGGATCCAGAACCAGAAAACCTGCTCTGCTCCACTCAGCCTCCACCTGCCCACTCAGTTGCTCTGGGCTTATGTGAAGATGCTGGGCAGGATGGCCCGGATCTGCCGGAACCAGGCTCTGCTGGACCTCCACTCCCTTCAGCATGTCCTCGGGCTGCCAGTGGTGAGGGAAAGAACAAAACTAGTCATTCTAGTGTTTGTACGTTTGTGCAAAGGTTGGAATGTTTACAGCCGCCGTTAGTATTGTTTTGGACAGTACTGGAAAGCTACAGTATCTTGATTCTGTTCTAGTAGGGTACTGGGATGTGGCATTAGTGTTTCTACAATGAATTATAGATGGAAACTGAATATAACCAATTCCTTGCCTACTTCAAAACCAAGAATAATAACTAAATTTTGAATGTATCAACATCTAAACTGGATATTTGCTGTTGAAATCTGAGGGTACCAGAGCTGCTGCTTCACGGAGAGGAAATTGTTCTTTGCTGTGCTTTGGTTTCAGAGCTGAATCTGACTGGTGTTGGAACTCAGGGCAGGACCTCAGTGGGTACCACAGACCCTGAAGAAGCCTCCCGTCTGCTGGCAGAGAAGAGGAGACAGGCCCGGATTCAGAGGGAGAGAGAGGGAGAAGAACGCAGGCAGATGGAGGAAACGGGGAGGTGAGGCAGCGGAAAATGTTCTACTCTGGCTTTTGTAAACATTATATGTATGGTATGGGGTTTGGGGTTGTGGGTGTAGGGAGACACAGAGGTGAAGTATGTGTGCTGCCTGAGTACTGTACGTTCCAAAATGCCGGTGTGACTGCAGGCGAAGCAGAGAAGAGCATGCAGGGGCCTACCAACAGCAGGAGGAGAGGAAGAGGAAGGAGAAGGAAGAACAAAGGAAAACCCAGGATGAGGAAGCTCGCAGGCAGATAGAGGAGGACCGAAGGCTTCAGCTACAGGTGAAAGATGAAGAACGTTCCTGCGCAACCCAGAGCTCCTCATGACTCATGAGCATCTGAATAATATTTCAAGCCACGTAATCAAAAACTACATCATCATTTTTCCTTTCCCGATTTCACATTATCAGTGTCTATTGATTTGAAAGAAACAACATTTTAACGCCCACGTTTTCTCCCGTAACACTGCATGTTTATCTAAGGATGCTGAACTCGTTGTGTGCTGTCACCTGCTCGCAGAGGGAAGTGGAGGAGGTTCATCAGAGGGTGACCGCGGAGCGGCTGGAGAGAGAAAGCCGATCCCAGAGAGAGGATGCTGAGCGGCAGCAGAGGAAGAAGGTGTGTCAGCCATGGCCGCACTCGACTGGATCTAGGTCAGATAATGATAGCTCCTCCCACTGACCACATGACCACAGGCCAGCCAACATCCAGGAAAAAGAAGAAAAAGACCAACTGCTTACGTAATATTAATAGTCAGAGGTAGCCATTTTTGAAACAACATTCTGCATTCATCCCCACAGAGATTAGAAGAAATTATGAAAAGAACCAGGAAAACAGATGCTGCCGAAAAAGTAAGAACAATTCTATGTTGCTCACTAGTAATTTGATTATTTTTCTCTTCCATTCCACTCCGCAAACTTTAGACAACGCTTCCATCTTTATTTACATACTTAGAAACCTGCTACATCCAGTACAACGGTGAAAGATATTCTGCCCAATGAGAATGTGAAGCCCATTCTGAGTCCTCCCTTAGAAGACGTGATCATGTTCCCCGGCCCGGCAAAGGCATCCAAGGTGGGGTTGGGAAGTGACGAGGATCTGCTTCCTGCGGTGGCTTTCAAAGAGCGAAGGTCTCTCCGCACTCTGGCAGGCTTGGAGGAGGTCCAGGCTCATCAGCGGGCAGGTGAGAGAAGCCTTTCTTCAGTAACCCAGAGGTGAAGCACCTCAGCAATGCTCACGGAGACTAACACTATGCAATGGCTTGCAATGGCTTATTCGGTTGCATATCCGTCAAATTAATTTGATGTTTCACATCGGACTTTTAAACCATGATGCGAAAAAACGGCAAAATACTCTTTGGTAACAAAATTTGCATACTAAATACGTTTTCTTTATTACTTTCTCGTTATTTCAGAGGTCATCTAAAGATAAAAGCTAACACCATCTTCTAGGAATCTGCAAGCCTGTGCTTTCTTTATGTAAGAAAGAATCGCTTGCTTCATCTGCACTGTATGGAGCCCTCTATTATCTGTTTCACACCTGTGAAGTAAGAAGTCTTTGACACCCACTGCTCTGCTGAAAAACTGATTATTTCTTGGTGTGTCTTGAGGACGCACCGCATGCTCAGTTCATAACTGTTGCTACGTGCCAAGTAACAGCTTCACTATGTTTTATAGTACAATAACTGTCCATCTAATACTTGAATAGATTTCCTAAATGATGCTTGAGGCTCTGGTAAAAGCAATGCTAACTGTTTAGTCCATGAACAGGATAGAGGACAATAAACAGACTTGTTATATACATACACAAACATAAAACTTTTTTTTTTATTCAAAAGCGACACTAACATTAATGACTTCTTTGCATTGCTGCCACTTTGCCTTTTGCCTTGGTTCTTTTGTATCGGTTGTCTTTGCTGAGCATCGCTTTTCCAGTCTTCTGCTGGGACACCAGAGCTGAGCTCAACTCTGTCGTCTGACGTTCTTTGCATATTGCTGCTATTTAGCTAATTCCAAATAAAAAAAACATACTGTCCTGTATGTTATCTGCCAACTGTAGGTTATTCGAGGACAGTACTTCCTACCCTTTGTCTAAAGGTAACGGTATGGTTTTTAATGTGCAATTATTTAAACTTATGCATAAATAAAAATATGAAGTGTAGATGTACACAGTCTAATTCAATATTTTATCAGTGTAAATAAACATGCTTTGAAACCAACCTTTGGGAGTGTTAGAAAATGACTGATGTTGTTACACATTTTTTTTGACTGATGTGAATCTGACATGTATATATTACATTTTATTTGGTGTGTTTATAATATTTAGAGTTTAAATCTCATGTCTTGGGTCTGCAGAAATCACATCAATTTTGCATGCTTTACGATGTATATTGAAGCACCTTTGAAAGTTGTAGGGATGACGTCACATAAACCAAAAGTGTAACAAATATCTTCATGTGGATTTTAGGGTTATTAGAATGACTTTTTGACAGACTAAAACGTAAGCATACAATGTAAGCATACAATGTATCATAAATACATTTAGCGCCACAGTTATTGCATACCACAGCATAAAGTTTATTTGACCTTTAATCACGATGGAGCGTTCCAGGACCAGCTCTGACCTCTGATCACACACACACACACACACACACACAAAGTTTTTCTTGTGTAAGGTGTATGTAAGAACTATCGCTATTTTTAAAGTAGTTGTTCCAATATTGCCCACAAGGTGGTATCACAGCATGCCTACGTTTCCTATGCGTCTCAGCACAACCCTCAAAACCACTGTGCAAATGGAAATGCACGTTTGTTAAAAGAAGAGCAAAGAAAATCAACTTACTCCGCTCTAGCTGCGTCAAGGACAGTTATTAACATCTTTTGTTTAGACTTAATGATCACACATGCATTTTTCCTAGGAACAATGACTGGAAGATCGGATCTTCTCTGGAAGGCATCGTTTACATTTTTAATCCCTTTTGATCCATACTTCAGAGATGTTTTCAAATTAAAGCATGTTTCGTCGCTTGGGAACTGATAGCCTATGTCACGAATCAAATGAATTTTTGGATTCGACTCTTTTGGGAATCGATTCATAGCACTGGACACCCTCCCGCTGCTTTTCATGTTGTCTGTGTCAGCCATATTAGCAGTCTCCTCCATCTCACCCACTGTTAACTTCAGGACATGCATACGTCAAGCCCGGTGTGAAGGCGATAAGGTTCCAAATATTCATTCTGGTACAAAGAAGACTTAACCGCGTACACCATGGAGGCCGTTAAAGCGTTTAATGGCGAGGTTTGTTCAATATCAGTTCATGTAAACGTAACTGGAGTTACATTCCCGTGTTGTGATCTGTTGCTAGGCCATAATTTGATTCTACTGCGGTTAGCTAACTAGCTAGCTAACTGTATCAGCGCATACATTTCGAGCCTCATAAGGCGAGTATTAACTGCAAACAATTTGAAACGCGAACTGTAGCAAATAAATTTTCACCATAACGCGTGGCTGACATTATTCTGTTGTCGTCGTACTGGCGGATTTATATTCAGTTAGTATATTCGCTAACACAAAAGCCGTGATAGCTTGGCTAGCTAACACAGCTTTTTAGGCTAACTTGATTAGCGTGCTAACATACGGTTCATACAAAGTGCTCACAAACTTGATAAAGTGTTCTTTAGCCGATCATTTGCGTGCTACATTTAGTGTGTAGTTATATAAGACATGAGAGGCTGCGAACCTTCCAGCATCTATACTCTAGTAGCTGGCTAGTTTATTTATTAATTTACACGGCTGGCTACCTCTAACGTTATTTGCTAAGCCTAGCTAGGTTAGCTAGACACCTTAGGTTAGCTAAATAGTATAAAGCTTACAGGACTGTTGAACCTCAGCCAACTAGCTATACGCGTTTCATTTTAAGGGTTGGTTTTTATGATGGTATCGACATTTCACCGCTTAGGGTAGCTATCTATCGAAAAAATCACGTTATTAGGTTCATCTTTGACAAGGGTCATTTGCGGTATTTGTCGACCAACATGCTATGCTAGCTAGCTACCATCCCAAATGCAGAATTCAAAGCACGATTGAAGCATTCACCTAATAGTTAGCAAGCTTATTTGTTGAACAATAAATAGCATTCCTGCAGTAGTGGTAGATACTGTTTGCCTATTGATATAGTTCCGTAGAAATACAGTGACAAGCACCCCCGACAAAAAAAAAACAGACGAACAAAACTGGTAAATGCCCTATGAAGAACAGCTTAGCGTTAAGGGTTTAGACACCAGAAAACATTTTTCCATTCAGGCTGGCTTTAAAATCATAAGATTTTGTGTTATAGCACATTCGCTGCATATTTTAATTTTTCTTTACATTTTCCAAATCCGATCTCGTCAGCTGACAAGCCTCTTCATGAGGATAAAATGCGTTTGATAACGGTATGGAGCTGCGAAACTAATAAGGGTACAGCGCAAGAAGACTCTTGGGTTGGAACCGGGAAATGCTAAGTCATTTTTCCAGAGCAGGAAGCTGTCATGTTGAATAATTGCAGAGTAGGGTCAGTGGATAAAAACATAAACTAACACTGAAAAACAAAGCATCAGGCCATTTTCCCTAATGTTTCAAGGACATCATTTGTTATGATTGCAGGTTGTTATAATTTTGTTTGGCTAGCACAGCTCTATTGTGAGTACCATAATTCTATAAGAATGCATTACACCCAGAAGTTTAGTCCTTTAAAATTAATACCTTTATCATTTGACATGCCTGTGCTTATGGCTCATGATGCTTGAGATACATGGATAAGTAGAGGAACATTTTGGGGAATTCATGATTGAGAACCTCAGTCATGGGAACCTGCTGGTCTCATTCATTATGTAGTAAGCCAGCTGTTATACTATTATGTCATTGACTTGCAGTAGTATATATATTTACAATCTTGTATTTATCTATCCCCAAATATCTGTAAACCTGTTAGTTTATAACACTGAACATGGGCAGATATTTAGTGCAATTCCCTTTTAAATTAAGTTTCTCTTCTTGTTTTTCAGCTGTACTCTCTGAATGAATACAAGCCTCCAATCTCCAAAGCGAAGATGACCCAGATTACCAAATCTGCAATTAAAGCTATAAAGGCAAGTATTCAAATAAACACAAATGGGAAAGGGAAAATAAAGTTAGGAATAATGTACAGTTCACATTTTCTTAGGTTTTCTTCAACTGTTTTGGTAACTGACAAATACAGGTAAAAATTAAATTAATGTAGTCCTGCAAAATTCAGAATCCCTATCCTGATCGCACGCACACAAAACCGCCAAGGTCGAATCAGCTGTCCAGTAAAATCTATTTATTAATATTTATTTTGAAGCAAATCGGAGCCATATACAGCATACATGAGCCAGGTATCCAGTCACTGGTAGATTTAGTAAACGCCTCATCTGTGTGACAACAGTTCATCATAAAACAGCCCAGCGTGGGCCATGTCTTACCAAGCTTTTAGTACAACCATTGACCTGCATAAACTTTAAACTGTTATTGAATTGGTTTTGTTGAGTTTCATTAATTCTCTCGCATCTTAGACAGGGTAGCTTCAAATTCATCATTTAATATTCATCACTAAGAAATCTGATGTCTTCGCATTATTGTAACTGAGAAGGCTTGGTTGGCTCGCTACCAGTTTCCTACTGAAACTTGTTTGAGACTTACAAACCTTGTGGTCATAAGGGTTAGGCAGAACCTGTTGATATGCAGGTATGGAGAGCCATCATAACTAACCAGATAGCACACTCTTAAATTCCAGTATCTTGCAATATCCAGTTGTCTTTGCAGTCCTTTAAGTCTTGTTACCATACATCAACACTGAATTTGTAGCTTTAGGGAAACAAATGAAGCAAATACGTATCCTCATAAATAGTGCAGTTCAAATCTAGCTCTAAATTGTTTTTTGTCTTCAGGATTTTGTTTGCAAAACCAATCATGGAACTCAGTGGGTTTTTTTGGTACAGTATTTTTTTTACTTTTTGAAAATTGACTTTCTGATATTCACCCATGGAACTAAAACTGGATTCTTGCAGAATATTGAATAAACCAAGCCACACTAAAGAGGCTCAAAGCAGCTCTTTTTATGCATTTTTTAAAAATAGGTGCTCATTGTTTTTGCTACGTTTTGGCAAGATGAATTCTTAATAATCTTAATAATCCCCAACATCCTAATAATCTTTTTGCTTTTTTGTGTTAAATCAGCTCAGTATTTCTGTGAGTGTGCCACTTTTACATTGCTGGAAGGCAACACCTTGGACTGGAGTCAATTAAAGACTAGCACAGACTATTTTAGAATGGAAGAAGGCCAGGTCATATCACAGGCAGTTTTCGTATGGCTAATTTCTTGTTCAGTGTGTAGTTAGGAATAGCTAAAATTGTTCCACAACTAGCCCAGTTTTTATGTTTACCAACAGAGAGCATAGCAAATGTGCCCAAGAACATTTTCGTTTCTAAAAACTGGCTTATGAGTTTAAGTTTAGAAATGATTTGAAAATGAGCAATAAAGTTGGGATTGAAATGGTGAACTTGCCAGTGAGAAATGTTCTAGAAACTAGGTGATTGTGACGTGTCTTGCAGTGCAGTTTCCTAGAATAAGAAAATCTAGCTATTGCTCTATGAGCAGCCAGTGGGTTAAACTTAACATTAACACCTAAAGACAAGTTAACAAATGATTTATTTTCCTATGGCTGTTATCTTGTAACCTTTAGGTGTAAGGAATGTTAGAAATCTAGAGCTTTTCAAAGACTTCAGAAGCTAATATTACACTAGAAAATTAAAATGGACAATATTTAGATAATTTTGCTGCCACATATTGTAACTCTTGGTTATTTCTGAGCTCTCTAGCATGCTTAATTCATCTTTTAAAGGGCTTGATAATTATCTGAGGAATTATCTGTCGCATTACCAAAGGTGTCATTAGAGGTTAGATTTAAAAACTAGACTCAAGTTGATTTTCTTGTCTTCCACAGTGAATCATGCTCCCAGTAGTCTTCACACTTTAAGTTGTAATAGCTGAGATGTTTGTACATCTCATTCTTTCATTCTAGTTTGGTTGGCAGAGGTGCATTGTTAAGAAGTTTGTCTATGTGTGCATTATATCATGTTGTGGCCATTCCTTTTTTTTTGGTAATGTTTTAGAAAACTGTGATTATTAAACAGTAGGAACAATAGGAGATGTTTGTTTCATACAGGTCATGTTGGGAATCAAAATTAAAGCATTATTATTTTTGGTGGATCTGTATGTTTGGAGTGTTTTGGCTAAACCCAGAAGAGCTGGAACATTTATTTAAAAAAAAAAAAAAAAAACAAAATGCGGTTCTTACCCAGAACTGCTTACATATTTTATCACTGTGTGATAGTGTGTTCCCAGGGAATCAAATGCATGATCTGTGTTTCTAGCACGATGCTCTACCTGCTTTGCCAGGTGAGCTACAGGAAATGGCCAAAAATCTTATCGTGCCTGTTTTATTTCTTAATTTGTCTAATTACTGCCACGTCACAGTATATGATTATATACATATGCACATGGACAAGGTAGTGCTCCTTCCTGTGACCCATAGGCCAACATCTTTTACTATCGTCATCATATTTAGATCGTTATTCAACAGTTATTTGATTTAACTTTTATATCTTGGATCAACAGTTCTTTCGCAACAGAACTGACAACGTATTTAGATTTGCATGTAAGGATAATAAATGGCCGACTTCAAAATGTGGATTTTGGTCTCTGGTTTGCTTGTATTAAATGGCAAAGCAAATTCCAATTTCTTAGGCTGTGTGCCAAACTGAGGTCTATAACATTTTTTATCATGCACGCTGTTTTTGCTTATTTTCTTTGTAAAAGTCACTAAATATGTGGACATAAGTCTTACAGTAGGAGGCTTGAGTTATTTCAGCTTCCACATAATCGCACTAAGGTATTGTTCAGGTCAGTACCTAAAATAACCTATTGCTTATGTTACTTCATAGAGAGTTTGACTCCTTTACTATGGAAATCTTTGTAGTATTGGCATATGAGTTTGTGGGATGACTCTTTTAATACTCTTCTGTACTAAGAACCTGATGTAGTCTGGCAGTTGTCAGGAATAGTCAGACTAGTACTGCACACAGGATGAAGAATGAACTAGTGATTAGACTAAAGAGTTGGCCCTGTCTTCTTCCAGAAAATATGTGGTGTCTTTTGCCAGAAATTTCATGTTTGGTCTTTGGCGCTTTGGATTTTTATGGAAGCAAACATGTAGATTTTAATGCAATGCTGAATAGAAATTCACGAGAGAAATAAATTATTTGCTAATTGCTTGGCCTTGTGAGTCAGAACATCAAGGCCTTGTGAGCTAGAAAACATAAAGAACAACCAGACTGCACCACAAACTCATGCAATTTCTATTCCGATAGGGGTGTTTTTAAGCTTGAAGAAATCCCATTCTGGTTCATTTGTATAAAAGCCATGTGAATACTGCACCTGTTCTGGCGTTCTCACTGACCTACATAGCAGACCTCCGAGTAGCAATGTTGATTGCGTTGTTAGCTGATTCCTTTTGTCCTGCTGTGTGACTGTTTTTGTGTGAATAACACCTCTTTCCCCTTCCCCAGCAGCTCCCCCAGCTCCCCCAAAGCACTGAAAGTGAAGCAGGAGGATGGGGCGTGGGAGAGTTTCAAAGAGATAAGGGAACCCCTAACCAGCTTAGGTAGGAGATGGGCTGTTTTAAAAAAGGAGGATGGAAGAAGCCAAATAAGACGTGTATCAAGAGCTCTTACTTGTAAGGCAGAAGTGCAGCACATTTTGGTTAATCCAAGGAAGGCTTAGTTACGGCGAGTTGTGTTCATTTTAGGTTTTCTTTTTTTTCTTTCCCCCTACAAAAATGTCTGTTTAACTGCTGTAGTTTGGTGTTGGCTGGGTTATGTTGTGTTCTGCATTGTCTAAAGAGGCTGTGTTTAGCTGATATTCTTGCTTTGCTCAGTAGTTGAGCATGGCTTATCACTGAAAAGATTCTCTTTTCATCATAATTGGCTAAATGCTTTGACCAACTTTCTGAATTAGGCAGAAGCCTTGAAATCAGCCATTCTAAGTGTAAGCCTAATGTTATAATTTTTTACATTAAGACATTTTAATGCACAACCGCACAGGTTTTTCAGTTGTACTGGGGTAGTTTTAAGTGGGCAGAAAAAATCCTCAGTGTTAAACAAATAAGTTGTGCATCGTCAACTCAAGTGGCCAACATTTAGCCAAATGAATTCTGTATCAGTGTAAGCTCCTGACTTCAGATAGATGGAGCTTGATAATACTGATATAGATTTTGTCTTGTGTATGTTTTGTGTGCTTTACTGTGCTATAATTTAACACCTTTTTGGGGATTTGTGACACAAAAACAACCGTTTTAAAACCAGTTACTATTTTTGTAGTATAGTAAAAGTCTCACCCTCCCAGAGCTTTAATCCACAAACTATGCCCTTTGAACAGGTTGGTTTACTCTGAATTTGACATAGTTTAAATAATCTTATAGCCTAAGTGTTTGAGCATATAATATGGCCCTTTGAAGGATGATCTAGGACCAGATTGTCGTAACATGTGCTTCACTGGTTCCCTTTCAGACGCCTGGTTTAAATCTTTTTGTGCTTTAAATGTGCCAAGAGAACCTCTAAAATTTGGCAATAATCAGTAGTCTGAGTCTTAATTTGAAAGAATTTGCGCTGTCTAAAGGTCAGTTTTGTTTGTTACGTGTGAATGGATAATATCAGGCTTTTGGCAACAGTAATGTGGACCAAACAAATGGCTTATTTTAAGAAAATATTTTAAGCTTAGCAGAAACAGCTCATGCTGAAATCTAAGGACACTGATGATGGCATATCTGATGCTGAATATATTACAAAACTCTCATCTTCAGCTAGAGAGAGAACATTTTCTTCAGTGAAGAGGAACCTCCTGCTACCCACAGCACATGGCAGGGTTGAGCAGCTTTTTCTGACAAATTCTTCCAGAACATCTGCTTGATCTTGCGCTACTGGGCACGGCAGTGTAGCACAGGCATTGATGAGCCTGTTTTTAGTGATTTGCCATGTTAACTTCCATGAGCATCATTTATTCACTGAATTGTTGTACTTCTGTTGTCAGTAACAGAAGAGTCTGCCTACACTTGAAGGGTGACTTGTCCAAGTCTGTGACACCCACGATAGCATAACCTAGAAGAGCCATTAGATTTGGTACAGTTTTATGAAGGTAATAGGCATACATAATGATGTTGTCACTGTTCAGAGGGCAAAGAACCCTGTAGCAGTGCCACATCATTTAATTTATTCATTTGTAGGGCCTTCCAGCTTCTGTATTTAGCATTTATACTCAAACCTCATTTAATGATGGCTATCACTAAAGTAATTGCCTAGTGAATAAAAATGTTAGTCCTGTACTCTATAATCAGGATCTAAACATTCCAGAATATTCCAACTGTATTAACCAAATAGGAAAGTTCTCTTCGAGAAGGGCTGGCATGTCATGTATGTCTTTGGAGAAAGGTTGACTGGTTGGTATGGGCTTGAAGGGTACACTCATTTGGTTGCTAAGCATAATGGAAGTAAGCAGGAAGTGTAATATTGGTTATAGCAACTGGCTACTGATTGGCTATGATGTCATAACATCTGTTGCCTTGGTAAAGGGTGGATAACACATCTGCAAAAACCAGCACAGATTGAGTATGTTAGATGTGGGGGTCATCTTTACTCTCATTTAGCCTAAAGGATGTGTATTGCTCATACACACGGTAAATTCAAAGAACAAAATGGTTAATTTTATGGACCTGGTTTTTGAAAAGAAATTGTGAATTTCATGAATTTTAGATGTCATTTTCTTAAATAACATTTAATTCCATAGCTAGGATAGTGACCTGGCCTCACTAGTCTAGCCTGCCTACCTTAGTGACTGAGTGTTAAGCCCTGAGCATCAGGAGACTTGTCCTCTCTGACTATTGGTGTCCTAGAACTTGTCAGTAAGTGCAGAGTCGTACTAATGTTGGTTTAAAAAGATGCTGAAACCTCAACCAACTTTTTAAACACAAGTGATCTTTGTAATATCAAAGGAAAGTTTTTTATCAAATCCAGGAATGTTGGTGTTTATTCATTTTCAATCCACATCAGAAATCAAAACGTAATTACATTACTGTTTTTAGGAAATAGCCTGCGTGATGTTCCCATTTGACTCTTCTCTACAGAAAAACGCTATTTTTGGCACTGAATTCAAGCATCTGATAAAAAAAAAAATTAAAAATCCCCTCCCAGTTTTCTAGCATTTTATGGAAAATCTGTTAAATTAACTATTCATTGTTTGTCATTGAGACGGTTAGTCTTCTGTTCCCTTTATTTGCTTATTTATCTATTGGTATCTTTTGGTTATTTACACTCGTACATGGTTCAAACTTTCTGAAAATATGAGGTTAAGGGAGAATAATATTTTCAAAGTGTAATTCCAGTGAATTAAATCCAGTATTTGCATTTTGGGAGGAGGGGGGTCATATTGCTTATAAACATCAGTGTTGCTAATGCAGAAAAACGTCTAAATCTTTTCCAAATTTAAGTGTCGCAGAATTCTATTAAATCTAATAGGGCCTTTGTTGAGGGCTTCTTGTCTCGTTTGTAGTTTTGATTGGTGATTCCCCCTAGAGAAACGACTCGCTCTGCCTTCTTCGTAATTCATGGTCGATAATACTCTAATGATTTTATGAATCTCGGACATCTGTCTCCCTGATCTTTATCCTGTGTAAGTTACTCATAGCCTCAGAAGAAAGGTTAGAGTTAACAAAATGCAGCACAGCTCTGCAACACTGTGTTAGAGTAAACACTTATAAATGTAGACCTACTTGTTCTTGTTCCGATAAAGTTTCTTCTCATATCGGATCTGCTGAAGTTTTGCTTTTAGATTGTAGCAGTAAATGTCACTATGGATAAGAGAGAAAATGTAGCCTAAATGAATGGAAAGGCCTGTTTAGTTTTAGCACTGACTTCCTTCAGAAATTTTTAAAGAAAGCTGCATTTATGACCTGAAAATCAATAAGAAATTTCTTGATTCTACTTGGTATTTAGCAGTTTAATCATGGTTAGTAGTTTAAAAACCTCAGATATGTTTTTACACAATTAACATCGTTTGTTCGATAAATTATTTAAAGTTAAACTCCCCCCCCCCATCCACATATTACACATACTGCACACATGCTTCAGCTGTCAGACAGAAATATCTTCTCATAATGACTCTTAGAAAAAGCACACTAACACAAGTTTATATATTTTATAAACTTATAAAATATAGTAGCAAGCACTGATAGAAGCGTGTGGATGTCAGGATGTGAGGATGTGGATTGCTTCAAACATGGTGCTGCCGTTCCATATCGGTCTGAACCATCTTCAGTTTTTTTTTTTTTTTTTTTTTTTTTTTTTTTTTTTTTTTTTTGCATGTAATCATAATTGCAGAAAAACTCTCTCCAATGGATAACCAAAAAAAGTGCAAATGAAGGCCTATGTTTTCCCCCCCACATGATACAAAGTGTCCACAGCCAAACAGGACCGAGCTAACAAGCAAGGTTCAAAAACATATACCCCACCTTACAAGAAAAGTTCGCCAACGTGTACCATCTTTCAAACTAATTTAATCCTAGGCCAGTATAATGTGCCTCCCAGACCCACAAACCAGAAAGAAGGTAATGGACTGAACCACAGTGAGACTGGCTTGTGTTTTTCTTTAACAGAAATGTACACACGTACACCAGCGTCCATCATCTGACCCACGATGATCTTCCCTGTTTACATTTATTTAATAAATAGTTTTTCAGCCAAATAATTGGTGTATGGTGACTTTAATCATTGGATGTTTTAATCATATGTTAGTCATCAGTATCATATGTTTCTGACTGAATAGCCATAGCTGCACTGATCACAAGTCCTATGCTTATCAAATTAGCTTCTTGTGGTTCAGGATTAATTATTGTTCAAGTAAAGCAAAAGCAATTAATCATTCTTGAAACTTTTTTTTTGGAGAGAAAAGTATCCAGCAGTAAAGGGACTCTTTGGGATGAGTATCAGATGCACTAGCAGGCAGTCGTCTGAGATGTCAGGATGTAGTCCTACTGTAGCAGTGTCAGCTAGGATACATGCTCAACAGCTAGAGCTGTAGATATGAGGAACATCAGCGCTGGAGATTTCGGGAAAATCACTGCACCCAGTAAAACTACACAGGCTATACAGATCAGAATATTCCAGGTGTTGGAGAAATGTTTGATAGACCTGAACAAGTTTTTCTTCATGTTAAATGCTTGTTTTGTTGTGTAATACTTGTTGTGAGAGGACAGTTTGTCATATTCTGCTGGTTACCTGTGTGGTATAATGTTTTTGGTGTAATGTAATGGATAGTTCCCAGTCTGAGCCCAGCCTGTTAATGTGAGTGTACAAATTACATTGGCGTGGTGGGTTGGATTCGGGCCGTGTGCGCGCGAGTGCATGCGCGCAGTTGCGTGTTGTTTGTATGTGAGAGAGGGATAGTCCTGCAGACAGCAATAGTTTAATGAATCTAGAATGAGTGCTTTGACAAATATAAATATTTGCATTGGTGTTGTGATTGGCAATTTTTAGTCGGTAATTACCAGTCATGGTAAATTCAATAGAAAAGGACATATTTGTCAGATAGTGTGAAAACACAGGCCAGAATAATCAAGCGGATTGTGTAAGAGCCATTGTGTTTGCGTGGACATTAACTTATCAGTCTGCCAGTGTATGTAGTACTAAACAATATGTTTAAGTGCGACACATTAATATATAGAATACTGTGCCACTTTGCTTTCACAGATTGCTAGGGTCAGAGTTGTGGTATTGATGAATGTGAGCTATGTGAAGTGCATAAAAATGGACTAAGAAAACATTCCAGAGATACAAAATGTGGTATTGATTATTGCAGTTTCGATTTGTCAGCAGTTCCAGTCCCACGTTTTCATCTTAGTTACTAGGTACATCATGGTGGCTTGAGTTCTAACTTAAACATTTAGTGTGTAGAGTCTTGGCCATCAGTGGCTGACCGCCAACGTAAAACAGCCCAGGAATGTTCTTTACATTCACTTATACACTTTACATTCACTTATACACTTGAATCACATATTAAAATAAAGGCAATTAGCAGTTGTCCATTCAGTAAAGAGTAATATCACAAATACAATCTTCTAATTTACCAAGACTGTTAACGATCCTAGTAAGTGTTTTATATCAAGTGTTTATTGTAACAGTCAAGAAATGTTCAACTTGTACACATTATGCATTTGCAAAACATTTTCCATTTTACTTTTAACACTGTATTTGAGTAACACTGTAGGTGTCTGTAAAGTTAAGAAAGAGCTTACAAGCTCTGGCAAGCTGCTGTGTGTCTGGCTCATGTAGGATTAATCATTTTTCAATTTCTTTAAGCCCCTAACGAATTATTTTCACAATTAGATTCTTACTGTTATACCTTGTTTGGTGAACTTATTAGCTGCAAAGGAAAGAATTTTTTTATGATTGAAAGATTTTGGTTTGATTTGTTGAGAGGTTTCTTCTTGCTGCGTTGAGTGTTTTTAGGAATATATTTAAGTGACCTCACCCAGGCAGCTAGTTAACTTGCTAACTACCTCGCTGTGCTACCTATGAACATTGTCTTTCTGAAGTATTCCACACTAGAGATCTTATTGAAGATGCAGGGATGGACCACACCATGAGTAGTAGAAACCTGCTTGTTCGTTCATTCATTTGTGCTTTTTTGTGTTGGTGTCTGATGGGGCTTAAAGGGAAATGAATGGGGAGCACCACTATTAACAAAATATATCTGCAGGGCCCACTGGGCTCACAAAACACACTCAAACTGATACTGAGTGTGTTTTGTGATCCAAGCGAGCCCTCAGTATCCAAATGATCGAGCTTGTCAGCATTTGAGTTGTTTATGCAGGGCAGCAACACTCGAGTGCATGCCTGGATGGATATTTTTGTTCCTCGTGTTGGTTAAACGTTTGCTGAGAAAGAAAGAAGCACCAAATAAATGAGCACAATTAATATTGAGTGTGGAATTGAAGGATCAGTAAGTTATTTTTCCAATGAGTTCTTATTTACATTATGAAACTGATACCTGGTGGCCTCTGTGTTTTTGAGGTTTTGTAATCAGTCTGTTATAAATAAGACCGACTCCATGTCGGGGACCTGCTCTCCAGAGCATAAATGAATTGATTTGAAGAGCACAAAGCTATTTGATTATTCGTTTCATGTGGCCTGCACTTTTTAGAAACAATAAAAATAAATTAGTCATAATCTTTGCTACTTTTTAGTACAAATTACGTATAGCTCCTTTAATTAAGAAAAACGACGATGCCCTGGTCGTGTTCCTATTTACTGGATTAAAAATGTACTGACTACTCACATCACCTTTGTATCCAATAGGTTGTACCTGTTCTTAAGGCTAGAAACAAAGTTTATAGACTTCTGATACATTTTATAATGTCGTGTGAACCAGGCTTGATACAGTACACCCAACAGCCACATTTATATAGAAAAAGCTCGGCAGGCCTTCAAAAATTGCCCGAAGCGTACCATCAGAAACTTGACCTGCCTCAGTTACATCTTCGTTTATGCTAAACGGTTCTTTTGGTCTTCTTACTTTTACCATTTCTTACCATCAGAATAAAGCAGAAGAACATAGGGAGCCTTTTAAAAAAAAAACTTTTATATAAAAAACAGCACCACCTGACCTCTCTTCCTGAAGGTGTCCTTAGAGACTGGCCTAGTTGTACTAGCATTTGGATGACTTCCACGAAGGTACTTCTCTAAGGTGCTCTGGACAAGAGCATCTGCTAAATGATGTAAAGGTGAATATACATTTTATGGTTTACGTTTCAGTGTAAAGCCAATATGTGGCCTCAGAGCTGGTGTAAAGTGGGCAGTGAACTCCCTCAGCCTTCCCTGAGGTATCCAAGGAAATAAAATATGAGAACCAGAAACTATAGAGTTTTTGCTGTTCCGGTTTTCAGTGATTGCCTCACAATGACTGCTGCATGGAATTTATGCATATTTTCAGAGATAAGCTCACTTTAAAACTTTAAAAAATAATGTCACATAATGGTTTAATATACACACAGCAGTAAGTGCTGTTGTTTCAGGCTGCATGCACTTGTGTAGGAAGCCATTTCAACTCATCTGTGTGATCAATGACACATGTTTTACCCATCAGGCTCACAGCAGCGTAATTTCAAAGTTGGCTTCTTTCAGTGCTTCTTGTAGCCCATCACTACGCACAGAATAGAAAAGCAACAGAGTTTATTTCCTTTAAAAGTCACAGTCCGCTCTCCCTGCTCACGTCCACGCAGCAGCTAACGAGAAATCAGCATTGTGATGGGGCCCTGATGGCCCCCCGGTCGGGCGCATTCATTGGTTTTAATTTTGGAATGTAGTTTGCTGTGCTCATAAGATGTGTAGAGCTCCGTGGTGTTAACACAAGTACAGATTTTGATACCCGAGTGTCCGTTTAGCACTCTGTCCTCACAGCTCTCATTCAGGCAGGGTCAAAAACACACCATCAATCTATGGATAACATTTTTTCAGTAGCACCATATCCCACTTATATCCACAGTGCACAATATATCCACAATATTAATTTGTCTGTATAGATTTTAACTAGCTTTGAATAATATTAGTAGCATGTCCATGCAATTCTTATTTCTTTAATCTCTCTCTCTCCCTCTCCCCCCCCCCCTCTCTCTCCCTCTCCCTGTCTTAGGCTGTTTTACATATGTTACATGAACATGCAACAAAATATCTTTTGTGTGCCTGAATTTTTAATATCTGAATTCCATAAACAAATGTACATGATCTCAGCATGCTTTAACCAGTTTATTGAATTCAGGCAAAAGTAGTCAAATATATATAAAAATATATATTTTAATATATATAAAATATATATATATATGAGATTCCCCCCCCCTCCACAGTTGCTAAATATATGCTTGATATTAATGGAATTTTACTAGAGGAAATTTTTTTATTTACATTAATGACTAGTATATAATGCAGTTACATAATACAATTATATTAGTATGTACTGGTGTTGACTAGCACACTGTTTTGTACAAATAAACATTTGTAACAAATTAGTAATTTAATTTCATGTTTTGTGAATTATTCCATGTTTTCCTCCTTGCATAATCCATGGGTCTGCAGTGTGTGCTTTAGAAACATGAGCTTTGTCTACAGAGAAACAGAGCGACCTCAGTCTATTGTAAAGCATTGTGATAATAGATCAAACAGACTGAGGCAGTGGATTATGAAGGAGCACACAAACTCACAAGACATTCATTTATAGCAGAATAAAAATACTCGTTATATTGTGTTGTGCTTGGCGTACGTTTTCTTCATAACTAAAGCATAACGCAAACGATGAGAAAAACGCGTAATTCTATTGCAAGTTGGTGAAGGAGGCAGGATTGAACTCGTGAGTTATTAAGTAATTGCTGTGTTGGTACATGTCAGCTGTTTTAAGCACACAGTACTCATTAACACTGAACATTGTTACATGAATAGAGGTGAGTAAAGAGTACAACGTTTCACACAAAGCTTTAACATATCTATAAAATGCTATGTTTAAATTAAAAATGAATTCCACGGTTAACGAGGATCCTTGTTCGCGTTTTGCTGTATGTATGAACTTGTGTACCTGCATATCCTGCATGTTTGTACCACATTTCATAGCAGAAGATTCTGAAGCATGTATTTGTGTGTCGGTGTTGCTAGCTGCATAGTTGAAATAGCGCGATCAAGCGTGGAATGATGTCTAACATTTGAATGGACACTTGTTGCTACCATGATGTCATTTGAAATTGCCTGAACTGCACTATCAGAAACATTATAATGTGGAAAATGCACAGTTGTGGAAATGTTCCACTAAGGATTCAAATGGCCGATTCTCATCAGATCAACAGTTCGTATCGTAGTACTAATGCTATTCTTTAATGGCACATGTGGCTAGTTGAATCAGATTTTGTAGTTTACCCAAATACAGTGCAAATGTTTCAGTTGCTTTTAAAATCTGTAGATAATATTCATTTGAAAATTAGATCTGTTCTTTGTTCAATTAAATGTTTATTCTTCAGTAAGATTCAACTGAACAGTTACCCTTCTCAATCCTTTTGATTGTTACAAATGAACCATTACTGCTATTGATGTCACATTTGATGGTGTGTTGGAACTTTTTTTTTGTGAAAACTCCATGCAAAAATGTGTTCTGTAAGAAGGGTATATTTTAGGAAACATATCACTGATAGCTTAGATTCTGTGCATTTCTGCATCGTCTGATTCCACACTTTTCCGTCTTGATAAGATGCTATTGGGGCATGAGTGCACTTGACTTGGAATGGATTCTTGTGAATGAATGTGGATGCTGAAATTGTATCTATAAAATCAGCAAAATGTTGATTTCAAACAGCAGGTCCATGATGTCAGTACACTATGGTGATGTATCATTATAAAACGGGTTATATTAACTCTTAGAGAGAGTGTAGAGAGTGTCCGTCTGAAACTACTTATCATGGTTAATCAAGTGATGGCTGAATGAAGTAATATAAAATCCCCATTACTTTCTTTTTAAATGTAAAAAATATATTTTCTATATTTTGAAAATGGTACATGAATCTGCTCCAGCAAACATCATACTACTGACATTGAAACCTCAGAATTATTTTATATTTAATACTCTGCATAATGTGTTGTGCTTGATGCACTGGTGAAGTTGACCTGCACTGCTTCATAATCATCTAAAGATTTTTGTATCTAAAGATTATATATATATTATTACACACGCATACATACATACATACATAATTTTTTTTATTTGTAGTCCCAGAGTGCTGCACATAGCAGGTGCCCCACGGGCGGCCGTGTTTAAAATAGGCTTAGTACAGAATCTCTGGTACATCCAGGCAACTAGTGGGCAGTATAATGGCTGATAACATGAAGAATTGTTGGAAAAATGACTGACTGCACCTTTCATTTTAGATCAAAACTGAAATAAAGGTGCTGGTAATATGTCAGTTATTTAATTCAGAAATAGACAAATGTACAAGGGGAAGATGGGTGGAAAAGTTTGTTTGCTGTGCATCATCTGTTATTTCTTCAAACTTTAAACAGCTGTTTCTCTATGATTAGGTGTTGTTTATTTCTTCTTTAATTACTGAATATTTCTCACTCAGACTCCTTAATTAGGAATATCTTGATCAAATATTGACTTGAATGATCAACTTTAATGTTTTGTATCTAGGCAGTGTTCTGCGCCGTTATCCTCATCTTAATGACCAGCCCCTTGGATTAATTGGGAAACACTTGTCAATCAGCTTTCGTCTCGGTGTATAAAATAATTTGTCTTTTGTTGTCTCTCTTTCAGTTCTATAAACATGTGGTCCAAAGTGTGGAGAAATTCATTCAGAAGGTCAGTTGGTTGCATGAAGCCTTTAGGTTAAATCAAATGATATCTTGTGTGGTCTGCTTTTTTCGGAATGAGGCCATCTCAGATTCTAACGTTTCTTTCTGCAGTGTAAGCCCGAGTACAAGGTTCCTGGCCTGTACGTCATTGACTCGATCGTACGGCAGTCTCGCCACCAGTTTGGTCAAGAGAAAGATGTGTTTGCACCTCGCTTCAGCAAAAACATCATCAGCACCTTCCAGAACCTCTACCGCTGCCCCTCTGATGACAAGGTGGGTTCTCCAGTACGCTTCTCTATTAAATGTCATAAATAACAGAAAATTGCTGTTTTCTGGTGTTGGTGGTTGAAATTCAAGACAATGAATTTGGTTGCTTCAGTATTGTTTCAAGTTCCTGGTTTGTCTGCTGCACCACACATTTTCTCTTCTCTCCTCCTGCTGTGCCTGACTTGATAACAGGCGTTATATTTACTCGAGTTACCTGAGTTAAATCTCAAACTGTGTTGCAGTGGAATTAGTGGTGTAATTGCAGTTGTTCATGGTTTTTATTTTTAAAATGCTTTCATAGACTGAGCCAATTAATGATCACTGTACTCTACACACTCTGTACTCTACTTACTGTAGTCTGTACTCTACTTACTGTACTCTACTTACACTACTCTGTACATGCACACTGTACTCTGTACTCTGCTTACACACTGTACTCTGTACACACACACTACTTACACACTGTACTCTGTACTCTACTTACACAGTGTGTTCCTTTTGCAGAGCAAGATTGTTAGAGTCCTAAATCTGTGGCAGAAAAACAGCGTGTTCAAAAGCGACATCATCCAGCCCCTGCTGGACATGGCGGCGGGGCTTCCGCCCCCAAGTGTTACACCTGTTACAGCCAGTAGTGCAGTCCCCGTGAACAACGCCACTCCTGGTTAGCTAAACCACATGCTCTCACATCCTTCCAGTGTTACACCTGTTACAGCCAGTAGTGCAGTCCTCGTGAACAACGCCACTCCTGGTTAGCTAAACCACATCCTTCCAGCGTTACACCTGTTACAGCCAGTAGTGCAGTCCCCGTGAACAATGCCACTCCTGGTTAGCTAAACCACATGCTCTCACATCCTTCCAGTGTGGGCACTAATTGTGTTGAAACACTTTAACACTGGAGCATCAGCACTGAAGCTCCACGTGCACAACCTCAAATTAATTTCAGACTTGTCAGGCATTTGTTTTTCCTCTTACCACTCACAGCCTGTTATATAATCCGCTCCAGTTGGGCTTCTTTTGGTTAAACGTTGAGTTATACTGACAACTAGTGGTTACCATGTAGAACCTCCATCAGACTTTCAGAATCTCTTCTTCCTTATGCTGGAGTGCTCTGCCCGTGATCGTTAGGTGTTTCATACGTATCTATGAAAGTACGTTAGCATTTTTGCTAATGGTTATTCTTTCACTCTTCTTGCTCTGTAACAGGCACCCCTGCAACTCCTGCCACCCCTGCCAACATAGTGCCGAGTTTGCCAGACTGGGCCTCTCAGATCTCCAACTCTGACACGATGGCAGCCGTAGCCCAGATCCTACAGAGCCCTCAAGGACAGCAGGTCGGCCGCCATTGTTTGTTGATACTAACTTCATTTATTTTGTCTGCACTACCAAGGACGTATAAGTTTAGCCCATCAAGGGATAAAATCGTCATCCTGTGGGAAAACTGTTTCAGCTTCACTGTGCGATTAAGTAGAATGAAAACCGATTGGTTCTAGCCAAGGATTTTGTGCTGTAAATTCCAAATGTGTGGCTAAGGGAGTTGAAATGATCTTCTACAGGCAAAACAGGTTTTTCAGGAAGGTAAATGTATTGGCAAATTAATGGGATGTTAGTATTTACATTTAAGTAAAGGGATATCATCCTTAATACATTTGTTCGAATGCTCAGTGATGATGATTTGAATGTAAACCATAAGGAAAAGAATGGGCTTGCAAACTACTTATGGACAGATGCAAGCTATGGACAGTTTTACGATCATCTCATTAATTCTTCAGCTCCCGTTTTCCAGTGCTTATGTGCCACATTCTACTTTGAAAAGGTTCTAAATTCAAAGCTGGGTTTCTGACCTGCCCGTCTGACCTTCTGTTGGCTTTTGCTTGCAGTTGCAGCAGCTGGTGCAGAGTCTGCAGCTGCAGCAGCAGAAGCCTCAGCCTTCCCTCCTGCAGGCTCTGGACGCCGGCCTAGTGGTTCAGCTGCAGGCCCTGACCGCCCAGCTCACGGCGGCCGCCGCCGCCAACACGCTCAACCCGCTGGAGCAGAGAGTCTCGTCCTTCAACAAGGTGAAGCTCTACAAAGTCACCGGGTTGCACGGCACTGATGAGCCGCGTATGAGTTACGACCGCGTTTGGAACGCGTGCGGCGCTGGCGCTCCAGTTCCTCTGACATTGCCCTCTCTTCCCACAGAAACTCCTGGGCCAGTTTGATTTTGGCAGTGAGTCAGAACCCAGTGAGGATTCTAAGAGTGACGCTGCACCATCTCAGTTGTGTGTACTTTTACTCTTACTCTTACTCTTACTTCCATGTGATATTTTTTTAACCTTCCTTTTTTGACGCTTTAATTTTTATAGATATATCTTTGTAGTGAATAACTATTAAATACCTAAATGTTCACTTATATAAATACATGTATTTATATATGTATGTAGTAAATAAATACCTCCTCTTTTATAAATACACTAATTACTGCATAACCCTCTGTGGCGCTGGAGTAGTATTAGTAAATGAAGAAACCAGGGAAAGACATTGATCATGTTTAGAAGATAAGAACCAGTGTAAATAGTTATCTGTCTGAGTGAGTGGAGGGAGGGGGGAAGGAGTGGTGGAATAATTGAGTCTTTGCTACATGTCTGTTTCTTCAGGCCCCTGGTTTCTGAGTCCATCAATAGTTCCCTTTTCCATCAGTTGGCTGAGCAGCTCCAGCAGCAGAACCTTGAACAGTTTCAGAAACAAATCCTGGAGCACCAGCAACATCAACAGAAGGTGCTTGTCATGGAGACATAAAAACACATTTACCTGCCCTGTGTCTTTTTTTATTTATTAAATTTTTTTGGCAGTGTAGTACCTAGGTGTTCTTTGTTTGCGCAGCCGGTGAAATAGCTACATCGGAAACATCGTGTTTTACTGCAGTCCTTCTCTGCTTCAGCTGCACTTTTGACTTACTCTGCATCTTTTGTGTATATATATGTTTATTAAGTTTTATTTTAAATGTCTTCACATCATCTTCAGTCCATAGCCTTGGAGAGCCAGGAAAGCCTCTTTGGAACAGAGAACTCGGCCCCTCCAGCACAGAGCAGCATCCCCCCTCAGCTTCCTGAACAGGAAGCCAAAATGGACGACTCCATTGACAACCAACAACAGGTAAAGATCAAATATCAATAAACGGCGACTTCCGAGCCATGTTCCCTGTTCAGGGCATCACTGATGAGCCTGAGCTGTAGTTTCTTTTCTGTCTGTGATGATACTCAGCATCAAACTCCGCTGCAGTGTTTTTAGGACGTGATGTCAACATATTTTATTACTGACAACTCCTACAGAAATTTAATTTGTGACAAACCAAAGCTGTTAAGTCTCACTAGTGTGTTGAAGGTTTTTTTTGTTTTTTTTTTAAACTTATTTACCCGTATTTACCTATTTTATGTTTACACGGTTTGTACAGGACATGGAACTCGACGAGGGACAAGACACCGTAGACGAGGAAATGTTTGAGTCGGAGGAGAAGAAAACCAGCGGTACTCGCTCCAGAACACACTCTAGGTCCCGCTCCAGGTCAGGACCGACACGCAGGACTCGGGTTGCCGCGGCGCCTCGCCGTGCCTCGCTGTGCCCGGCGGAGGGGAGTGGACCGTGGCCGTTCACCAGCCTCTCTCTCGCCCCTCCAGGTCCCCCAAGAGAAGGCGCTCACGGTCGCGCTCCGGCTCGCGGAAGCGCAAACACCGCAAGCGCTCGCGCTCGCGCTCGAGAGACAGAAAGAGGAAGTCCTCCCGTTCCTACTCCAGTGAGAGACGAGCCCGGGAGAGGGAAAAGGAGAGACAGAAGAAAGGCCTTCCTCCTATCCGCTCCAAGGTCCTCAGCGGTAAGACCACTGTCCTTAAACTGAATGACTTTGTGTAATCACTTTAGAAAATCTGAACAGAACTGGTAGTATGTTGAAGGTTTTTTTTTTTGTTTGTTTTGTTTTTTTTGGGACAACCTGAACAAGATTGACAGAAATTGACATAACTGAAGATTTGTATATGAAGGCCTATATGCTGTAGGACTATGTACATTTGTATATGAAGACCTATATGATGTAGGACTATGTACATTTGTGCACATGTCTCTCATTTCTCTCATTATTACCCTTGCAGTGTGCAGCACTACTTTGTGGGTGGGCCAAGTGGACAAGAAGGCCACCCAGCAAGACTTAACCAACCTCTTTGAGGAGTTTGGACAGATTGAATCCATCAATGTGAGTTTGCTTTCAAGCCTTTGTCTTCAGACGTTTGTTTAGAAAGGTAACATAAAGCCAGGCTGTGAAAAGGAATCGCCAAACAATAGATTTATTGCTACTTAAAGGACTTCAGATTTGGGTTTCTGTTTGTTTAATGGCTTTAACTAAAAAAGCTACAATGTATGCTTATATAACCGTGTGTGTGTGTGTGTGTGTGTGTGTGTGTGTGTGTGTGTGTGTGTGTGTGTGTGTGTGTGTGTGTGTGTGT
>JAOXYF010000011.1:13726776-13737291 GCA_028565775.1 Sternarchorhynchus goeldii | reverse complement strand
TGTGTGTGTGTGTGTGTGTGTGTGTGTGTGTGTGTGTGTGTGTGTGTGTGTGTGTGTGTGTGTGTGTGTGTAGATGATTCCTCCCAGAGGTTGTGCTTATATATGCATGGTACACAGACAAGATGCTTATCGTGCCCGACAGAAGTTAAGCACTGGTTCATTTAAAATTGGATCCAAGGTTATTAAGGTTGGTAATTCTCTCTTGCTGAACTGACATTTGTTCTCCGTTCTTAGCCCTGTGAAACTGCTAAAAGATGAATGTGTGTCATAGCCTGTACTTTGTTACAGACCGTCTGGGGAGGCCGTCCTCATGGTAACTAGTCTGTGCTGTCTGATTGCATGCCCTGACCCCACTCTCATGTCTATAGATTGCCTGGGCCCTGAACAAGGGGGTAAAGCAGGAGTATAAGCAGTTCTGGGATGTGGACCTTGGTGTGACCTATATTCCCTGGGAAAAGGTCAAACTGGATGACCTGGATGGTTTTGCCGAAGGAGGCATGATTGACCAGGAAACGGTCAACAGTGGTGAGGAAATGGATTTATGGCTGTCCATGAAGTGAATGCGTGTTAGCTTAGCTATTTTTAACGAGCAAATAAGATGCTTAAAGGCAAACCAGGACCTGAGTGTTTCACAGAGTGTGGAAACACCTCGTGTTTCCAGGTTACTGATCCTGTCCAAATTGTGTTGCGTGGTATATGATGAGCTCAACTGGAAACCTGGTGAGAGCTTGTGATTTCCTTGTGTTTGGCCCGGCAGAGTGGGAGGCTCAGCGAAACACCGAGGCAGCTAAAGAGGCCCAGGCCCAGGCCCAGCCGGCTGCGGTGGAGGCCGCCGCTGTTAGCAGCTCTCAGAGCGAGGCCTTCACACAGCAGGTCACCATGATGCCCGTGCAGGTACAGCGGCTCCTCCCCTTAACACTGAAGATGAACAAACATGCCAGCGAATTCAGCTCGCGATTGTCCTGCGCTGGTCAGTTGTGGTGTGCCTCAGCTTTGAAGCTTTCTTAACATTTGAGTTTCTTAGATGGTCACTCTCTCTTCACACCTTAGGTGTTATTGTTTGCAACTGTTTTGCTGTTAGATTGAAAAGACGGTGGAGGGGTTGGTCTGGTTTTGTACATGTTGGAAGAGGCGTTTATCCTTAAGCTCCCAGATCACAACCAGAGTTGGTTGTGGAGCTGGAGAGAAACTTGGTATGACGGTCATGAATGTGGAAGTGTAGAGGAGGAGTGAAGAAAATGTAGAGCAATAGTTATGCAATGTTGAGTTTTATACAGTAGGAGCCTTTTAAAAGTCCTACTTTTAAAAAAAAAAAAAAAACCAGTCTGCAGCATTGACTACTGATTTTTAAAATGGTAAGATTTGCGCTTTGCATGCTCCAGTGTCGAGGACCTTGTGCTTCTCGTTATAAGATTCCAGTGGCACAGACCGTGCCTGCTGTAGGCCTGGTGCCGCCCACCTATCCTGTCACCATGGCGATGCCCCCGCCAGGTTTTGGACCTCCACCTCCCTTCTTGAGGGCCGGGTTCAACGCCTCACAGCCCCCTCCGGGTAGGAGATAATTTCACGGTTCCCCAGCAAAGCAACCTGTTAAGGGTTTAAATTTAGATGTTTCTTAATCGGCATGTTCTCCCTCCTCAGGTTTCATGACGACTCCTGGGGTCGCGCAGTCGGCGGTCGGGAGCGGCCTGGCCTCAGCGCAGACGCGTAGGTTAAACACCACCCGAAACGCGGCTGCCGTGCCGCAGTAGTAACACAAAACCTTTTGTGGGTTTTTTTAAATTTTTTTATTTCAATCTCTCCGACCTTCCGAATCCTAAACGCTGCGCTCGTTCCGTCCTCCTCCACCAGCTCTGGTGCAGACGTCCATGTCGGCAGCTCAAGAAAGTAACAAGGACTCCGCGTTTGCAGACATGATCCCAGCCAGCTTCATGCCTTCAGCCATGCCCGGGGCCGCAGTCTTCAGCGCCGTGGGAGCCCCGCCATCGCAGGCCCCTGCAGACAAGACCACCGCGAGCGCAGAGAGTGTAGACAGTGCAGAAATAACACTACAGGGTGAGGCTGAATGTTCCACGGCTTTGATTCTTGTCGTCATGGAAATTGCCTTTTCTTTGCATTGGAAAAACTCATGAATCTTAATTTCCTAAATGATATTGTTTAGTTCTCGTCAGTTAATAGGTGTGTGGCAGACAGACCTTCATTTTAGTTTAATTATACATTTAATTAAATGTGATGCCATGTGAAATTAAAACGACAGATGGCATGTTCTACCACCGGCTGAGTCTTTTAGGGAAGTATGTAACTTCAGGTTGCTCTGGACCTGGATGCTCCTGCTCCTTCTGTTTGCCTTCTCTGTGCTTCACGTGTCCTCAGCTGCTTCAGATAAGGTGTAAAACCCCGCCCTCTGCCCTTTTCTCACCAGGAATGCAGAATGCCGTGCGCAGTGGGATGGGTCTCCTGGGCATGCACCCCTCGGCGTCTCTCTCCCACCCCCTCTCTGGTCAGAGGATGCCGGGCCTGCTGTCCCTCGACCTGCGTCCCAGCCTCCTCCAGGGAGCCGCTGCCCGCTTCCCGCTCCTCATGCAGCAGGGCCTGGCGCAGCAGGCCAACAGCCTCCTGGACGCCTCCCTTCAGGCCCAGGCCCGCGCCCGGGCGCCCTTCTCTCAGATGGAGCACTTCAGCCGCACGGAAGGTGCCTTCGCCAGGACCCCCAACCCCACGGCCGCCGCCACGGACAGCCTGGACAAGAGCAGCGAGGACACGCCGCCCAGCTCGGATGCCGGAGGCCAGCAAGAGGGAGACCAGGACTATCGCTTCCCGCCGCCAGAGAAACAGAGCACAGGCCTGCTGAAGACCCCTCCGCTGGAGATGCGCACGGAGCCCAACCCAGTCAGACCTCCGCTGCTGGAGAGGCCTCCACGAGGGGCTCTGCAGACCGAGGCCAGAGAGAACGCTGGAAAGAGGGATCCCCTGCCAGGCGGCTTCAGGAGCGAGTCTCGATGGGGCCCTCCCCGTGGGGACTTTGACGAGCGTGACACGAGAGGCATGTCCACCGGAGGCCCCAAGGGCTTCCAGGAGGAGCGGTCCAATCCCAGCTTTCAGAACCGCTTCGACATGCGCAGCGGGGGAGCCTCGGGGGGAGGAGGTGCAGCCTGGAACCGTGGAGGCGGTGGAGGAGCCCTGTTCAGCGCCAACATGCACCAGGACTTCGATGACCGGCGGCGGCCCTGGGAGAGGCAGAAAGACCGCGACGATAGGGACTTCCGCAGGGAGGTGAACGGCAACCGGCACGGCCGGGAGCATGACCGCGACCGTGAAAGGGAGAGGGAGAGGGAGCGAGACCGCGACCGCGGCCGAGATCGGAACCGGGATCGCGAGAGAGAACGAGAGAGGGACAGGGAGCGGGACAGGGAGAGGGACAACGACAAGGAGAAGGAGAGAGACCGAGAGCGGGTTGGTGGCTGGACACCTCTCACGCCACAGTCTCAACCCCTCCTCCCTCTTCCCAAGCCGCAGTCTCAGCCTCTCCTCCCTTTACCCACGCCCCTGCTGGGCCTGCCCCCAGCCCTGCCCCCAACCCAGCCCGAACCACAGCCCAAAGCCCTGCTGCTGCACCCGCCGCACCCGGACCCGAGACAGGCGGAGCCACAGCCGGAGGCCGTGCCCCCGCTGCAGGGCCTGCCCACGTCGCCCGCCGCCCCACAACAGACTGCAGGCGGCCAGGAGCAAAAGCAGCCCTTTAGCTTTCATGCTCAGGAGAAGGACTCTAAGCCTGAAGTGGAACGCAGGCACACTGAGCCTGAGCCCACACCATCCCCTCTCATTCCCTGCTCTTCTCCTGCTCCCACACCTCCGCCGGTCTGTCCGCGGGACAGGCCTCCGCGAGAGGAGCCCCAGGAGAGCTCCGCCTCCCCGCCTGCGGTCAGTAACAGTGGACAGACTGGGCCGAAGGCTGAAGCCAAGACTGACCCTGAGCTAGTGAAAACAGACACTGAGGAATCATAATCGTCAACTCAGTAGGTAAAAGATCATTTCGTATAGTTGTCATCTCTGTACTTATTTCAAAGGCTTCCACACGACGTGCTCAGTTCATTATATTGCCTGACACCCTAACAAACGATTTTACCTTTCATGCTAATGATGTACATCATAGATGGCTGGCAATAGAGGATTTCAATGGTAGGTGATATTTTAATATTTTTAGTTGAATCATGTTTTTAGTTTTTAATGCAACCCCACTGTTACGGAGACCCGATGGAAATTGATTGCCAAAATATTGTGTAGCCTAATTGTAAATGCAGGGGGAAGGGGGGTGTGCTGGTGGTGCTTCAACCTTCCTATGGAAGAGTTTAAGGATCCTGGCCTTTTCTAAACGATTGCCGAATACTTGAAAACAGCAGTCACTGGCCTCTTCTGTGTTTTCTTTTCAAAACTGCAGCTGCAAACTTTGAAATGAATGAATGAATGCCTTTGTGGTGTCCTGTGCTTGTCTTTTAAGCAAAATATACATACAACCAATGCAGTGAGAACAGTAAATGCGTTTTAGTTGCTTTGAAAAGTCACCAAAATAAAAAAAAAAAAATTAAAATATGATGTACTATCCCCAATGTTAAATGTCTGGTTTTTCTTCATACTGCAGTGAATACAACAGTTCAGCCAGAAAAAAGGTTACGGAAGGACAAATGGATGTTGGGAGCACTCTGTTTTAGTTTGAAATAAACATGCTTTGTTTGTTAAAAACGCTTTAGGACTGTATTTTCTGCAAAGGGGCGAAACCATCTGCACACAGACCATTAATTCACCATTAGGCCAAATGGTGTTAGGGTTACGAACGGAGTGGTTAGCAAATGTGGGCTTTTCCTAGATTTAGTTTGGGTACCTGTTAGTTTGTGAGATGCACCAGACTTACGTATGCCTAAACATGTCTATCTGGGTTTTGTCTTTTTTTTTTCTGTAAGACTATCAGCCTTGCATTTATCACATTGTAATGCACTCAAAACACGCACACAGACAGTGTCCTGATAGCCAAGTGTGCACAAAACCCCTGAAATGTCCCTGTACGTCGCACACATCCGCTGAAGCAGGTCAGGACTCTATTCCACATTGATTTCCCTGCAAGCTTAAATGTAGACCCAAAGCAGAATGTACTCTTTCCTGTTTGTTTGTTTTTAACTCCTGTAATTCCTAGATGACGGTAGAACACCTGCAGTGCCCTCCATTAAATATTCAGTAAAATCGAGAGTTCTGTAAATGTAGAATGATTTATTAGTGCCCGAGTCTTTTCATTTAAATTCATTCAAATATGAAGTATGAGATTCAAATAAGAATGAGACCGATGTATCAGACTCTACATTAAGAACTGACCAGCAGAGTATTTCAGATTACAAACATTATATACTTGATGTCACTACATTGGGAGAAACATGACCTAATTGGGCGTATTTTTCCCCCATCAGACTTAACCTTCAAGTATGAGAGGTGTAGAACGCTGTTCTGTTATTACAGAACCATAAAAACAGGAATATACCGTGATTAAACAGTGCACCTGTTCGTCCGTTCGTCGTATCAGCGCTGATGAAAAATGAGGCCACACGACTGGCCAGTGGTGGTGGTGTTACTGAACCATTGATAAAACCATCGTAAAGAGCCTGTCAGTATGAGATGACCCACACCTTAAATATGGAACACCTTAGATAGGGACATTTCAGCCCAAATAAAAGCAAGGAAATGAAAGGCCAACATTAGAGACTGAAGGTAGCCCATTAGAGACTGAAGGTAGCCCTTTCGTGATCTCAGCAGTAGCCATTACATGAGGGCAATTAAAAATACAAATTAAATACAATTAAAAATACAAATTAAATACAATTAAAAATACAAAGTCAGAGTAGGTCAGCTTTCATTGTTGCACACCCATAAATCCTGTTCAGAGTATCTCCCTTACTGTTTACACCGTGAGTGCACCTGGACCTTAAAATGTTAAGTTCATAGCTCTGCACTTAGGCGCTATCTTTTGTTAGCATTACAGGTGGGGGAGAATATGACTCACTGTTATCCGTAGCATGTACGCCCTTCCTATCTGGGAGTTGGACTAATCTTGATCTTGTGATATTGTTTTGCTGTATATTAAAAACACACTGCTGAACCATCTGATGTGACATGGATAAAGTGGCGTATATTATGCTGTCCAAAAAAAAATTAATTCATATCAATGCCTTGTTTCACCAAACAACCACAAAACACCTGTCTGGAGCAACTGAGGTTGGTCTGGATGCGCATCACACAATGGAGAGAGAAACAACTCCGCTCATTTGTGTATCATAGCCTTCTCCAATACCAAGACTGCGGTGGTATGGTGGTGGGAAGGTGGAGCAGAGGGGTGGTGTGGAGGGAAGGTGGAGAAGAGGCAGTTTCCTCTTAACGACGGGTTATAAGGGCACTGGCCGAACGTTTGGGTGTGTGCTGTTTCACTGAGGCAGTGAAGCATGTGGAAATGGCCTCTACACACACATTCACACGAGAGGTACATTTATGTTGTAGAGAACCAAAAACGTACGGATGATGCTCACAAGTGCAGGAGAGTGTGTGAGGGTGAAGTAGGTTGCTCGCTGCAGGACTCTTGGTCTGAGCTGCTCAACACACCTCACAACCGAGAACACGGTCTCGGGCCACACACACACACACACACACACACACACACACACAAAATACAGGAGAGCAGGCATTTGCTGCTCGTTAATATTTGGCTTCCTAGTCAATAAAGGTCGTGTTGGGTGAGTTTGGGTCCTGCCCAGCAACACTTCCTATATATGAAGCCTTTCACTTGCTGCTGGCACCAATTTTTCGTTGGCATTTCTGTAATCTTCCCGATTAATCAAAACACAGCACTAAATAGGAGACTAGATGTAAGGTTAATTCATCTTTGTTCCCAAGGCTTGCCAGATACACTCCAGACCTGCTGTAACAGAAACCTTCTGGAAATGTTACATTGGTAATTCATGACCTTTCGATAGTGTCTGGTGTTCTCGGCAGAGCGCTTTAAAGTGTCTCGGTTAAATTGTCCCTAGCACACTCCAACTTGCTGCACCTCGATGACGGCCATGGATTTAACCCACTGTAGGGATGGTACAACACTCGCGCATTGAACTTTGTGTTGAAAGATTCTGTTACTGATTTTTGTTAGTGGTGGTTACTGTGTGAAAGTTGATGTTGGTGTGCATGTGACAAATGTCAGAAGAAACAAGGCAATAGTCCTTTGGTGTATAATGTCATTTGGTGTATAATGGGACTCCATTTTTGAGTACTTGAGTTAGAACTGTGAAAGGGAAAACTCAAAAACTCCCGCATGTTACTCTAGTATGGCAAACCAGAACAGGCCTTACTGAATCGGTCAGTGCCGCTTTGCTAGTAAGTGCCATAGCAGCCTGTGCTTGTTTGACGTCTTCCATAGATGCAGATATGGATCCTGCCCACTAGTGGGCACACTCACCCCTCTGCAAGCTTGAAACAAGTCTGGTTTTCTGACTTTCTGATGTCTAGCAACAGCAAATGGACTGCCTGTTTCAACCTTTAAAATAGCAACTGTCATTCATATATGTTAAATCCCCTATCACACAATACAGTATGAATATTATACTGTAATCCTGTATGCAGTATTACATATAATCTTCTTCCCAAGTCTTTCTGGGATTCTGCAGCTGTGGTATATAGACCTGTTCCTTGAGTACTGAGATTGACACCAAGTTTGATTATAAGCAGCACCTGTCTTCTGTCTTGTTCAGGTCCTTTTGAATCGGTTCTGTATGTGATTCCTTTAGAATCTGAGCACCACACAGTTGTTCAGTTGGTACATTCTCAGTCGACTTTTAACAACCAAGTTTTGTAGCCTTAATCTCCTTTTAGTTGAAAAAACAACGAAACAAAAAACCCAGATCATTTTCTGTGATGTAACTTCCAACATAGGTGACATTTTAAGCCCCCACCAGACTGTTATCAGGTTTGTGATTGCTACCTTTGGCACGTTGACACCCAACACTCGAGCCAGACAGGAACAATTACGTGGTTCCAGTTTTACAGTCTGTTGTGTTGACACAAAACAAACCTTCCTAGTCTGGAGCAATGGCAAACATGCCAGCTGTAAATGAAATGGAGAATCCGTTAGCAAGAAAGCTTTCGGAAATAATATCAGATATGTTGATCACATTTTTAATATTCATTTGTGCTAAATGTTGTACCTATAATTAGGCCATTAACAATGGAATATTTTCTCCTAATTTATCTTTTCTGAAAATAATGTCTCCTAACCGTGCTTTACAGTTATGCCTGAGGTAGAACAGAAAATCGTACCTTCCTGTTAGCTTTGTGCACAGTCAGATTTATAGGTCTGACTTTGTGTCTGGTAGCCCAGTGGTCAGGGTTGTGGGGAGCAGGAGGAGTCGGAGTTCAGTTGCGGTTTCGAGGCTCCCTCAGGGCTCCGGTGGGGAGGTGGGGGGTAGCGCTAGCAGGTGATCGGCTTATCGGAAAGAGCTGGGCGCAGGCAGGGAAGCCACAGGGCTTGTCGTTAAAGCGGAAGAAAGATGTCAAATATGTTCTTGATGACATGACTTGGAGATGAACAGCAACGTACAGGAACAAAGCCGGTGTCTAAAACCTGAAACCGACAAGGCCTCGAGGGGAAAAAACACCAAAGAAAAATAGCCTGTAGACAAAAAAAAAGATCTAATTAGTTATAGCAGCTGATTTTTTTATTTTTTTATTCTTTCCCTGCAGAGTGATAAGATATTACATCAGCACACAATGCCGGCATGATGAAAGTTTTGTGTCAGAACCTAGCAGTGTGATTTAAGAAACCTGGTGTTGGAGCTGATCACGGTGCACACTGACGCAGTGCCTCGGGCCTTGACACCTGGTTCTACACGCTGACAAACGACAAATAAAACCTCATTGTTTCCACTAGGGAATATTTGTGGGAGTCCTGTTGAAGAATGGCCCCTTTCCACCGAGTTTGTTAAAAACAGATGTACATGGCTTCTCCTCTGGCCTCAGGCTCTTCTTGATTTCCTGTTTGTTTTCATACACCGAACCCCAAATTCCTTCATCAAGTATATAATCTAAACATGCTGACCACACACATCTACTCCAATCTAAAAGTGAGTTGCCCAAGCACATACTAAACAAAACTACTGAAGCAGTCTTTGACATGCTGTCATATTCCAATGAAGAGTTTGTGTTTAATGAAATGTGTTTAGATTGTATTCAATTACAGACTGATTACTGTATTTTTTTTTAATTATTTTTTTTTTTTTAGGAGAAAAAAGGTTTTGTTTTCTATCATTATACACACACACACACACACGCGCGCACTAAACCACTGCACCATTAAATACCAACATCTAAATAATTATGGTTTATGAATGGTTTCCCATACAATGTATAATGTTATAGAGGTTAGTGTTTACACCCACATGGTCAATCTAACATTTTGGACATTATTTCCTCAGACATTTTGCAGGACTTCAATCATCCCCTCCCCTGTGGCTGCTTCAATCTGTTGAGGCGATTTACCTCATCAATATTCTCCCACTTATGTGGATTAATAATTCATGATCATGTTTATTAATGACAGTAATGACAGCGGGCATCTGTACTCCCTTGTCTCCCTTCCCTCACCTGACACTCCACTGCCCCTCACAGCTCCAGACAAACAAGACACAAGATTAAGGACTGAAGTGTAAAAGTGTAACTTTCGTCTTCATTCTGCAAAGGTTATGCACCCTTTCATGCGTTAAATAGGAAAACGAGGCTCTTTTCCCTGTCTGATCCCCTCTGAGGGCTGGGCCAGGATCTCTGGGGCCTCTGGGGCCATCGGAGCCCTTCTCTGAGCTCATGACACTGATATGGCATCTGGCCTGAGGGGTTTGCAGCATCCACACTGCACGAATCCTCTGCGCCAGTGTAGAGTCGAGGCTTTTTTTTTTTTTTTTTTTGCTGTCTCAGCTCGGGGAAGAGCGGAGCCTTCCTGCCCTTGTTCAGGGGCGCTACTGCAGTGCGGAATAACGGGGGCAGTCCTGCACATCCGAATCTCATTTCTACCCTTCATCACGGTTGTGAGCTAGGTGCAAAATTTCAGAACCAAAAAAAAACCACACACTTGGGAGGGATTGCAGGACGTGTTCTTCCCTCTGCTGCCTATACCATCTTGGCATCCCTAGTCACCAAAAAGGAACATTCCCCTTCCTACTTTTATAAATGGAACGGCCCATTACTCGGTTCCTCCCGTGGAGCTCTGTGCGTGAAGTACGTGTCCTGGGTAAAAAAGCACTGGGCGAGTACAGCCCACAGGGAGACCCGTGGGGGTGAACAGAGGAGCGATTCCCATCAGGCAGTGCTGGGCCCGCATGGTGTTCACGGCTCTGCCGCGCTCCCTCCCTCTGCGTCCAGCACGGAATGGAGATTTATGAGTTTGTAACGTTCCAGTCCACCTCACCCTCCCCCCCCCCCCCCCCCCCCCCCCCCCCC
>JAOXYF010000011.1:13704995-13719529 GCA_028565775.1 Sternarchorhynchus goeldii | reverse complement strand
TTTTTTTTTTTATCTGGCTATGAGACAGTATGTTCAAGGGCTTTTTGCTTATATGAGTATTGTATCCCAGACTGTTGACTTTCCTTCCTTTATCATCAATTGTAAGTTGTATTTGTATAGTGGATGTATATATAGTGTATCACTTTTTCCATAGGTTTTTACATCTGTCCAGTATATGGTCAAAAGCTATAATGTACAGACAACAATGTCTAGTTAAGTTACCCTTTTAGTCTCTTTTACATTTTTACATTTCTGATTTTGAGAGACATCCATCACTATGAAGCTAACAGGGAAATGCATAAGTAAATCCCCCCCTGGAGCTTAAACTATGGTATCAGTGTTTGTCACATACTGTCTAGTGATGGTTGATTTGCTTTATGATGTGACTGCACACAAAGGAATGAAGATGTATGTGTGGCCCCCACTTTCAGACGTACAGCACTATGTGGAGAGCACGTTTCCAGCTCTTTGAACTTCCATGCCAGCTTTGTTCTTTAAAGGTCTTTTTTTTTTTCAGTTAGTTTGCTGGGGAAAAAAAAAAGAAATCTCACAGTAGTGCTACATTAGACTCTTAAAGTGTTTTGATTTTTGAAATTGAGCTGAATGTCTTGTGCAGTAAAGATTATATTTGGCCACAGAGCAGCGTTCGAAGTGTTTGTTTCCCAGCATGTGGGCGGTCGTGTTTGGAGGTGACTATTAAAAGCAGGTGAGCTGAGACGGGTGTTGAAAGCTTCATGGATGGACTGATCCACTGTCCAGCCGTCAGCAGATGAGCGCCATGGGCAGCCTTCCCCTGGCCAACCCCGCAGCAGACCTCCCTACCGCAGGTCTGATCAACACCCTGTACAGCCACAAAGCTGAGGTGTAAAATTCTTCTGTCTCCACTGCTTTTTACCAGCGATTTGCTAAAACTCGAAGTTGGAAAAGTAGCAGTAGTTGGAAAAAGACAGAATGAGTGTATGCAGAGGTACAGGAACCTACTCTGTTCTGCCACACAAACGCCTTCTGCTAATTGGCTGTTTGAGAGAGATGGCCTAGCTGAACAGATGGAAGTCTCTGGCTCACTTGTGATCAGGTTGCCGCTCAAATGGTGAGGGGGGGGGGTGAAGAGAAATGGAGAACAAAGTCTTGAAGATCAGTGCCATAATTTGAATTGTGCTTTATACATCACACCTCAGCTGTGGCTTGTGTGGTTCAAAAAGGGAAATGGAGCTTAAACATCAGTGAGATCTTAAACGATGCTTTAAATGGCCTGTCAGACTGGGGCTGTTGTGCTAAATGTCAGGAGAGGTCAGTGTTATGACTGAGTGCAGTCTGGGGCCAGGCACCTCTCCACATGGCATTTACAGTATTCGGGAGACATGGAAAACACATTCTTTTTGTAAGATCAATATCATGTTTAGCACTGAATGACTGAATACCCTTTCAAACCACTCTGATCCATTTTTCCATGGGCTTTCCAGCCCATCCACACACAAGCCTGTAATTATGAATGTTTTGTTGCAGCAGAAGTGGTTCTGCATCTATTCAAGACCTCTCATCCATTATCCAGCCATACATATGGTTGGATCCCTGCTAAACACCACAAGTGGTTCCCACTCCACGCCTAGAGGTGCTGCTAATGCAGGCACGGGCAACATGTGTTTGATTGGGTGTCATTTATCACTCTGCTTTACGAGGGCCAGTTGGCTGCTTTTCGGTGAAATACGTGGGTTGTTTTTTTTTTTTGGCTGTTAACTTGGTCTGAGGTCTGCTTTTCCCCCTCATTCACTTTTAACAGTTATAGCTGAGAAATATTAGTACATATACTTAATACCGAGGGGTAGGCTCCATGTTGGACACATGAGATGTTCTCCTTGAACAGCACCATGAAACTCTCCCAGCCACCCCTCCCCCACATCCTCTCTCTGCCCCTATTCAGATATTCATAAACCTAAAAATAGTTTGATCGGGGCACCAGGGGGGCAAGTTACCTTCAGTTACAGATGTACGGTTCCTCGGCAGTGATGGACACTCCCCTCACTCTAATCACTAGTGCAAACACAGCTGGGGCAGAAGGCGCAGGAACAGAAGGAGAAGCTCTTGCAGACTGTGTCTATTGTTTCTTGATGGACGATGGGAGTTAGGCGCGCTCCTCTCCCTCATGCGTGGATATTTGCTTCTGCTTTCATGGTCTTATTTACATTGTCATGCAGTTTCAACATCAGTGATGTTAAGAACAACAGTTCTTGTGGATCATTAGGCTTTTGGGGAAATGTACATATATAAATGATCAGGAATACAGGAAACGAACTTATTAGGTGGTCAGTTCAACCAGCATTCATCTTGAGTTGATCAGGAAACACATACTATTCACACATGGGATAGCATTTGTTACTTACTGTTAAACTCGGACAAGTGTTAGGATTGTAAACCAGTGTTCTTTACTGTAACAGTTGGCCATCTTTATTTAGCTTATGTTGTGTGAAGTTCCATATTCATATCATAAGAAGTGCTAAAATGGTAGTTCTCAACCTTTCAGAATTTGGACACTTCTCAGTACATTATAGCTTGATTAATGTTATTTAATCTATTGTGTATGAACAGTAGGGAGCCATTTAAAACTCTGCCTGTGTGTGGTTCACGTTCCCATAGGTTCCATGGTCTATAAAAAGGTCATTGGATATAGGGCATAAGATTGGGCTCGTCACCGCAAGTGACTGCTCCTCTGTGCAGTCGTGAAATTAGGAGTGAATATCATCCACAGTTAATTCTCCTGCTTTCTTGAGATGATTTCTGTCAGTCTGATTTTAGAGTGCCAAGACCCGACTTAGTTTAGATGCAGACATCTGCCTTGGGGAAACATCTGCCTTGGGGTTGCACCATCCACATGTCTAGTTTAAGAGTGTTATGCACTTTCCAGGTTTGAGTGTTGAAGCATTAGGTTTGAATTATCTTGAAAAATCTTGGCTCTCTTGTTTGGAATGTGCACTAGCTACTTTTCCCATCTCACTGGAAATGATCTGGGGATGCAGACCCTTTATTTATTTGTTTCTACTCATCTTCATACTTCTATGTATCTTCATGCTCTGAGCTTCTAAAGTTAAAAGATTTTGGAAACAAATATTTCAAACTGTTGATGGGTGTTGAATCTTCTATGAATGACGAGACTTTAGAAGCATTGTTGCCTTGAGCATGATTCAGGTGTCATTTCTCATGTAAATGAGTTAAAGACTGTGGGATCAGGTAACAGAAGAACTGGATCCGTTTGCACCTAAGTGCAGTTTATGCTAAATATATTTTTAGCAGTCTGGCAGATCAGAATATTAATCTTATGATCAAGTCATGTGTAAAGGAAGAAATGGAGAATCTGCAGAATTATAGCCAGGAAATAACTCTCCAGCTTCTTCCCTTGAGTCGTTCTGGTCTTTGTTTCACGCTACTGGTACTGCACATGGGTAATGATTCTGTAAACATATTTGCTTGTTTACTGAATACAGTGAGTATACAATAAAGTTGAATTGTGTACACTCATTGTATAAGGGGACCAAATGAGAAGAGAACCTCCAGGAACCAAATCTCAGTGTTGAATAAGAACAATTTACTTCGTGTTGTTTTTGGCATATAGCTCTATAGCTTAAGAATTATGTCTCTCCAGAAACGAGTCATAGAAAAGAAGAGATGTTTTAATGAAGTAATGAGGACATTATGAGAGGCATTCAGAAAATGGTAACCTTGGTTTGAAGTGACAAAATCACACTTCTTGTTTTGTTCTATAATAAAAGCAGGAGGCTTGAGAGACAGCTGGAGAAGGTTTTTGGAGTCTGAGAAATGCTTAGATTTATGATTGATTGAAGTATTTATTGTGAACCTCTATATATTTGTAGATATTCAGTTTTCTTTTTGTGTATTTTATTAATTTTTTTACTGGGTAAAAATTGTACATTTTTTTCCACCGGAGCACTGTGATTTAAATAAACACTTCCTCTTTGCACCCTACCTGAGGCAGAGCCATGTATTTATTTCTTCCGAGCCCTCGCGTCACGTTAGTTGAACAGTGGGAAGAGCAGGTGATGCTCTGCCACGTGATTCCACTCCTAGCAAGCAGAAGGAGCGGTAGTTCCAGCATGGCTGGCTTCATGAGAACTGCTAAACCGCAGAGCCTCTAATTCAGTTCCTTTCCCCCGTCAGTTTGTTCTAAAATAAGGCAGATAGCTGGCCGACACTCTCAGCAGTTAAGCTCGTACAGTTAGGCTGCACGTTGTGATTAGTTGTTCCTGGAAATCGACATTTGCGTGTCATTTGAGAAGCTTTCCACTAATCCGTCGGAGAGTGGCGGTCGACGGCGTTAATAGCGTGAGAGCAAATGTCTCGGTTGCTGACACTGGCTGGGTTGTGTTTTCTGTGGAACTGGCCCATTCTACACTTGCCCTTTCGTAGTTGCTGGTGATGCAGAGCCTCGGGCGTCGCTCTGCCCTCGGGCGTGTGCTCCCTGTAAGGATTAGTGGCCATGGGTCACCACTGTCCCAGCATGCTTCACTCTCAAAAGACCTTTTGTTGGATTCTTCAACTGGGCTGCAATGATGGAGAATTCGACAGCGGTGCAGAAGTTTCTGGACCATCTTCTGTTGGTTTTCTCTTAGTTTGAAATAACTTTTGAGAAACCGCATTTTGTGTGCAGATGTGTGTACTGTGTATTTAATCTTTTCTACTTTTAATCTGACACTTTATGATGGCAACTGCCCATAGCTGTTGCAGCTTACGTCGCTGCATGAACTAAACCTCTAGATCAAAATCGTGGAGTTGATCAAATATTGGGAAAGATCATCAGGTCATTTTGTGTGGCATAAAACTGACTGTCTGTTAGTCTCTAGAATGTGTTACTTTGCACAGATGTTGTTCATGCTGTTATTTGAAGCTCCTTCTTTATAATGTCAGACTCATTTAGAATAAGTGCAACTGTACTGAAGAACTTTGGTATGAGAGTAAGGTATCATGTAGCTTCTCTACTCGCTACTTTTGCTCCCCATAATTGCTCAGAAATCCATGTTTGTGTTTGAAGCATCCAATTTGTCTCTTAACAGGTATTGGGAATACTCTCTTGGGATGGTGTTTTTCTTACCATTTGACAAAGTCAGTGTTGATGCTTTTGATGTACCCAACCATTGCATAAAAGAAACATGCTTTGATACTGATTTGATTACCAGCTTTATCAGTAAGATATTCGTGCAGTCCAGAAAAGCTCTTTGAGGTGTGAAATACTTTAGGTAGGACTGGTTTATTTGATCATGCCTTTGAGGAAATCTTATTAAGAACACTCAAATTTATTGACTTTTTTCCCCTCCTGACTCTCTTTATAATGGCATCTCGCACAAAGAGAGGCGTTTTGGGCTGTTTTTTAAACAGTTCCTTAGCTGGTGAAGGAGATCTTGCCCTGTAATCTGTTGTCCTGTGGAGTTTTAAACCTCACTGGACACACTGAACTTTTAAAAAATACTTTTTAGGAGGCTTTTTTTCAATAATATTTTGCTGTGGCTCAGTCCAGCATTTTGCAATGAAGCCGTTTAATAAGGTTACTAGTGTGTTTGTGTTTTCTGCCTTGCGGATATTGTGTGTTGTTTGCTCTGATGATGAGTCACATTTGTCCAGTCTTTTGCAGTGTCTAGATCGTTTGGACAAACTTGTATGACCAGGTGTATTAGTTATTATGCTTTATGTTCCATTGCGTTAGTTTCTGTAATCCTAACCCTACTTGTGAATGGATAAATCCCTTCTCTGTGGTTTGTCTCAATAACTATTCGTTCAGAGCCAAAGCATCTCAGGGCTATGGTACCAGCTCCAGGTACAGGCGCATCGTGTCTGATGTGTGCCGGTCGGAGGGCGCAGCGGCAGGTCTGTCTGCTTTTCTAATTACTGCCGGAGCTCCCCGTTCGCCGCTGGCAAGTTTTAACGAGCTCTGGTGCGGCGTCACCCCCCACCCCCCCCGCGCGAGCGCCGTGTTAACAATGCAGCGCGAGCACCGCCTCCCTCTGCCTGGCCTGCGTTCGTCCGCACAGTCGAACGCCATACGCTGCAAACGCACTCGCGCGCCAGAAATACCAGATTCCACCACGAGGACCCTCGCCTCGAACTTGCGTGCACGTTGGGTCCAAAAAAACGTACGCTCGAACCCAAAACGGAGCTTGTGCTAGTGACACGCTCATTTGTGGTAGGAAAGAACACCAGAAAACTACATATTATGTGTTGGGCTTGAGCAATTAAGCCTTATTTATGGCTGTGTATATGCCTTTTGGGAGTATTTAGCGTTTTCTTGGTTTACTGGCTGTATTGTTAAACCGTTCGTCTCCTGTTGTTCGTCCCTGTTATTACTGTTGGACGCAGGCTGCATCAAACGGCGCGTGTCCAACAGCTGAAGCTGGTGTGTGTGCGTGTGTGTGCGCGTGTGTGTGTGTGTGTGAACACCCGCTTCAGCTTGTACGCTTCAGCTTGCACTCTGCACCCAGGGGCTGAGATGCCCTCCCTGGGGCAGAACCCATATCACGGAGCCCTGAGCTCCTGCCCACTTCTCCACGTTCAGAGAGCCCTTCACTTCAGAGTGGACGTAGCCACGTTCAATTTGAGTTTCTAAACCCGACGATTGGGGCTTCTGGTTGGATCAAGGTCAAACGGTGACAGTTTTGTTTAAGCTTTGCCTCCAGGGTGGAATGGAGAGCGTTTCTTACTTTCTCTCTCTCCCTCCTATCTGTTCCATTGCACGAGGCACCAAGGCACAGAGGGGAGGGGAAAAATACTCCTCCTCCCCTCCCCTTTCAGTGAAAGAAGAGCTCAACCTACCGTGACCCTCCCTGAGCCCAAGCATCTGCTCTGTTGGCTCACACTTCACCTCGTACCACGTCGGCGGACTTCGTTTCAGCGGTCTCTCTGTGTGTGACCAGAGTTGCACCCAGAAGCTCGAGGAGCTGAGGAACGCTCTGTGATCATCTCGCGCACATTGTTGGTGTAAGTTTGGAGCTTGTCGGAAGGTTTGGTGTTCTGCTGTGGTGTGCACGTGACTTCTCATCTCCATTTTTAACTCCAGGAACTTCAACCTTTGACTTGATTTTTTTTTGCTCGTGTGCCGTAGCCGTCTTGGCAACCCGGCACGGTCGTCTTTTGTGAGGCCTGTAAATGTGCTCAAGATAAACTCCTGCATTTTTTTTTACATCAGCGTATCTGGATCTCGGATCCAGTGTTCATTGCCATACCATTGGTTTCTCGTAGCGGGGAAAGTGCTCTTGGAAACCTCTCTATGACTATCCAACAACCATGTAACAGAGTTACATACTCCTCAGCCCTGTGCCATATAAGAACACGTCACTCTTAGCGAGGTGCATTCTGCTCTGTGCCCAGCGCTCTGCAGTGTGATCCTGAAGACTGCGGTGATGACCCTCGGTGCTATGCTAACGACTGTCTCGCACGTTAACTACAGAATGGTCTGTTTTTTATCCACTGCTTTCTCTATGCGCTGCATCAAACTTCACACCTGTTCTTTTTTTACAGAGCTAACCAGGAATCGTAAAGTTGTGAATTTATTTAATTTTGCATTTTAACAGTTTGCATTGCACCTGCCAGACAGTCATTTAGTCAAGTGTGTGTGTGTGTGTGTGTGTGCGCGCGCGTGCACGTGCACCTCATCTGTGCTGGTGTGGTTGAACACTTTTCTAAGGTATCAGAGCTCCTTTGCAACCATCTGCATCTCTGAGAGTGTCCAGCCACACACACTCACCCGCGTGTGCTCAGTGTGTTCAGCACAAGTCTTGACCTCCTCAACCCGCCACCCGGGGAAAATCACAGCCTCGCAACACGCAGGTCTCGATGCTTTTCATCATCGCAGATCGGCGTGTCTAAGGTTACGATATCCTGAGTGTTAGCGTCCTAGCTTAGCTCGACCATGTGAACAGTGTGTGAAGAAGTAGTGCTTGGTCCTGCATATCAACCCCAGTCCCTCTGGTATGCAGCGTGTACCTCCTTGGGGCTCGGTGGGTGTACATTTGCGCACACGTGAGCGTTGAGTGCTTTGTCAGGGAATAAATGAGCTGTCAGCAGAATTTGCCCCAACGCCTCTGCCATTGACTCTCTTGGTATCTTTCACTGCCTGCCATGAATATATTCACATAGCTGGACCAGACAGTTATGTTGTTCTGGTTCCAGATAAGCTTCATCAGTCTGGAGTGTTCGGGTTGATGTTCCGGTATGTTGCTGTTCGGTAAGAAGGATCTAAAGCTAACAGAAAACATTTCAGTAAATCATTGTGTGTTGCTTCTTGCTTTTACCATGCAGCTCCATGATTTTATGTTGCTGAGTTCATTTATGCTGACGAACCCCATGGTGCGAGTTTGAAAAAAAACAGCATTAATGAAAATCCGGTGGCAGAGTTTAGACAAAAACATTAACCCACGTTTGGCTAGCCAGCTGCGTATCTTGGGCATCGGTTAGTGTATCACCTGACCTTTAGTGGGGGCCGTCATTAAGTTGTGTTTACAGCAGGCTTTACTGACTGGCCTCATTACTGCTCAGCAGAGTGTGTTCGTGTGTTTACGAAAGAATCGTGTGTACCAAAAGAATCGTATCACACTCTGCTGTGTAAACGATGCTTTGATGGGTCTGAACTAGTGCAAGCATGCATTCTGATTAATGCCTTTTTTCAGAAAGAGAACTTTTTTTTTTACTGGATGAGACATTGAAAACAGGACCCATTCTTTTGTAAATGATCAGACTCTGCTGGTATATGCGGTTCTTTTGAAGCGTACGGTTACAGAGAGGCCTGATCTTTTCCCATTGAACCAAAGGGTTTCGTACTTGGAACACCGGCCAGTGTGACGTTTGGATCCTCAGTAACGATCAACCGTACTGCTTTAGCTGAGGTGTTGATTTACGATGAATTTGAACCACTTTTTATGTTCAGCGTCTATTTTTGTAGCTCTTGTTCCACAGAATCTATCAGCAGTATATCAGATCCCAAATTCCATAAAAATATAAATAAACACTGGGGTTTCAGACCGACTGATGTCAGAAGCTGATATTGCAAAATGTCAGAAGCTGATATTGCAGAGTTTGACAGAGATGTTGGACTGATTACACACACTTTAAACAAGCACATCTGGGTCTTTACTGCTCTTGATCAAAATGTGGGATCCTTCTTGGTAAACCAGTAGGCATTTAGTAGCTTTCTTCCTCACCATTACACAACAGATTATTCTGAGAACTCAGAACTGTTCATTCTGAGTCTCAGGCTTCCAAAAACATAAACAGCTCTATAGTTGTACTTTTAAGGCAAAGTCTTTTATTTCCACTTAATTCCTGTATTTCTACTATTTATTTCCACTTGATTGATTTTTTTTTTTTTCTTATTTATTTTTTAAAACGGTGACACTGAATTCTCAACTTTAAATTCAACCTCAGTTTAGGACTTGTACTTGGCAGTAAATTGAAGGGACTGGCTGCTTTCTCTGACTCCGAGGTAAAAGCCCTCTGAACACCTAAAACCCACAAACTATCATGAAGGCTCTTCTTCGGTGTATGAAAAACCGACGGGCCTGTGTGTGCATCGCGGCGTATCCATGTGGAAGTGTGCCGTATGTTCAAACACGATCCGTCTCTGTGGTGAATACTGCTTTGGATTGGTCTGACCTCTACTGACTAGCAGAGTGTGACCTCTATTGTTACCCACTGGTCAGCGTCTCTGATGGATGGGTTTGCACCCCCCCCCTTCATCCAGCTCTCCGTGTGCTGCTCAGAGCTCCTCTGTAACAAAGCCAGAGTGGATTCTGTTCATCCTGGCACTATCACCTCGTGAAGTGACAGATTTGTCTGCAGCAGAAATGGGACAGGCCTAGCCAAGCTTATTCAATTTACGACTAGATAATATAGTTTAGACCTCCATGTGTTGCCCGGAGCGTGGTCCAGCTGGGATGAGGACACGATCTACAGTTTACAGCCACAATAAAATAGAATGTTGTGGAAATTTACATTAAACAAACAAGAACAGAGGCACTCAATCTTTTTCTTCACACTACATTACCTGTATTGTCAAAATGGACGCATTTGTTATCTGCGTTGATCAGGTTATCTGGGCTGGTCTCTGATCAGTTCTTCGAAAATACATGCAGAGCCTCCATAATCTGAGGACAAGGGCAGAGATCTTGCATACGGTATAGATTCATAGTGGAGATTATACGGTATAGATTCATAGTGGAGATGATGCCATGCTCACACACTCGCTGTTAAACGCTGCAGTGACGACGGGCCTCTCGGAGAAAGAACCATAATCGTGCTGCCAAAGATAACGACAAAAATATACCATGCAGGAAGTGTAGGGTTACTTGCTTACTAAAAGAGATTTCTATAAGTACTGATGCCAGGATCTTTGTATTAACATGTGGAATCCTAATGTTATTTATTTCAGTATCTCCAAGTCTGATTTCAGAGTATAACTCTTCCAAAAATAGTTAGCATGCACTTTATTATAAACATAATTTGAAGTTGTTTTTTGTCTTTTTCTTACTTGGAGAAGCATGGTTCATGTACGTACACACACACACACACACACACACACACACACACACTAAGGATAAATGCCCCAAATGGAAAGTGGCACTTCAGAGGCTTAAAGCCTAGCCCTTGCTCAACATGACATGCACTGATGTTTACAAGTTCTGGAGTTGGCTTGTGATTTCACCGTCTCCGTCAGTGGGGACAGCGGCAGTCACTCAGGGGAGAGCTGGAGACATCGAGACCTTGTGTAAAAGGCTTTTGCAAAGCTGGGTTCTGACATGGGAATCGGACAAATTGGTGATGCATCACTGTCGGATCTTAGAAGTTCCTCCCTAGGGACTCTTGTGGATTTTTGACCTCTACAGTCTGACAAGAGTACTGGCTGAAAGAGGCTAGAAACCCAAATGGGGTTTAATATTTAACAGTGAGGAAAAGAGTTTGTTTTGCTGGAAAATACAAAAAATACACAGTGTACTCCATAGGTGATTAAACAGTAATTTTGGATGTTTGGTTCAAATGCAGAGAATGTTAGCTGGTGTTTGAAGGTGTTTAAGTCATGGTTCTAATGGATGTCATATAATAATAACAAGAGACCTTTTTCAACATCTAGTTTATGTTCATTTTAGTGAACTGTAAGTGTTATGGTCATTATGTAAGTGGACTAAAAGTGAAATTATTTTCTGAAATTACAATTTTTTTATTTTTTAAAAGAGGGTGTGTTATGCAGATAGGATAGTAAAAGAGCAGTGATTGTTTTATAGGACACTCCGTAGTGTATCATGATTTATAGACATCCTACTCATTCACTTCATCTTCCCAGTCCTCAAGGCTGCATTGGAAAGCCATCAGTGTTGCTGTGTATGTTTTACCTGCTTATGTTCACCAGTCTGATCGTCTGGGTTGCTTTTCTTTTTAACTCTGCACTCCCTTACGCTGCCATTTGGAACCTGAAAAGACTGTAGATGTGCAGGTCGCAGTCATAAATCAACATGGACGTAAATCTCAGCGAGGCACTGTGTTCTCTGATGGGTGGGAGAGTTCGTGCAGTTAAAAGGAGGTGGAGGGTGCCCAAGTGATGGTGACCTTTGACCCCATATCCGGTTGTGGCTGAATTCCAACAGTCTCCTCTTTTGTCTGCCTCTAGAATTAATTTGTGGAAGTACAGACCCAACCATCCCTCGTTTGGAATCACTTACAGTAGTACAGTCCCCTGATGACTAATTACAGGACAGGCTTGCTGTATTCAACCCAAATCTTACTAACTGGGTTTCAGCACATTCCACTGAGGTGAGTTTCAAACCTAGACAAATCTCTCACAGCATAAGCAGGTCTCGCTGTGTTTTTGTGCACCACAATGTTATCAGTGAGAGTAACTTAAGTTACAGTACAATACAACTCCCTTTATCAGTTTCTGTTAATTAAGAAACTCTCAAATCTCACTGTTAATTAAGAAGCCCATGCATTCCTTTATGAATAATACATGTGTGAGGAATGGGAAAATGTTGTACATGTGCTGCAGTTCTGGAAATGGAGTGCCATGCTGCTGTTTAGAGTAGAGGTTTTGTGATCCACTCAATATGGTAGACTGCACACTGACCATTAAATACAATGGATTACATTAAATACAATGGCCCAGGAAGTTTACTGTGCTTTTGTTCACTTGTTTGTTTATTTTTAAAACCCAAATGCTTGTTTCCAAGCAAAATTAGTATCTGCAAAATTATATAGCATCTATGGTGTCAAAATGCCAGTAACTGAAAATATCTTGATGCTTCCTGGTGCCTGAGGTATATGAGGTAAGCATCAGCATTTCAAGCCGTGTGGGTTTAGTTTGTTTAGATCGGTGACCCTTTACGTTTGGCTGAAACTCCTTCCTGTGGTGGGAAGTGCCATCGGTCACATGAGGTTATCAGTGCTCATGTGTTTCCAGCTTTCGTTGGTCATTGACCCCAGCATGAGAGATCACATTGTACTACTACTAGCAGACTGCAGCCTTTACGTTAAAATAAAAACTAAAGTTAAACTCTTGAATGTTGACGTTTTTGGTTCCTATGCGAAATTACATCTAGGTTTGTTTATTTTTTTGAAAATGAATCTATCAAACAACACTTTTTGTGCTGGTAATTGACTGTTAATCACATCTGCTGGATGTAATAGATGCTGATGCTCAGCTTTGAGGAGTAATTAGGTCCTGAGAGTCCCGCCCTCTGTGTCCTAGGCTTTCTGCCATTACTGAATGTGTGATGTCAGGCTCCCCCCGCTAGCAGCTAATCCCACTAAACCCTTTCACATTTCAAAGCCACCAGCTCCATCCTTACAATGCTTCTTAATCAGGGCCCATAGAAGCCATGATCCTCTTAGTCATTGTGTTCCGCGGAGTCCTTCATTGTTAAGCTAGTCACAAAGCTCCAAATTCACTTAATACCTGAATCACTCAGAATTGCCGGGCGGATGGTAATATGGATAGGCGCGGTTTAAACAGAAAAGGGAACTTTATTGAGACATGCAAGTTTACTGGAAACAGTTTGATTACCTCTACAGTACTGGGTCTCGAAGTAAGTGAGACTGATCCATCTACTGCACGTATGCTTTGGCCACTGCTAGGACTCCCTCTGCTGATGATCCAGTCTACAAGCATGCCATGACCACACCTGCTTCTTGCAAACAGGTTTTACTTGTGTTTTGTTTGTTTGTTTGTTTGTTTGTTTATTTACTGTTACCATCACTCATTAACATACTGGTGAGTCCTTAAGTTGCCCTCTTCGTCTATCTGTAATGTCCTTCTAAGAAAGGAAATGGTAGCGACTAAACGTGTGAAAACAAACGTGAGCTTCAGAACGTTCTGGCCAACACTCACGTCCTGGCCTTGGCTCTCCTGCTGTGGTTTTCTCAGTAAGGCCGTTTGAATGAACTTTCTGTTCACCTGCAGCTATGCACTGAGGTTTTATGAGGTAAGTGGGTTGGGACAGTGTGCTGTTGGCTAAACCAAACACATGGTCTATGTTTTATGCTTCCTCTCCTACCCTCCCCTACCTCAGCGTTGGATCCAAAACCTTTAGTTTTGGCCATGCAACCTTTTGTCTTTTTATTACAATCACATTTATTATAACGTATTATAATAATGTAGTTTCTGTATCCGGTGTGACCTCTTCATTATGGATTGGCAGGTTAATCCAGTCTCCTCCGTAATCTTTCCACTCCTGTTCTTCTCTGTCCTTCTTTGTTCTTTTCACTGTGTTCGCCTGCATGCGAGTTCCAGCGGTTGGCTGTGGTTGTAGCTACAGATGGGGCAGCTACTGGAGCCATGTCCTCACTTCTGAGGAAAGAGAAACGGAGGAAAAACATGCTGGTGGCCTTTTTTTATACAGTCGCCACAACTACATAAGCTGAACACATTGAGCAGTGACTCAAACCAGGGAGAGGGAGCTCCTCACATTTTCCCTCTGTGGAGTGGAGTGTCCCGCTGTCCTGAACATGGAGAAGGGATTGAGAGCCTGGGTGGGACCGAGAGGCTTCTATCTGTTCAGGACTCCAGGACTCCACAAGGGGGAAAATGTGAAGAGTTACCTCTCCTTGGTTTGAGTCATTGCTCAATGTGCCTCACAGCAAAAAGGGAGTTTCTATGTGTGTGTGTGTGTGTGTGAGTGTGTGAGTCAGTGTGTCATTTGGTCAGTTAGTCAACAAGTCTAAGTTTATCACTCTTAAGACGAGCAGCCTTTCTGTTCAAATCATTTGAGAGATCAGGGACACTGGATTGCTCTTCACAGACTGATTGATTAAAACCTCCCAGGTAAGAAAAGGTTGTGGTGATTTTTCTCTCTCTCTCTCTCTCTCTCTCTCTCTCTCTCTCTCTCATCATCTCTGTATGAAGTGGACTGTAGGAGCAGGGCATCACATGCGATTCTTTTTTGCTCACTGTGGTCTACAAGTATGATCTGTGCTGTTCTGTGGTCTACAAGTATGATCTGTGCTGTTCTGTGGTCTACAAGTATGATCTGTGCTGTTCTGTGGTCTACAAGTAT
>JAOXYF010000011.1:13692894-13704016 GCA_028565775.1 Sternarchorhynchus goeldii | reverse complement strand
GTGTGTGTGTGTGTGTGTGTGTGTGTGTGTGTGTGTGTGTGTGTGTGTGTGTGTGAGAGAGAGAGAGAGAGACAGAACATCCCTTTAATAGTTTCTTGCTTCTTTTCTTGGTGATATTTCACCCTGTTGCTCTTCAGTTAAGTTCTATTTAGTGCGAGTGCCCTTTGTCTCGTGTTTATTCGAGTAAACGTAGCTCCTGGTGGCTGCTGCTGGATTACAGGCTCCATCCTGTGGGCTCTGTGTGGCTTCAGAGGAAGAGATTCTGGCACTTGGCTTGCAAGTAACAGTCTCCTGTGATGTAACGGGGGGATGCACAACTTTGTTTTACAAGAGTTGATGAGTTGAGTGCAGTATTTGAATGAGTGATTACTCTTTATTTAGCTTATCAATTGTACTGGTGGGGTACTAGTGACCTTCAGTTTCAAGGACAAATGTCACATGGCCTGTGATTACATCACTGATGTCATAGCTAAAACCAGTCCCTTTGGTGGAAATTCTCTGACACAATTAAAATATACACCCTTTCCCTCTCCAAAAATCAATTATGAATTGTATTTTTTTTAAGCTGTGGTGTGAGAGACCTCAAAGGTTCCAGTGGATAAGTGCATTACTGGCTCTGATTTAAGGGGGCAAACATTACTTGAATGTTCTCATGTGAAGGCAGATGTCATGTGGAGGCACCAGGCACCCAGAGGTGTGCTCCGGGACTCTCCGGGCAGCCGGTGTAACCACAATAGATCATTCCAACCCACGGCAGAAGGCCTGAGTCTGAAAGACCCTGCCATGTGTGCCAATGAACCCTTTCACCCTCATAGATATCCACTTTCTGAATGGCTACTGTGTTGGAGGTTCTCTCTGTGTTTCTGCGAGTATGTTGTGAAAGAGAATCCTTTGTGCTGCCTCTGTACCACGAGCTGGTTTGTCTAGCCTGCAACGCGTTTTTGTGTTCACACCGACGTATGAATGCACCAGGCATTCCCCTTTCTCAACCTGGAACAGGATAATCAATGTTGATGCTAATCAGGAGGTCAGGAGATCAGATGGCAAGAGTTGGGAAGAGGTGGAGCGTGAGCAGCAGATGTTCTAATAGATGACCTAGACCCCTAGTATATTCCCATAGACGGATCAGCAGGTCTGGGTGAGGTGCCAGGACAGTTATGGAACAGGCAGACTTTAAACGGACATGATCTTTTGGCCATGGGGTATGTTAAGTTAACTTTTTTTTTTTAACAGGTGTTTACACGTTTTCGTACTTGTTTTTTCTTTTTGCACCTGCTAAAGGGTTTTTCTTATTCCACCATCTCTCTTTGAAGATCAGTAAAGATCAATAAGTATCAATATAGTATCAATAAGTATTCATATAGACATGAGCCCGTGGGGTGTATTGCATGAGCACGTGGGCTCTTTCCTGGAGTGATGGCTTCTTCTCGAGGACTCTCTGGCTACCACCTCACTTGGAACGCTGCACTGGACTTGCTTGGCAGTGAAGACCATGGGGAGAAAAAGCGCAGTGGAATTTGAGCATGTTTAAAAATAAACACGAGACGAAATAAAGGCCGCTTTCAGAAACATTCCCAACCATTTGAGCAAGATGCCATTTAGATCTGCTACCGGGGTAAAAAAACGCAAGTAATGTGTTTTATTTTGAAAAGGAAACGGATCTTGTCTTTTGAGGGTAAAATGGACCTTCCACTGGATCACTAGTTCCTTGATGCTGGACTTTATCGATTGACAAACTTGTACTGAATACTTGAGTATTAACTCAACATGTGGTTTTTAGTATGGTGTACTGCACCTTTTGGAATTGTTTTCCCCCCCATCTACCAAAATAATTTGATTATTTCATGTCTGTGAAGGTTTTGAGATTTGGCACTAACTATATCTGGAATACCCTTTACCAGATACAGATGTTGGAGAGTTTTGAAATGTTTCTTGTGTAGACTGAATGTTACTGATTAACTAATATTATGTGTATGATAGTAGCTTTTATGGTCTTTTTTTTTTTTTTAAATTGTCCCCTTTACTCCCTTCCTCAGATGAGAGGCTGACAGCGGTGTATAGCTGACGACCATGCAGATTGCGTGACTATAGGAGTTTAACAGAACAGGTGAGTCTGACCGTTGATGCTTTGTAACCTGCCTTATCCTCTTGTTCGGTTAACAGATGCCTATCTTGCCATGGTACTCTGTGACCGTCTTGTTTAATTTCCTCCTACACAAAACCACCACCACTTAGAGGCCCAAATGAAATCATTTGCCGTGTCCCTTAATTTGTCAATGAAATGCATCAGTCTCTCCGTGACCGTGACCAATAACAGATCAAAGGTGAGCGCCTTTCAGGACTCACTAGCGAGGATCAGAGCTAGGGATTTCTATGGGGAAAACTGACGATGTCTTCTTTGAATATTACCGATGGGATTGTTTTGTGCGTTCCAGGCATGGGAAACTCCGAGAGCCAGTACAGCGTTCAAGAGTCCAGGAGCGCCGGCTTTGTCCACCCCGGCAGACAGAAGCCCTATTCACTGAAGCTTCGCTCAGCCAAAGAGGAAGTTTTGTCACCCCATGGTTGGTGGAGGGCGGGATCAGCAGTTTCTGGTTTCAAAACCAGAGCGATGAGCCGTGGCTGTTTTTCCCAGCCGAAGAGCAATCAGTCCTATATGTCACGCCATTATGATCTCGTCACTAAAGGGAGAGAAGGGAAAAGTGCTGGTGGTCTGCGGAATGGTTTATCTGAACGTCTGCGATCTAAAGGGCACGGGGTGCCCTCTGAAAATGGCTGCCATAAGAGTCCCGGGCAAAACGGAGACACCAACTACAGTAGAAGAGATTGCAACGGTCATTCGGTAAATGGGCACAGGACCCCCGAGAGGAAGTTGAGGCTGGAGGAAGCGGAGGAGCAGAGCAGCCCCAGGGTCGTGATCAAGAGTGACGGCAGCGTGCGAGTAGACTTCAGCAGCTTCTCCAGCAGCTCCATGCTTCCGGACGAGAGTGCAGGGCCTGTCCAGCTGTTGAAGTTCTCACCCACACTGGACTCCACAGCCACTCCGTCATCCATCACCCACAGGTCCGAGTCTGATCGCGACGCTACCAGGAACAGCAAAGGTAGCTCGTTGAGCTCTGAAGGCTCCTGGTATGACTCACCCTGGGGCGGCGAAGCAGAGCTGAATGGCGGTGACGGTACCCCCTCCAACCGGGTTTCAGAAACTCCTCCACCTGTACATATGAAGTTTTTGGATCCGCAAATACCTAGTATTACAATAACGGATCTTTACAGAGACCGCAGCGTGACTGCCACCTTCCCCACTGCCAAGAATCTGCAACTTTCTAACGATGTGCCTTTTAAGCACAGATCTTCCTTTCTGTCTGTGATGGAAGAACCTGCTGTGGAGGAATGCCCAGGCGCCAAGCACTACTCCTCTTTTACGTTGCCTTGTCGCAAGCCCAAATCCGATACGGAGAACACTGGAAAGAAAGAATCCATCAGAAACCCAATGAGAAGGCTCAGTGATTGGACTGGAAGCTTGACCCGGAAGAAGAAGCAGCAGAAGGTAAGAGTGCATGTCCTACAATAACCACCACCACGTTTGCACGTCAGGATGGTGAAGGCGAGTCCAGTCACTTCCTCCATCAGCTGCCGTAGCCTTTGTGGCATGTGCAGATTAAATGTTGGGAACAAGTTTAATGCAAGGGCGTTCCCATTTTCTGCAGAGCCGCTTCTCTCAAATGCAGATTCCCTCAGTATTTTTGAAGCTTTTCTGAAACCAGTAATTGCCTGACTAGTAAGATTTGATTACCCAGGATTCGTGCAACAGGCTTCCTCTCATTATCAGTGTTTGAAGGAAAGAGAAGACAACCGGCCCTCTTGGTCAGTGTCTCCTCTACCTTTACATGCCTTGTATTTAGAGCAAACCAACAGAGATGGACTGTTGGTTTCTTGGCTGCCACTACCTGGGCAAAGGGCCACGGTGGACGTTGTTTAGTCAGGAGCGGAACACTGTCCCACGTAGAGAACAATATTGCTCACCACACTATGCCAGGTGGCAGAGAGTGAAGCCGCAGGGCATTACCAAATGAAAATCGTGACCCATCAGAGCAGACCTTTGTGGCATGGACACGCTGATGAGCCTGGAATGTGCGTGGAATTTGGTTTGTAAGGATGAAAAGTCGAGGATTTCTCAACAGAGGCCACGTTCATTTCTGGGTGGGTATTATAAAACTGCATGGTGCACCACTGTTATTTATGATGATATCACTACTTTTCCAGCACAGCTTTTTGTGGAAACGGCTGAGCTTTTTTTTTTTTTTGACCCGTGAATCTAGTATTTCAATAGTAATTCTTGTGTAAACGCTGTCTTTTCCATTGTAGGTTTTAATTTAGATTTGTTTTGCATGTGCATTTAAGCCATTTGGGACTGTAACTTTGTAGTGTATTGTCATCACCCCTGAAGGGTTTGTTTTCATGTTTCTAAAAACATTCCCCCTTCGCTTTGTTTTAGTCACGTCACGGCTGCCGTCGGTAATGTTTGTGACATTCTGTGCCTGCTTGAGAACTGTCAGGTGTTACTTCTGCTCGAGCTGTGTGAGACATTTCTGTGGTTCAGATTCTGAGGCATGAGCTACTTGGCGGCGAAATACGTATCACAAGGAGCCAGTGTCCTCTTTCTGTAAGAGGACACCAGTTAGCTATTGCCTTGTGGATATCAGAATAGAGTCTGAAATGGCAGTTGTGGCGGTGACTCAGTGTCTGTGTGCGTGTTTATAAACAGTCGTGTATTAAAGTTTCTTATGCCGGTTTCTCTAAAAGGATCGAGATCTGTCTCGGTTTTGCATTCCCATTATCTAATACCTATCCATTAAAGCTGTAATGTAACCTACTTTTGTTTGATCTGTAGTCTGAGTTGGGTGTGAATCTTTGTGAATCTATTACACAACATCCTGTGTTGTCATCGAAATATCGTCAGTTCTCATACGCTTTTATATATATATATATAATTTAATGTAATATTTAAATATTATTTAGAAAAGACATGCTAATCTGCAAAAGTTTTTTTTTATTTTTTATTTTACACAATTTGACAACAGTTCTGTTTTTTTTTTTCTTTTTTTTTAACCGTTTAACAATCAGAACTTTTTCATAAAAATATTACTCTTTCCTAACCCAAAAGAGACCTGATTTTACCTTCCCCGTCTTGTAGGATGTCATGTTTACTCGCACCCACATTTGCCCTTGTGGGACTCCACACACGATTATTCAGCATGTTCTCTACTCAAAGCAATTTATACCTGCGTGGAGAAACGAGGTCTAACATAATCTTGCTTTCATAACCCCCCCACCTGGTGCACAGACCTTAACTGTGCCTTGGGGGTCAATCAGAGCTTTCCGAAGGGGCATCTGAGCCACCCTGTCCCACCCCTTTTTGTAATTAGAGGCAGCTGGTGAAGAGATGCAGACTTTAAAGGAGGGTTCTAGGGAAGAGCCCTTGCGTCCAGGTTGCTTTTGAAGTGCACTCCTCTGTGTGAGCAGCAGAGAATCAATGCTCTAATGTAGTGGAGTGCAGGAAGCCATTCATTGCCATGAAAGAGAATAATCTTGTGAAGAATACTACACAGCTGAGAATGGCCTCATGCTCTTCATGTAATTAATAGGCACTCTGAGTTTTGTTTTGTTTTTTTTTTTTTTTAAAGAAGTTTTGGCTCTTGTATCTTTCCACATTGTGGGAGAGTTTAAATGTGTTTACATAAATGTAACATGCAAATGCACATGCAAAAAATGGATATGTATATGTGAAGTAGAAATCATGAAATTGTGCCTGATATTTAAATGGCTAACAGCACACAAGCAGCTGCCGTTACGTGATAATTGAGTTTTAAGCTATACTACAGTTGTTATTATTAATGCCTGGTTCAATTGCACTGTAAAGTTAGCCCTAAAACTCTCAGTCTCACAGTATTGCTTTGCTCACCCTTTGTCTTAGGAGCCAAGATACAAAGAGCCTATCGATTGCTTTGACAGCGGGGTGGATGGCCTCACTGCTGATACGAGCTCTCCCTCGCAGGTCTCCAGTCTGCTGTGGTACCCCAAGGGTCAGTCTCGGGCCCGCTCCCACTCCCAGGCACTGCCCTCCCGCAGTGATTCAGCGGGTGCTCTCCACCTGGACATGGGTGCTCTGAGGCAGAACATCTATGAGAACTTCATGAGGGAACTAGAGACTGGCCATACAGGGGCAGGAAGTGGAGGGGAGGAGCGGGGGGAGAACTCCGCAGAAGAGTCTGAGAGTAGTAGTCAGGAGACACTTGGATCTTTGGAGCAGCTGGACTTGCTGTTTGAGAAAGAGCAGGGCGTGGTGAGGAGAGCTGGATGGTTGTCCTTCAAGCCCTTGCTTACTCTTCACAAGGATCGCAAGCTGGAATTGGTTGGCCGACGCAAGTGGAAGCAGTACTGGGTAACTCTCAAAGGTAGGCACATGGATAAAGCTCCTGTAGAGTACTATTTGAGCTTTCCCTTGCTGGGGAAAACGTATTCATTATCGAAATATGTAGTTGTTGAGTGACTCATGGTAGCTCTGTAAACAATGCTAAGTACTGACATCGCACTGCTTGTGTTTTATGGATCTTCTTCCAGGCTGTACACTCTTGTTTTACAACACCTACGCAAAAGGCTCTCCAGAGCAGGAGATGGTTCCATGCTATGCCCTGCTGGCTGAAGACGGCATCGTTCAGGCTGTCCCTGAACACCCAAAGAAAGAGAACGTGTTCTGCCTCAGCAATGCCTACGGCGATGTCTACCTCTTTCAGGTCAGCCAAGACCCACGAAAACAAACTGATAACGGAAATAATTATCAGAGAGATGGAAGGCGTTTGGAGTGGTTTATAATCGAAAAGGGATCGACTTTAAGGGCTTAACAAAGTTATACAATGTCATTCGTATCGGACCACATCTAATGGTACAACTAATTGTGTCTTCATTTGCTGTCACCTTGTTTGAGAATAACAGACAAACCATTTTACATATTTCACTGTTCCTTTTGCCAGTGTGCAGATGAACATTTTGAAGGCCATTTCCTTCTATCCTCTTTCCACAGGCCACCAGTCAGACAGACCTAGAGAACTGGGTGACGGCTCTTCACTCTGCCAGCGCGTCCCTGTTCGCTAAGCGTCATGGGAAGGAGGACACTGTGCGCCTGCTCCGCGGGCAGATCCGAGCTCTGCTGCAGAAGATCGACATGGACGGAAAAATGAAGAAGATGGCTGAGCTCCAGCTGTCGGTTGTTAATGACCCCAAAAACAGAAAGGCCATTGAGAACCAGGTGAGGGAGTGGCTTTCAAGAATGAAATATGTCACTGGCTCGGATTTTAATTTTGTTCGAAATTGGCAGTGTCGATCTGTGGTCAGTCACAATGAATTCTGGTTATACTTGTATTGAATTTACTGACACACACACTCGTCTTCACTTTGTATACGTGTGTCCATCTTTATTGCATGTAGTGTAAATATTAGAATGAGGACCAGGTAGTCTAAACCCCAATACTTTGACGCTCTCTCTAGAGCATGAATCCGTGTGCAGTTCTTTTCCCTTTGTCCCTCATAACTGACAGCTATGAAATTATGAATCACATCAGACAAACTTTAGATGCTCAGAGGTCATAAATCAGCTGGCTGGTGATACTTCCATGTCAGTACTGCTGTTTTCTGTTAAGTCATGCTTATTCTCCATGGGAACTGAAGCCAGTGAAAGGGTCGGAAAGAGGTCAGAGTGCACTGGGCTAGGGCCTCTGCCCCAGTTAGGGGGTACCAGGCGGTGTATAAAGGATTTGGGGAGGGCAAGAGGTTAACCCAGACCTCTTTGAAGTCCTGTCTCCGTCAGTTATTGCCAGCTGAGTGTTTTTTTTTTTTTTTCTTTTGTTTCTCTGTCCCTTCCCTAAAGATAATCATAATTGTCTTGCGTTTAATTCAGTTCCTGCATTTGATTCAGTTTACAGCAACTGGTGTTTATACCAGAGGCATGAAATAAATGGGACCCTATCTGCACAGAAAAAGGCTGTTTCCAAATGGTTTTTAATGACTCTGGAGGCATGGCTGAGTGGCAGTGCACTGTGGCCTGATGGGTCCAGCATGTGGACTGATAAATGCACTTGGAAAGAGCTGTGTTTGGGGTAGACTTCTGAATCACTCAGGAATCCAAAAAATAAATAAACATGAAAATTTAACAGTGCTTAACTGTAGTGCCTATCTGTTATGAAACCATGATGAGAGAGTCTGGAGCAACACGATTGTAGTCCTTTAAGTTTAGACATTTAGTAGATGTTTAGGTGTCTTAATTTATATGTTCTTAAGTGATCTGAGCTGCATCGGTGAATCTCTGGAGTTTGAAATGTCCAGCAGTCCAGGTTTCACAGATGCTGCCCCTTACTGCCTAATCCCTGCATGCCTTTCACATTCAGCGTTTCTGATGTGGATGTGTTGAGCTGACAGGATTACTATAGTGCCATGTGGCTTGATTTAATCTTAATGAGGCATATTTTCACTAAAACCCACAGCTCTGTGTTTAGTTATCCTTTCTGATACAACTGCCAGACACTCAGTCAACAAATAAAACCACCCTTTTATGTCACAAATAGGTTCATTAATCCAAGGTTAGGACAATGGCCATATCTGATCATCAAACTTAAAATGCATCTTACTGGTTTCTATATGTTGTATTCAGAAAATATTACGAATTGTGGGTCCTGTCCTTCGCTTCACATGACTATAATGGCAGTGTGTGGGATTAGACGGAGATCCTGTCCCTGCCCCTCCTGCATCAGTACCAGTCACCCCAGTGCCCTCCACACACTGTTCCCAGTCACGGCCCACATCTGAGAGCAATTACTTCCCCACTGATTCACTTCTTCTCTCGCCTTAGTTCTTTATCTCTTAAACGCACCCGCACACTTAAACGCTCACTCACATGTCAGGGTTTGGACAAACCTGGCCTTCAGGATCCCTCAGAGACTGTCGCTCAGGCTATTTATTTAATGGTCGTTAACAGATCCAGCAGTGGGATCAGAATCTGGAGAGTTTCAACATCGACCTGTTCCGTATGCGCTGCTACCTAGCCAGCCTGCAGGGCGGCGAGCTCCCCAACCCAAAGAGTCTACTGGCCACCGCCAGCCGCCCATCTAAGACCACCCTGGGCCGACTGGGGATCTTCTCGGTCTCCTCTTTCCATGCACTGGTCAGTTCCCCGTCACGTGAGCAAATCACTGCACGTCTTCCACCGCTTCTAAACGCGAGCGAGAAGGTCGTGACGTAGACCTCCTCAGTCCTTTCCTCACCTCTCAGGTCTGCTCGAGAGACGAGTCCACGATGCGGAAGCGCTCGCTGTCCCTCTCCCAGCAAGGACGCAGACGGAGAGGCGTCTTCTCCTCCCTCAAGGGCCTGGACAGCCTGTCCAAGCGTGGCCGAGAGAAGAGACCCTCTGTTTCCCAGGTAACCACCTTCAAGACCAAGGCTGAGTCACCAGTCAGTGCTCTTTGTCCCACAGCACGAGACAAATGTGTCCCAGATGTGTTACAGTAACCCTTTTATTTGAAGTCTTTACATGTATGTGAAAATTGTTGTTTGTTTTTAAATCCCTTAATTTAACTGGTTAGGGGGTTTATTTGGTCCAAGTTGGCTGGATTACAGATTTACAGGTTTATTGGTTCCAAACAGTCCAAATAATTGGGTTCACATGCTTGTGGATTTAAATTCTGTATTTATACATCATGTCGGTAGGGACCCTGCTCATGCAGGTAGAAACTTGCCACTTTTGTAGATCTTTTCAGTTGGCTGATTATTACCTTGAGTCATTTATTTATTAATGATGTTCAATCTTCCAACTCTGCCTCCTCGCTGAGAAAAAAAAAACATGCTAGCTAATATCAATTTAAAAATATTTAATACCTGGAGATTTTGATGATGTTTTCTGCCTTCCCCCTCCTCTTCCTCATGCTGAATCTGTAAAACTGTTTTCCACACTAGTCTCAATTAGTGTTTCCTTTGTTTATAATTGACTATAAAGTGCTTCCACGTATTGTTGGTAAAAGCTCCTCCTCTCTTTGGCTGTACCTCTCCTTGGTGACAAGGACTGCATCGATATGAGCTACTGTTCTCGCACTAGCCTCGCTCAGGTAAGACCACGCGGCTGAATTCGTGCATGGTGTGGTAGTAAAGCCTGATGCCTGGGGCCTTGTGTGGTTCTCTCCAGGGCTGATCGTAGCAGTGCGCGCCCGCCTGCCTACCGCCCTTCCCCAGAGTCGCAGGCCGTCTCCGTCCCAACTGGCCTTAACTCTAACAAATCAGCACGTCGTCGTGGTTTCGGGAGCGGCCCTGTCCCATGCTGACATGTGCTGTGTGATGGGAGATCCAGCCGGCTTGGCTAACGAGTCCAAGTCATTTCGCACCGCAGAAGGTAGTGAGAGAGAGAGAGAGAGAGAGAGAGAGAGAGAGGGAGATGGATACGGATCATAAATTATTAAAAGCCATATGTGGTAAATTGCAGCCTGCTGTACACTGCCCTGCAGCGACAAACAGATGGTTTGTATAAGAGGCCTGTGTGAAGCGCTAAATATTAACCAGGCCTACCTTGATATGAAGCCTTCAGCATCAGCCCTCAAGTCAAAGTGTCTGGGGTGTTTTTTTCTACCTCTTTTGAGGTGTCAAAACCTGTCAGAAAGCTGTTTAACTCCTCACAGGGAGGACCGGTTTGTATGAGAACACTGTTCATCTCGGCAACATCCAAACAGACAGAAACCTGCAGCTACGTCGGGTGGTTAAGGTGGTACTAAAGAGGGTGACGTCTCGGCTCCGGTTGCCTGTGGCCCGCCGGTCCGCGAGGTCTCGCTGAGCGATCTGTCAAACGTCCCCAGTAACGCGGTTTATTCATATTCCCATTAACACACGGAAGCACCGGTCGGCTCGACACCGCCTCACAAAGCGCACGGGCTCGTCCCAGAAAGCGTTCCCACGGGGACCACAGTGCCGGAATGGCGCCGGTATTAACAGGTCAAGCCGCTACATCCGGACCTGCCGTGCCTTGTTCCCTGCCACCACCCACCCCCACCCCCCCGTAGCGCACCTCAGCATGTGAGCTCTGCCCGTC
>JAOXYF010000011.1:13679482-13692794 GCA_028565775.1 Sternarchorhynchus goeldii | reverse complement strand
CTCTCGTCACTCTGCTCACTCTCGTCACTCTGCTCACTCTCGTCACTCTGCTCACTCTCGTCACTCTGCTCACTCTCGTCACTCTGCTCACTCTCGTCACTCTGCTCACTCTCGTCACTCTGCTCACTCTCCTCACTCTGCTCACTCTGCTCACTCTGTCCAGCTTTTCATTAAGAAACAGTTCTCCTGCAGTAATGTTTACTTTGCTTTTGGTCATCTCTGCCAGATAGAGGCTGACTAAGACTTTTATAAGCCTAGGTGTTGATGGGGCCCCCCCCCTCCTCCTCCTCTGCTTTCAGATCTTTGACGGTGACGGAGGAGAGCAACTTGGCTATCTCCCTCCTCACAGCAGTGAGGTAAGACGCTGCCGGGAAACCTACTACAGTTCACGTTTGCATTTGTTCTCTGTAATTTGTTTTAAATGTTAGGTACGGTTGATTTTTAGACACACGTTTTGATTTCCATAATTGACACATGCTCAGAGAGGGATGGTTTTCCCCCATGTCTGGTTTTTGTCTGACTCAGACATATTATTTTTGATCACATTTGGTGTAGTGTTTCGTCCAGAAGCACTTCTGATCTCTGTACAGATACAATGCTCCACATTCATGTGGCCATGCATTCACTTTTGTTCCATTAATGGTTGAATCCAACGCTAAACAACATATGCACAAAGATTCTCTTTCATACGAGCACATTTCAGAGATGCTCATTTCCTGTGTTTAATTCCTCTGGCCTTGCAGATGTGGACACATGGTTGTCAAAAATGCTTAAAAGCGATGAAAAATGAAATAATAATTTAGTTTTTACTGTTTATTCTGATCTCCCACTATAGTAAATACATCTTGTACTGTAGATTCCACCTACATTTAATGTAAGTGTATATGTATTTATGCTAAGCATGTATTTATCCATGTGCTTTATTTATATATACATTTTATATATAAATATAAACATGCAGTCATAATATTGTCTGGTTGCTAAGCTGTAAGGTTTGAGGACTATTTTGGTATGGAACTTTCTTCAGACATGAAGATCCTGTACTGCTTTGTTCCATCTTTAAAAAGAAGTGGATGGAGGGTTAGTTTCTATAAATGTTCACCCACCATTCAGGAAAGGAAAGTCTGAAGTAAGGGTTTTGTTGGGCATGTGTGCGTGTGCACACACACACACACACACAGCACAGTGGCTGTAGGGTATTTGGCCTTGGCGACTCATGGAAAGTTGACAGTTCGAACACTGCGGGCAGTATGGAATGAATGAATGCATGCTCAGTCATGCTGGTCAGGGGAGTGTTGGCATGGCAACAGGCAGTGCACAGACGCAAAGTCCTCCTGACCACTTGCGCTGGTCTGAGAGGCCCAGCAAGGCCCCAAAGTCTTCCCTAAGTTGACCTTTTAGCATCTCTTCAGACATTTCCATCATTGCTTCAGTAACTACGCTGTCAGGACCAGCTCTGCTGAGGTTCGAGCCTGGCTTGCTGGCCGGTGACTGAGCTGAACTTGGTTGCAGGCCAGTTGCACGTTCTTGCCAGGATACCGGGGCCTTCCCTCTTGGCTCCGGGTTCCTTTTTAAGGTAGTGTTCGGAAAACCTTGGGAGAGTCTGATGAATGCTTGTCTGTGTCAAGACTTGACTTTCCAACCGACAGGGTGACATGTTTTTCTCTGACTGAGGACACTTGTGTTAATTTTGGATACCAAACACATGAACACGACCAAATTCACCATAGTGTGTTTCATTCCAGCTGACCTGTGGCTAGACAGTTTCAGTGATGCATGTTAGTAGTTTACCTCAGTGAGTCACAATATATCCCTTGTACTGTTTACAAGTCTTGAATCATCTTATAACTGCCAGTTTGGCATCCCCTGAATAATTTATGAAATATCCTATCTTTACAGGTCTGGCTTTGTTTTCTAGAAAATACGTGCATTGCCTTTTCTGCTTAGTCTCCTGGCTAAAGAGAATTGTTTTGGATCAGTTTTAAATTTATTTTATCTTATGAAATTGGTTATAATCCTGCTTGCATTCAAATGGCGTCTTTTGCCAGTTCTGATAGATGTTTCATAGTTGCCCACAGACATAAATGATGCCAATTTCTAATCAGTAATTTAGAAGCTACATGATCATTATAATCAGAATCATCCATAATGAGCACAGATCACGTGCTATAATTTCTAAATGGTTAGATTTGTGGCAGCTTGTTCCCTGAGATGAAACTCTGCCAAGTTTTGCATTTGGTCTGATGAAATGCATCTGACTTTCTTTTGTGTGTGTGTGTGTGTGTGTGTGTGTGTGTGTGTGTGTGTGTGTGTGTGTGTGTGTGTGTGTGTGTGTGTGTGCGTGTGTGTGTGTGTGCGTGTGTGCGTGTGTGCGTGCGTGCGCGTGCGTGCCTGTAATTTCTTCTCTTCCATTCAGAAACTGGATGGTTTAGGTGATGTTTACTCAATAGCACCACCTGAAGGCAACCACTGGGATAGCAGTTTAGAAACTCCAACCTACGTGTACATGCCAGACTGTCAGGCGGTTCCAGTCCTTCTAAAAGGCCAACAAACAGTCACAGATGTCCTTAATATGGCCTGCAAGGTAGAGCATCAAAGTGTCTGGGTACAATTTGTCATTTAAATGGAACGACACACACTACTGTCAGCGTTACAGAGAGGAGACGTTAAGGTGGCAGATACTAATGGGATTCAGATTACTCTGTGCATGATGGGATTTTACAATCAAAGCTTTCCAGGAGATGTGCGAAGCCTCAAGCAGCGCTAATCTTATTAATACTAGAGCCCAAAGCACAGCCTTCCTGTGCTGTGACGTGGCAATACAGATGTGTCTTTGTAGCTGTGCTGTAAGCACATCTGTACAGCTTACAGCACACATTGTTCTGTACACACATTGTCTGAACTTTTTGTGATTTGGTAAACATGCACGACCTCTTCAGTTTGTTCTCAGCTCTGTGTGTGTGTGTGTGTGTGTGTGTGTGTGTGTGTGTGTGTGTGTGTGTGTGTGTGTGTGTGTGTGTGTGTGTGCATGCTTATTGCAGAGATGCTGGGGTAACAGAATAATGGTCATAGGCACATGGGCATGATCATTAAAAAAATGTCATGTGTATGCAGGCTTTGAAAGCCCTGTTCTATTGTCCTGTCCTGGAGTTTGACAGCACTGGCACTAACAACCAGTTTATTTTAACCCAAATTACATTCACTTTGGGATGTGATGCCACCATCTGATGATTGTCAGTACTGCACCAAAGGCTTTTCTGTGGTTCATTAATTAGTAGGGTTGTGCTCTCCCCCCCTCTCTCTCTCTCTCTTATTAATACATATCTAAATTATTATTATTATTATTATTAAACTATTTCTGTAACTGCAGACTGACCTTTCCAATACTAATATCACAGAAGGTTTCAATGTGTAAAGGAACCTTGCATTTAAATTCGTTTGCTTTTCAATAACCTGTTTTAATGCACCACGACACTCCATTTGCAGTATGATACAGTGCTCCCACCGGGCGGGATGAAGCCTGGGTGTGGATCAGGCCCCTGGCTGCTAAATGCACTGTGTTTACGCATATCTCTGCATCTCAGGTGAGGGACCTGGATCCCGCTCAGCACTGCCTGCGCCTGTGGCGTGGCACTGATGACGGCGTGGAGGTGTGCTCTCCCGCAGACCGCCAGCTCCTGCAGGACCTGGTACGGCCCTCTGAGCTCCAGTGGCAGTTATAGTGTTAAAGGCACAGTGTTTAGCCAAAATGACAGCGCTAAGCTAACAGAAGCCTCTTCCCCTACCCCGCAGTCCTTCACGCGCCTGGAGGTCATCTCCGTGGATGTCCGCACGCTCCATATGAACAGGCCCTCTCTCACGGGGGACTTCGGTAAGCGACTTCGCGCTTCTACAGGGTGTAGAAGAAACCCGCCAGGTTTCTTCACCGCACACGCGGCCTCTAACGCGATGCTCTCCTGCCTTCCAGGGTTTGCTGTCACAGGTCACGTGGACAGCCTCCGTTGCAGCCGGATCTTTGTCAGTGAGGTTCTCCCTGACGGAGTTGCCTTCAGTGAAGGTGTTGCTATGTACACTGTGTTGCTATGAATACTGAAGAGAATATTAAGTAAACCTCTACTTATGCAATTTTTATTTCCATAGGGATAAAAATTCTGTTGAGGTTTTTGTGACCTTAAATTTAACATGTGTAGTTTGGGTTTCCCTATAAAAAATATGACCTTTTTGCCCACTAGTATATGTGGAGTATGTGGTGTTGATCCTCGCTAGCAGTATTCAGTTGTGTTTTGGTTTCAGTTGTGTTTTGAGAAAACTGCTTAAAAGTGCGGCTGCGCTTGTGTGTGCGTGTGCGTGTGTGTGTGTGCGCGCGCGCGCGTCAGGTCTGAGGCCGGGCGACGAGATCCTGGTTCTGAACGGCCATGAGGTGTCCTCCCTGGACCTGGCTCACATTCAGACGCGCTTCAGTGAACAGACGCTGCGTCTGACCGTCAGACGAGACCTGCCGTCACACGGCCCACGAAACCCAGCGCCCACTCAGAAGCAGAGCGGCCAGCAACTCCTGAAGGACTTCCTCTACAGCCGCCACAGGGCCAAGTCTGCTACAGGTGTGGAAGAAGCACTCGCGCGCACACACACAGACACACATGGCCACTCTTATACTCGCTCACACACACGCCCACTCTGGCAGACACGCCCACTCTGGCACTGTCGCACACCCACAAACATGCTCACACATTCATGCTATTTTTGCAAAAGCTGTGTGTGTGTGTGTGTGTGTGTGTGTGTGTGTGTGTGTGTGTGTGTGTGTGTGTGTGTGTGTGTGTGTGTGTGAGCATACATACGTGCATTGGCACATGCTTGCGCATTTGTGTTTGCCTGCTGGTTATGTAGAATGAATTAAATGGTTATGCACTTCAATAAACCAAATTCCTCATTCAACCGTTAATTTCATCAATACACAGATGTACTTCTTCCACCTTGCCTGTCCTCAACACAGCAGCCGTCTGTGTTCGTTACACATCTGGCGCTCGTCACACCTCGCCACAAACTTCCCCTTTCACATCACCTCCTTCCTCTTACTGGTATCGTCTTTTCTTACTCCGACATTCATTAAAAAAACCAGTAAGCAGTAATATGTTTATAGCTTGGATGGTGTAAGGTGTGTGGCTGTGTGCTCTGGGACCAAGGTGTGTACGGAACAATCTTTGACGCATCCCTGGTAGGTGACGGATATACTGAAGAATTTTGTAGACCGAAGAGTGTTAACTAGTACTAATATACTGAAGGATTTTGTAGACAGGATAGTTTTAACTAGTACTAATGACCACCTTTCAGTACTTCAATGATGTTCAGAAGTGATTAAAAAAACACTGTTTTACAAGATCTGATGGAATTAGACTTCCTGTAATTTGCCTGTCATAAAGCTTGTGGTAACAAACCTACATGTGATAGCAGCCTGTTGTAAATATATAGTTTGTTTGGTCACTGGTTCTTCTGCATGGTGAGATCCCACCAGCAGCCATCAGTTCACGAGAATTTACCAAGTTTGTGACATTACAGCAACACCATTAATATATTACTGGTGGAGAGGATAAAGACAATTCCTGGTTAGTTGAGCAAGCCACAAGGAAACATCAAGATGGTCAAGCAAGATGAAAAAATTAACCACCTAAATCACTCATTTTAATGAATGTTACAGGTTTCTGTAAAAATGTGCAGTGACGTTATGAATGGGGTCGACAAATTCAAAATCAAGATGCAAAGTAACATCCAAAAGTATTCTTGGACAGTCATCTAACCCTAACCCTTACCCTAACTCTGGCTCTGACCCTTACCCTTGCCCTTACCCTTGCCCTTACCCTGGCTCTGACCCTGGCTCTGACCCTTACCCTAACCTTGACCCTGGCTCTGACCCTTACCCTAACTCTTACCCTTGCCCTGGCTCTGACCCTGGCTCTAACCCTAACCCTGACCCTGGCTCTGACCCTAACCCTAACCCTGACCCTGGCTCTTAATATCCTTCCGATCAGCGCTAGACCGGCCCAGAGACTAAAGTATAAAGATACTTCACTGTGTACACTCAGTCTGGGGTTCAGTTGTTACGTAAAAAGCAAATAATTGTCTCAAATTGCGTTTGTAGGTTTCCTCAACCATTTCTGAAATGGCTCTACATTCTGCTGTGTGTAGATGAGAAAGTGGACCTGCTGACATGAGAAATACGAGTTTCACACTCTCCGTCAGTAACAGCCCAGCCAGGAGCCGGACGCCTGTCGACACTGACATGCCCACAAGCTCTCGCACACGGCTGCTTCCCCACGTAGTTGCGGTTCACGCGTAGCTCCAGCAGTAGTGGGTGCCGGCTGTGAACACACACACACACACACACACACACACACACACACACACACACCTACCGCCGAGGGCCAGCAAAACAGGCCGAACCATACTGCGTGTGCCGCACAGAACCACACTCTTGTAACACATGAGAGCTGAGGACTACACTAAACAGCCTGGAAGCAAGTTGGGCTTGTCAGTGTGAACGGGGAAAGGTGTTGTACAACCCTGGGAGCTGTTTTAAGAAGAGGGTAGAGAGAAGCGAACTAGCAGGAATTACATTTTAAGATTTGATGCATATTTAGGGATGGATTTAGATTTATTTCAGACATATTACACTATTTTAATCTTCAGTTCATTGAATATGGGGACATGAATTTAATTTAATATTTCCCTTCATTTCTTGAATAGCGATCGCCTTAAGCAAAGGTTTTGCTTTAGTGAGTCATGACCCAGTGGCTGCAGTTGCTTGCCGGTGCCTCTAGGGGCACTGGGTTTCCTGAGCAGGACTGCATTGCTGATGTGGCTCCTGGTGGGAGATCACAAACCCAGACTACCTGACACTCGATTTAATGGAATCACTCATGCTGAGGTTTCTTATTATACACCTAACAATGTGTGGAATGATCCACACTCTTAAGGCAGCTCCACAGGGAAATGTCTATTTATACACAGCTCAAGTCAAACAAGCGTTCTCTGCCTACTTACGTGTGAGCCGCCGTGTGAGGTTGAGCGAGAGGGAGACTGTCGGAGAGCTTTGATCCTTTTACACAGAGGGTTAGAGGAACGTAGTTATGGGTGCCGAATTAAAAATGCGTTTTAAAGGTTTGTTTCATATTTATATTCATGTCTGCAAATGTCTTGATCTTGAGCTTCTCCTTCATACTTATCCAAGTTCTTACAGTGCCTTTAGCAAACAAGCGTGTGAAGTCTATGTACATCTTACTGCACCTGCGATGAACAGGAAGCAAGTATGTTCCCCACCTTCCCTCCATCTAGTGACAGTAGCAGCAAACATCTGAAGGACCCTGAGAGCCAAAGCACTGTTGGTGGCTCAGGCCCAGGATGGGTTAAACCAACCAGGGGCGTTAAACACCCCCCCCCCCCCCTCCAGCCGATTGTGTTTAAGCAGCCTGTCCCTCTGTTGTTCCACAGATGTGTCGTGTCCGGCTCCAGCCGTAGAGAATGGGCTGCAACAGCCTCGCCGGAGCCTGCAGGCAGCGCAGCACAGCAAGGTAAGGGTTACCTCAGCCCCGCCCCTCGGTTACCACAGTTACCTCAGCCCCGCCCCTCGGTTACCACAGTTACCTCAGCCCCGCCCCTCGGTTACCACAGTTACCCTCCAGCCCTTGCGGATTTTGATTTGAAAGTTAAAAAAAAAAAAGGAAGATCCTTCGTTTGTGCTTCTGGTGTTAAATTAGGAGCATCTTTTTTCCATTATTTTAAAAACCATGACTGCGTGCGTGTGCCTGCGTGTGCCTGCCTCCATCACGGCACACGTGAACCCTGTTGAAAAGCAGACAGGCCTGTCTGCAGCAAACGTACCAGCAATAGAGAATCGTGACGGAGAACAGCCTGAGCTTTGGAACAGAATTAGAGGAAGAGTGTAGGCGTTTTTGGCTTCCAATTGAACAAGCTTGATGGGTCCTTTTGTACTTGCAAGAAAATTATAATAATGCCACACAATAATTTTCTGCTTTTTTGTTGCCTCACACTCTCACACTTTAGGCTCTTCACAGCAAGTAGCGGCTGAAGCCTTTTAAGGAGCGTTGGTTTCTTTTGTCTCTCTTTATACTCTGCTCTTGATTGATACTGCAGAAGTACAACCAGTAGAACGACGGTGTATCACCATGATTTAAATGTTGGGCATAGTTCTGATTTCTGGACTCGCATTTCAGTGCTGAAGGAGTGAATGAATGAGAGGGGAAAATTCATAATACATCTAATATCTTCACTGCAGTCCTGGCACTCCTAACATGTTATGTTATTACAGCGGACGGTAAAATTGACCGCAATTCTTAATTTTCTCTCGCTCAATCTCAAGAACCCATGTGTTGTAGTCAGTAAAGGTGTTAGAAAATAGTTTTTTTTAATTATTATTCTTTTAAAATGTTTTTGTTATTCAAGATGTATTTATTATTTACCATTCAGATCGTTAGTCTAAGGTCTGTAATAACTGAACTATAACAGTGGCATGCTCCTTTAGTGGCTGTACCAGGATCAGTGCTGCCTGGCTGTACTGAGATCTCTCCGCCGTCACCCTGCTCCTGAGCTGGTGAGGTGGATTAGACAGAATATGCTCTTTCTGCCCTTTCTGTTTGCACATGGGGAGAAGGACAGGTTCCTCTGTGTGGTACTGAATTAAGGGCTAGGCTGCAGGCTGCATTAATGTGCGCATCCGTGATCTAGCGGAGACGTGGGGACTTTGGTATCCAGGGCTATTTCTCCACCTGGGAATAGGCATGCTGATCTGATTATTACCTTCACTATCATTATTTGCATCTTGAAATTTTCGGGCCTCAAGAGCAAAATTGCTGAAAAACAAACAAACAAAAGAACAGGGTATGACGTGTCCTCGGCCGTGCTGTGACTGATCGCAGAATGCCCAGAAGCTCCTAGTTCCTCTATCTAGACGTTAATTGCAATGCAAGTTGGAGATTTACTTGCTTGGGACGCCGCCCGAGAACGCTGACATCAGTTCACCGCAACTATCACAGGAAAAAAAGACAAGACAAGAGGATTTGACGGAGAGAAGAAGGTAAAGCGAGGTGTTGGCACACGGAGAAGTGTTGGCGTTCGTCCAGCCTTAATGGGTATGGCTGCTCCATCTGCTGCTGCTGGACACGTCCTAATATAGACTCCGTCTGGATGAGATGGCAGTTAATATTTGTTGAGTTGATGCGCGTGATCCACTGTGCGAGCAGTAATCGCCTGTCTCTCTCTCCCTGAGCGTGTGCATTTAGACCAGCGCTGCCTCTTACCCACCTCCAAGTTCACTTGTGAGAATAATGAAACTGGAAAGTGTGTTGTGGGGACGGGGGTATCTGCTTCCTGGCTCTGTTATTTTTGAATGTTTATAATAAACGTACGTTGAACATTTTCATTCTTAGCCAGTTACCTTATTCTTGATTGTCCCCAATCCACCTAAACCCCCCCCTCCCCTCCCCAGGAGCCAGTTCTGACCCCATTTGTGTCTGTATTTTGTGTACTTAAGGAAATGTTATTGGGATGACGAGGTAGCCTCATTTAACTTTACTTTTAATTGGTGTCAAATGTTCTCCAGATTGAGTTTATCCGCTGTGCTCCACTTGCCATTTGTTGGAACAAAGTAAACTGTTTTTGAGCCTTGATCAGGAAGCACACAGTCTTAGTGAACTTTAGCCGCTCTCAGCCAGGCCCGTGTGTTTACTCAGCTTAAACAGTCTCCAAAAGATGGCCCTTTGGACTTCAACTTTGAAAGGTCATTATCGGTGTTGTCACCCTTCACTGGCCATCGAGAGACCCAGAGACTGAAAGATGTATACCGTCTTCCATTTCTGCACATTTGTAAACGGGTAGCTGCTGCTTCTTACCTTGTGTTATCTCTGTTCCGGTGCAGTGAAGGCCGCTCAGATCGTTCCATGGAGTGTTCTTGCAAGGGCTGGAACCGAGTCTCTCTTACCCAAACATCCAGAGCACGAACTTCCCATAATACTGAATGTGGATTCATTATGAGCACAAAGGAAATGCAATACACAAGTAAAACAGTGTATGAGAGAGAACTCAGAAGCATCGATACCACGCTACAATCTAGAGTCCGTGTTATCGAAGCTGAACAAGCACCCATAAAACGTGTAATCAAACCTTCATTCATAATGCAGGGGTGTTTGGATCGCAGCAGCTGCCGGTTAAGGCACACGGCCAGACATGCTGCAGCAGCCACCTCTGGGTGTCCGTACATCCCTGAAATTTGGACGCCCTCCCCACCCCATCCCAACCCCGTCAGTCTCCCAACCTCCTGCCTCCAGGCCTGGGGGGGGTGTGTCCGCTAAACCAGTTGGCTAAGCACGTTAGATTGTGAGCCGTATAATAATCTGGACTTACCTGCTGGCCTCGTCTCAAAGCCGGAGCTGTGCTGCCGTCAGCCAGACGCAGGGCAGCAGGAGGTCAGCAGGCAGTAAGATGGAGGACGGGGTTCGACGATGGGCACCTGGGCGCCCCTCGTGGCGCACCAGCACCTTGAGAGCAAGGGCCGGTCCGGCCGCTGGAAGGCGTCGCCTGCGTCGCCTGCCAGCAGGTGGTGGAGGGATCAGTTGTCCTGGTAACCTGCTTTTGCCTTATTTACCAAAATATTCTTGCATGATGATGTGGGGGACTCATGTTTCTGTACGCATATGAATATAAAAAAATGAACTGGCGTTCATCTGTCGATCTGCTTGGTCCCTGTTCTGATTAGTCTAAATGTTTTATGTGTATCTGACTCGTAAGATGGCCCAGTGCAGCCTTTGAACTGCGCATTTTACAGTCTGGTCCTCTTGACGGATGCGATGAGGTCTTGTCCTATCAGGCTACGCTGGGATTTCCCCATTCACACCCTCCATTTACTACTATAAGGTCTTTGGTTTGCTCTAACTTGGGACCCACACATGGGACACCATTAGTAAAAAGCATGGGAACTCCTCAGAGAGCCAAAAGAATAATACTGGCTGAAAAACGAGCGCGAGAGCACTCGGTACGAACTGCAACGCTCACTAGTGCAGCCCTCTGTTGATTTATATGCTTGTGTCTTTTTATTTATTGAGCTTTAAAAAGAAGGTGGCAGCGTGGCACACTAGCCCTCACCTCAGAGATGAATCATGACCTGCCGGAGGTTTACTGCCGCGCGACAGGACACTTTCCACTAAGCAATGGGCAAAACTCAGACCAGGGACAGACCATATTTTACCTGTGCTGCTCTATCGGAGTCTTTTACCCAGCTGTTTTACCTCGGCTGGGGTCGCCCTTTACCAGCAGCGTATTAACAAGTTTGAATTCTGTCGTTAGCGGTCTGACGTCAGGGTGTATTTGCTAATAGCAACGCTTATCAATGCCTAAAACATGCTGGACATGTTTTATGTCTGCTAGAAGTCATTTGGTTGTTGCTGGTAAATGATTTGACTTTTGAGTAAATTATTTGAGTTATCCTTTGAGTACATCACTGGTTTTCGAATGGGTTGCTTGTTGTTTGAGCATTTGAAGTACTTAAAGTGTTTAGTTGAAGGCTAGCACGAAAGGGGTGAGGTTTGGTAGCTTAGCGCTCTTCCTCATGGAAAACGGCAACTGGAGCTAATCCTCTTCTTGGAAGACGTATACAAGTCGTCATCTCTCTACCCTCTAAACTACTTCTTATTACTTTATTAATATCAGCACTGCCTGCTTTGATTCACCTACATGGTTAATAACTAATACACAATGAATTGCATGATTGCATAGATCCCAGGACTGCTGTTGTTAATATACAGCTTACAGCGACTGAAATTGCGGCGGTTAAGCTGAAGGCTATTTAAGGCTAATAACGATCAGTGTGAGTGGTAATAACAAGTAACACACACAAGCGCTTGCACGCGCGCAGAAGACTGATTCAGCACTAAATATGCTTTGGTGGCAAAAGACATCGCCGCAAACCGCGTTCAGTAAATTATTCTTGCTTCATAAACTTTTAACTTCTTTTTTTTTTTTTTTTTTTTTTATACTTTTTCGATGTGCAAATGCGGAACTACTGAGATGCACTGTCAGGAGTAGCGCACTGAACTGGTAAGGAATGTTCTCAGCCAAGTCCAGATGTAACTAAGTGTTCTTGAGAGGTCGGGGGGGGGGGGGGGGGGTCAGGTTACACACGCAGTGCTGCAAGCAGCTTTGCATAACTCTACGGCACCTGCCCGGGCCTGGTGTCCCGTATGTGGAACAAACAAAGCCCCGTCTCACATGCCCGATGCCCTCCGAGTAGCTCCTGTCAGCTAATAGGGGTGTCGGATCCCTTTATTTTGAGGGGGCTTGAGACCAGGCTGCACATTTGGTCTTGTTTACAGTGTGTAGAACTTCGGATGGTCCATTTGGTGCCACAAACATTCATTGGCCAAAGGCATATTGTAACGGTATAGACATATTCTAACATCTCCCCCCCCCACCACAATATTACACATTTGTTGAGCACACTAAACTCCCTCTGCTCCCACCGTACAGTGTTTAAAGAGCGTTGGCCGTCCCTCCACGTTCTCCATCTGTTGGCCCATCTCAACAAGAGCTCCTCTTCATTGATCAGCAGTCATCTTCTAATGAACTCCATGATGTTTAACCGTGTGTGTGTGTGTGTGTGTGTGTGTGTGTGTGTGTGTTTACACTGGGGTCTGGTTTTTATTTTTTTGTTCCTCGTTTACTGTGCAGGAGAGAGTAGCTTCGGGTTCCTGCTTGAGTAGCTTTGCCCTACAGTGACACCACAGCTCTGGGGTCAAAATGCACAGTCTGGCTGGTTTAGTTGGCTGATTGTGATTGGGAGATCACTGATGACACGTCGATGCTGAATGCAGTTACTTTAAACATATATACATGCCTGAACTCTGTGTAACCAGCACCTAGTTATCTTTATGGTATGGTATGAAATGCTGGTTTAGCTTGTTTTCTGCATTTAAAATCAAGATCTCGGAGAACATGAACACCTTCAGCCTGTTTATGTAGGACTGCACCATTTGTTTTTTTTGGGGGGGGGGGTTCCAAAGAACAGGTACATGGCATTTCGCATAGCTCTCTGCTCTTTCTGGATAATCCATCTTTTGTGGTGAGTATCTCTTCTGCACACTGCTGTCAGCTTGGACACAGGCGCCAACGGCAGTGGTCACAGACCTGCCCGCACAACTACCATTGTGTCAGTGTTATTGAAAGGTCTTTGGCTGGGCGCCCAGCCTCTTCTTTCTGTGCTCTGTAAGCTGCGTGTGGCTGCAGGGAGACACTGCACTGGAGTCACAGG
>JAOXYF010000011.1:13664911-13675908 GCA_028565775.1 Sternarchorhynchus goeldii | reverse complement strand
AGTGGCCTCACAGGCTCTTCACCAGGACGATGGGCAGTGGCCTCACAGGCTCTTCACCAGGACGATGGGCAGTGGCCTCACAGGCTCTTCACCAGGACGATGGGCAGTGGCCCAGCAGTGGCCGTTAGCCATGCCAAGCTCAGATGTGCCAAGAAGGGAACAATCACACTGCATTTGTGGGTTCCTACTTACAGGACCCAGGCCTCTTATCCAGTCACATTTGAGAGCAATTTGACTATACAAATGCACTCATAATAAAGTGAAACCTCTTGTGAGCGCTGCCATTTATTTTAATGAAGAGGGAAAATGACGACGGGACATTTGGCAGCAGGAACATGCAAGAGGAACTCCATTAAAAAAATCCAACAGGGTGGGGTTTGTTTGTTGTATCTGTATTAAAGTTTAAAAACAATGAAAAGAAAAGAAAAAAAACCAGAATAGTTACTGCGTTGTTTATGTACATTTGTGCTATTTGTTTACTGATATCTTGAGAGATATCAGTAAGAGAAAGAGAGTGGTCTCTCCAAAGGCTTTCCACACACTTCCTGGTTTTGAATTGAAATGGATGTTTTTATTATTACTGATCAGGAAGCATGTTTTGCATCACTTGGCTTGCGTGATATAATAGTTTGAATACTTGCCGCAGTGTTTGTGTGGAAGCAAGGCCCCCCACAGTATGTGGGCACTGAGTCGGCTCCTCCTTCTCCCGTGCGTCCCAGAGCGTGGAGACGGTGTGTCCGCTGTACGGCTCCTTCCGAGAAGATCCGTCAGGACTGATGGAGGCGACGAGGGGCGGAGAGGCACCAGGGGCCGGCCTGCTGAGGCCCTGTCCGCGGCACATGTCTGTGACGGAGAGACTGCGGAAGGTCATCCAGGAGTTAGTGGACACCGAGAAATCCTACGTCAAGGTAATGGCTGCCAAAGGCCTCAGCGATTCACCGGTAACACGGTTACACAAGTAGATGGACCGGTCTATTAAAAACCACTATTGCGTTGTGGTTCATGCTGCTGTTGTGCCAGCTTTCCCTGCAGAGGTTTAACTTCGTTTCTAAAAACTGTTCACTTCATGTTTAACCATGTGATATTAATCCTACATAATTAATAAGTTTATTTTACATTTTTCCTTGATGTCTGCTGGCAGTAGTTGAACAGTGAATGAAGTGAATGTGTGGATTTATGTTCCAAAAATGTAATTCATTTCACGTGACCATTTTCTCTTTACGCATTAGAATTAAACGGCCCGTTTCTGTTACTGTGTCTTTAAGGTGTATGAGAGAAATGTTCTGATTGGCTGCCCTGTATTGTGCCTTATTCAGAAAGCCCTCAGAGCAGAAATACACCTCAGAACTACAGTGCAAGTGGGTGCACTTAAATTGCTGTAGGTTAGTTTAGATACGAGTTTGTAGATGTGCAAATGAGTTTATTCTCATGACATCAGACGGTGATTTCAAAATGGGCTGTTTCTGCAACTTGCATATAGGAACGTATAGACTGAGGGAATAAATTCTGTGTTAGTTTAACAGTATTTCCCTATTTCAAAAATCCATTTCAATAAAGCAAGAAAAATACAGTTTTTCATGATGGGGCCCTTTACAAAAGTAATGAAAATAGATTAGTTACATGTATACCAGCACTATTAAACTGCTCTAATTGTATCTTAAATATCAGGGAGCCTTCAACAGCAAGTAAGGTATCTCTAATAGTAAGGTATCTCTAATAGTAAGGTATCTCTTAATAGCTGATAGATGTTTCCAATGATCCTCTGAGGACAGGTGATTTAACTTTACATGCATGGGTAAAGAAGAAGCACCTCAGATGTGGGAGCGCATCTATTTTCTGGGTAATACCAGACCTGGGGGTGTAGATCCAAACAGCGGGAGGGATGGGCTGGGGTGGGGTGGGGTGGGGGTAGAAGTACCCTCCTTGAGTCATTTTTCTGGTTGCATCCAGCTGATGTTGCCAGTGAACCCTATAATAGCATTAAACCTGTGTTCTGATGATGTGTTCATCCTGGTTAATGTGTGTCTGGAATACAGCTGATTATCTCTGTGGCGGGTGATTTGTGCGGGATGCTGGGGGCAGGGGGTTGTCCTGCACTGGGGCACATGCCGTTTGCCCTGCGATGTGCTGTGTTGGCACTGGTGGGCTGCTCTAAATCAGCCTAATGAGAATATCCAGGCCGGCGCGCTGACAGCCTGCCAGAGCCTCAACTCGGGTACAGCGCTCAGAGCAGCAGCATCAGCCTGCGGGGCGGAGATGGGGGCGAGAGAGGGGGCGTTGGCGAAGATGGGGGGGCGGGGCAGGAGACGGGGAGGAGGGGTACGGTACCACTCTGAATGCCTCGGCCTCTTGGTTACAGCAGGATGTGTGGAGGACAAGAGAGATAGTGAAATAAGTGAATGTTTGTGTTCTTTATGTTTCCAATGGATAGAGTGCGATGGGAGACTGTTCGTGGTTTGAGGATTATCTATGTGCTAGAATCCTTGTGAGTGGAATTACATATGAACAGAAACCTGACTGATTTATCTCCTTATTAGGACCTGAGCTGCCTGTTTGAGATCTACTTGAAGCCTCTGCAAAAGGAGACATTTCTCACGCTGGATGAGGTAAGGCCACATCCTAACAATGCCTCTAATGTTTTAAGCTTAGAAGTTCTTTGATGATTCGATCTAAAGTCCTTTTGCAACTAATGCTAATGGATAGCAAGTTAGCATCCCTGGCCCCTGTACTGCAGTCCACTGAACTGGGTTTGACCCTGGAGCAGGATATCCCTGAGGAGAGATCAGTCAATAAGCAGAGAGGAGTGGTCACTATTAAAGAGCCATTAACACACTAAAATGTGCCCTTGCACAGAGAACCAAGACTCAGGAAATAAGTTGTTAAGTACTAATGCTTCTGAAGATGGTGACCTACTCAGACATTAAGGGCAGCATTTTAAATTTGAGTCACTACTCTAGATGTCCCAGGTTTACAATTCACTTCACATGCTTTTAATGTTTAATCCAGAGGTTCTTACTGGGAGCCCTCTGGGACTCCCAGCCCGTCCATGTATGTTCTGGTTCTTGAATCATCTCAGAATGAGAAACTCCACAGTCCTTGATTACCTTGTGGCAACTGGAACAGGGCAAATGCATGGTGGTCCTTTAAGACTGGTCTGAGACCTGTCTTGTTTTAAAACCCACTAGATTACACAGGGTAGTGCTTCTCCATATATAAATCGTATGATTTTAAGGTGTATATATACGTGTGTCTGTGTGTGTGTCTGTCTGTGTGTGTCTGTGTGTGTGTGTGTGTGTGTAAAAAATACTGCCTTTTTTAAAACTAAATCAGACCATGTGGATAAAGACGAGTTGTGTAGGAATGATGACATGGTTGGTTGTTGTCCAATTCCAGATGGAGAGTTTATTTGGTAGCCTTCCAGAGATGTTGGATTTCCAGAAGGTTTTCCTGCAAACCCTGGAAGAAAGAATTGCTTCCTCACCAGACTTTAGCACTCTGGAGACCCCTGTGCAGTTCAAGGCAAGAGACCCCGCAAACGCACTAGAACAGTCGCTCACAGTGCACCTTTAACACTTCTCATTTGAGAAATTTTACACTAAATTTCAGTATTATGATTAGCAGCAGAAAATAATGAATTGTAGTGAAGCACCCGTTCCATATTAATATTAAAGTAAGAATAAAGCATGAAATGTGTTTCTGTGGGTTTGGGCTGCTGTGTGTGCGCTCAGTAGTGGGAGAGATCATGGACGCTGGGATGGGAGAGGGATCAGTGGATCCCCAGTGCACACAGCATAGAGATAATTACAGAATCTCTCTCGCTGTGGTTTGGAAAGGCTGAACAATGCCCTGTTTTATTTTTAACATCCTGTCTGAACCTAATGATTCAGCACTTGTGATATAACTCTCTCTCTCTCTCTCTCTCTTTCTCTCGCTCTCTCTCTCTATTTAGAAGCTGCTTTTTTCACTGGGAGGATCATTTCTCTACTATGCTGATCACTTCAAACTCTACAGTGGGTTCTGTGCAAACCACATCAAGGTCCAGAAGGTTCTGGAGCGAGGTACTGCACACCAAACCTGACACTGAAGCTCTGTGATGTTTCACGTGTGTGAACGAGTGGAAGGGAATATGGTTGAGCCTTGAAAATAGATACCGAAACTCTGTTAAAACCATGGAATTTTTGGTAAAGCTCCAATTGAGTGGTGCTGTTGGGAGCTGAATGCAATGTATGTGTTATTGCATTTAAATGTGTAACTATGAATACATTAGTAGGCATCAGATGTGTATGATGGTTTATGTCTACACAGTGACGTCTGATCATGCGCGAAAACCAAACCGGTCCACAGATTTTAATACAAGGTCAAAATGAGGCTTTTGGCCTCCCAGCAGAATGCCTGCACTATAATGGGCACCGAATCATTAAAAGCTTACAGTACAGTAATTTTGAGAGTTCTTGAGTGTGTCTGAATATAAATGTTGAACTTGATTTATGCTTGCAACATTGGCCTGGTTTTCCACACTGGGCACACTGCCCAGTGACAGAATGAATGAGAGCTGGCTCGTTCATGGGAGAGGGGAGGGAATATGGGGGTTGTACCCCAGTGGCTCTTTAATGTGTCCCGTTACAAGATCAGAGCAACAGTCCTGCGAGATACAGAAATGACACTTTAATGAGGCAGGGGCAAATGTGGTGCTCCATTGAGCCCTCGCTCTATAGTACTGGCTTTGGGTGGGGCCAGGATCCTCCTCACACAGCTAACGCACAATGCAGCGAGTGTGTGCCTGACTGCTGTCAGCAGTCTTCGTAATTACACGTTCTCACATACCGCATCTGTTGTGCCAAGAGTTCTGCCGGTGTTGCGATAAAGTGCGTGTGTGTATTTGAGGGTGGGGGGGGGTGACTTGTTAATTGCCTGCCAATTACTATCTGAAGTGTCAGTGTGGTTGTAGTGTGGATTGCCTCAATAATTGCAGTAAGAGCTCAGCTTGAATTGAGGGGGGAGGTGTGGTCCGAACCCCCCCCCCTGACCGCCCTTCACTGCAGCAGAGCCGTGCGGTCTCTGTTTAAAGCGTCTCTGTTTAAACAGAGACCGCACGTGCTGCGGCAGTGAGACGGGACTCAATCCCAGCGGCGCGCTCTCCGGAAAGGGCCTCCGGCATGCCGTTCCCAGGCATCCGCAGTGTTGCCATTTTGCTGCAGTGATCATAAAGGGGGGGGTGGGGGGTGCGACAATGAGGAGCCTGTGCTGCCTCCCTGTGGACATGCAGGGCAGCGCGGGCAGGGCGCAGTCCTCTGGGGGGGAGAAGGCCTGAGCTCCATTCAGCGTGGCATTATTCTGTGTTCTCAGCTAAAACGGACCGAGCCTTCAAGGAGTTCCTTGACGCAAGGAATCCAACCAAGCAGCACTCGTCCACGCTGGAGTCTTACCTGATCAAACCAGTGCAAAGAGTGCTGAAATATCCCCTGCTGCTGCGGGAGCTCGTGTCTCTGACGGACACGGACAGCGAGGAGCACTATCACCTCACAGGTACACACACACACACACTGAATCATTTTATGTACTCATCTTGCAGCTGGGTTTTGAGAGTTTTTCAGGTGAAATTTTGTATGTGTCGTGTATCTTAAGTCATCTCACCTCATTGTACTGTAATTACCATCTTAACGTGTTGATTCATTTATTGTTACAGAGGCCTTGAAAGCCATGGAGAAAGTGGCCAGTCACATAAATGAGATGCAGAAGATTTATGACGACTATGGTGCAGTGTTTGACCAGGTGGTAGCTGAACAAAGTGGCCCAGAAAAAGAGGTACATCCTCGAGCACTACTGGTCTTTTAACACTTCCCTTACTTCTTTCCAACAACCCCTAGGTTATGTTACTACTAAATTTCCTTAAGTAGAATAAACACATAAACACACACACACACACACAAAACATTTATCTTTGTCTCTTAGGTCACTGAGATTTCCATGGGAGAGTTCCTCATGCATTCCACAGTGATCTGGCTCAACCCCTTCCCGTCTCTGGGTCGTATGAAGAAGGAGCCAGAGCTCACGGTATTCGGTGAGTGTGTGCGCACACAAACACACTCGCATGGCTCTTGGGGCAGCAGCAGTCTGATCTCCTGCTCAACAGTAGGCTGAGGTCCACTCTTGTTCCTCAATGATCCCAGATACATGTGGCTGCCACCCAGGCAAGTGTTACACTTCTATTATTCACCCTAGGATTCCTTCAGCCCTGAATAACCCTGTCATTTTGTCATTTTTGGAGACTGAAATTTAACTGGACTTGGATTTGATGGTCTTTAAAGCTATTTTTGGTGAACAGCTCTTCATAACTTTCCCATAACACTTTCCCATGCAACTGTACCTTCACAGGAGGATCGCTCTGTGGAATTTATTGTCAAAGTTCATGTAATGAATCCACGTTCTAAATGAATAGCAAACTACAAGAAAGCTATTATTAAGATAATACTTTAGTTAACAGGTGAAGTCTTAATACTTTCTAGGTTTTAATATAAGAGATTCTTTACTCTGTAAATGAGCAGGGTTCCACATATGTGTGAGAAGTACGTTCCCAGGACTAAACACTCTGCAGGTCCTGTACCAGCATGCTCCTCAAGCTCATAATTAATCTTTCTTTTCTCATCAGTGTTTAAGAAAGCGGTGATACTCGTCTACAGAGAGAACAACAAACTCAAAAAGAAAATGGTGAGTGTCCTCATGCTCAACCCATCTGTGTAATGAATAATCTGGATAATCGAGTCCTGTCTGAAGCCCTGCCCCCCCCCCCCCCCAACCCCTCGGTGATCATTCGGTGTTTCTCCGTTTGTGCGTGAGACAGAACGTTCCACGCCCAGCGCACTCTCAGGGAGATCAGGACCCCGTTAAGTTCCGCTGGCTGATCCCCGTGTCGGCACTGCAAATCAGGCTGGGCAGCACCGCAGGTAAGAGCCTCACCCCCAGACACCCAGGCACCTGCTGACTAGATCTAATATCCGCTAACGCTCACTGTTTTCATTTTCTGAGCGTAGAAACCAACTGCATTTGGGAGCTGATCCACACCAAGTCTGAAGTTGAGGGCAGGCCAGAGACAGTGTTTCATCTGTGCAGTAGGTGGGAGACAGGTGGACTTTATCTAAAAAAAGTTAATTTATACCTGATATAGGGCAAAAACAAACAAACCAAAAACAACAACAAATTTTCACATTCTCGTTCAGCATGCCAGAGTGTAAAGCCAACATTGTCAAGGTGATCCGCTCGCTCCTGCGGGGGAGGGGCACGCGTGGAACTGAGCGCACTGCCGAGAAGACCTGCAAAGAGCGCTTCACTCCTCTGAGGAGCACGCTCCCGTCCTCCGCCAAGCTAGGTTAGTCTCCTCTCCCGGTTCAATCTTGGGTCTCCAGCATCTGAGTTTGCCCTCACGTAACTCCTCTGGAACGGGGCCAGTGCTCAGCGCTACACGATAGCTGTGCGAACAGAAAACGACGAGAACGTGTGGGCCAGCTGGTTGCCGTCTCACAGCCGCGTGGGTGTGTTTTTGCAGGTTCCTCTCGAGCTTCCTGGCTCTGCAGCAAGACCACAGATGTCCCTTTACTGGATAGAAGCGCCCGACTGAAGCCCCCCGCCTTTGATTCGGATTCGGCGAGCGAGAGCAGCGGAGCCCCGCCTCCAGACCCGCCTTCCGACAGCCCGCCCACCACCCCCGCCCGGCCCTCCTTCGGACACGGAAGCGCGAAAGAATCGGACATCCTCAGCGACGACGACGCGATGGAAGCACGGTTCCACGAGATGCGCCTGGCGCCCGGGGCGACGGACCCTCCCGACATGAAGCCTCTGCTGCGCCGGGCTCACTTCTGTCCGGTGAGACGGAAAGGAAGCAGGGGCGATGGCAGCTTACGCCGACGCCAGGGGGCGCTGGCGAACATGCGGCAACACAGCCGCTCTCTGGACAGCCAGTCTGAGCCGGAGGTGGTCGGCACGGACCTCGGAGCGTTGCTGGAGAGGGAGTTCAGCGTGCCGAGTTTGACCTCGGTCGTCAACGAGGACTGCTTTTATGACACTGGCTCCAAGGCAACAGAGAGCAGTGCCACATAGCTGCCTGATTTCAGCCTGCTGTCTGACCCTGCACGACCTCTGCCCTCTCACCGAGCAAATACTGCAGTCCCATGAAGACTAAAGCTGTGTCTGAAGATTCCAGTCCACACTGCATGACTGGCCTCGTCAAATCGTCGTCACTGATGCTCCAAAAATGCCCTTCAAAGTCAAATAAACTATTTATCAATTTTCTGTGATAACACACACACAGATATTAAAACTGATATTTTAAAATCTATTTTAAAATCAACCAGATAGAAGTCACCTCGCTTGGCTTTTTTAGGTCATTTTTTAGGCTCCACTAATTCGTGTGACTTTCCCCTCGATTCCAAACTTTTACACACGGACAGACACACACACACACTGTACTCCAAGCGTAACACAAGCAGAAGTCTCCGGAACAGCCACAGGAACAACAGTTCCTCTATTTTGCGCTCTGCCTACCCTTTTTTAGCTTGGGCTTTACTTTTAATTGTACATCGGGGCAGCATCAGAGTTTAAGCATTTTATTATTTATTGATGCGTTTGTATTTCTTTTTAATATGAAGCCAAACCATAGATTAAGAATTTTAAATAAAAATACAAACACAGAAAATGTACTGCTGAAATGGATTTGGACTGTCGTAATCGGTAGGGTCTTAATAAAAATGGCCTCCAAAACAAGTCACAACCAGCGTACAAAGTAGTCGAGTGTCAAATACTTGTCGGTACAGTTTAACTCAAATGTGCCAATGTTGGGTTCCTTTTTTAATGTCCAAATATGTATAGTATTTTTTCCATGAATAACTATTTAACTTAATTTTTAAATGTTATATATTAGTTTGACATTTTTAGGGTTTAAAAAGCGTTTGTAAATGTAATAAACAGTTTCTGGAAAAGCAGTGGTGCAGAATGTTATTTGAACAAATAAAAACTTATTTTGGTATTTTAGTCCCAGTGACTGTGGTACATGGGTGTAAAGTTGCGTGTAATCAAATACATGCATACTGATGGTTTGGTACGGCAGTTGTAGGTCTGTTAAATCGAGACGAATTAAGAGAAAAGAGATTTAACAAATTTAACTGAAGGAAAAAAAACACTAACATTCAAGTCTGAGTTATAGTGCATGTATGTAACTGTTTTATTAGCCCTAGGTTACTTAAAAAAAAAACAAGAATCTTTGCCACTGAAATTTTTAGTTGTCATTTTATGCCTCAGGTTTTGTCTCAGTTTTCTTTCAGAAGTCTTTGATGGATGGTAAAACATTTTTCTCTGAGAACCCTTATATAATGGAACCACAGTGTGCTGTGAACTGATTAAAGCTTAGCCATGATGCAGGAATATGACGGATTTCAGACGCCCTGCACTCTCCAGCAAAACTGAATTCCCTAGAGATCATGCAGAGAAAAGGTAAAATGGCCTCAATTACGGAAACTTCTCTTTATTTTTTTCCATCCGAGTTGTCTGTAGATTGGTTTTGCTTCGACTCCTTGTCTCATAATGGGCCTTGTGTAATATCACTGCCATTTAGGAGCAGTACAAGTGCACCAGTGTCAAACACCCCCCCCCCCCCCCCCTTCAGCCTCACTTGGATGGCTGCGAGCTTTTATATAAAGCACTTGCTGTTACTCCAGCTGTAACATGGCAACTCTTTGCCCAGGTGTCCTCTATCCGAGCCCAAGGCCACTTAACTCGCCCCGTTGTTCCTGCTGCGCTTGCAGTTCAAGGTCTGCTGTGCTCTTCTGCCCAGGAGAGACCGACAGGAGCGGAGTGAAAAGTCTGTGCCCCGACGCAGTGAATCCGTCTCGCTAACAGCAGCCCGTCGTCTCCCCCGTGCGCGCGAGCGCCGGCCGTTAACGTTTTTCTTCTTTTAACGGTTCGGCGGTTCGAGGTACTTTGCCGCTCCGCCTGCAGCTCTGATGCTTCCTCCGGAGCTCTTCTCTGAACTCGTAGGTGAAGATGTCATCGTGTTCCTCGCACAGTCCGGCGTAGGCGTCGGCCAGCGCCCGGATGTGGCCGACGGACAGTTCCATGGGCCGGAGCACAGGGTCCACGTCTGCGCGGAGCAGCAGTTCCTCGGTCAGCTCCAGCCGCCGCGCCTCGGGGAACAGCATTCTGCAGGGGGCAGGAGGAGAGACCGTTACAGAGAGAGGGGGCAGGAGGAGAGACCGTTACAGCGTTGGCAGGAGGAGCGGGCAGTCCTCGAATCACTCCCCACACCCCAGTGAGTCCTATACACTGTTCTACTTCCTGGTTTCCTTTGTTCCATTAGGCCCTACTTTACAGGTGTGGAGCTGTACAACAGTGGTGGCTTTTCCAAAAGCCGTCCGCGGCAACTCAACAGTACAGGAGGGTGGAGAAGTGAAAGGGTGTAGCAGGAGAGATGCGGAGCACTTACTCGAGTCCTTTGTGGCAGTGCTTCCTACGGAACTGGAATACGTTCCGGACCAGTTTGTCCACCAGCTTAAAGGGCTGCTGGATCTGGGGCTGAATCAGAGGAGTGAAATGGACAACCCCTACATCCACCTGCATGCACAAACCACGGGAAACAGCACACATGAACACATGTGAAGAGAGAGAGACAGACAGCGTTACAGGGAGACCTCCGCTGTGAATCGCTCCCAGACATGCACAATCTGAGAGATGGATGGATATACGGAGGAGTGACAGGAAAGGAGGGGCATGACGCAGCAAAGCTCGCTCCAGTTGCCACAGTAACACCTGTTCGAGGACCATGAAAACAAGCCTCTTCAGATATGAATACTAACTAAGCCTTACTAAGTTACAGCCAAACCTTTAAACAGCTCAGTGTACACGACATACATGATTTGCAGTCTCTGGTTTTTCTAGACTGAAGGATGGAAATTGTGGGGTGGGGGGGGGTGTTGGATGTTGTTGTGGAGTTGGTACGTGCTCTACCCGGG
>JAOXYF010000011.1:13638711-13641027 GCA_028565775.1 Sternarchorhynchus goeldii | reverse complement strand
GCAATCCAGAGGTGTTTCTTTTTCACACACACACACACACACACACACACACACACACACACACACACACACACACACACACACACACAAAACTTGCACCTCCCACTTGGTTTTCAGTCTGCAGATACATAGATGGAATAATTGGCCTTGTTCTTTGACATTTCATTATTGTAAATATGCTTGAGTAACAACACTCTTCTTCATGTCAGCCTGACTGGGCAGGCGATGCTCTTGGCTGTGACAACACACATATGACAAATTCAAAAACAGCTGTGCCTGCAGCTCATTCAGTGTAAGGACTATATAATTAGAATTTTTAATGATGCTTACATAATAATCATGTTTTTCATTTTCATTTTTTACATGAATTTTTTAATCCTATTTGTTTTATGTTTTGTCTCTTGGTCCATGTCTGTTGTTCTAGGACATTTTAAAATGGCTTCACCAGTAAGTTAGCAGTGACACACACAAGGTTATCAATACCCTGTTGCCAAGAATGATTATTTTCTCGATTGTTAGCTTGGGGACTTATTGAAGGAACATTTAAGCTAAATCATATTATGGGGGATCAACAATATGTTAATGGTGATGACAATTATTATGTTGTCAGAAATGTTAGATTTATTTCCTTAGCTGAGAGAGTAAGTGATGTCCTTGCTTGATTTCACCAGTAGGTGGCATTGTAGTTCTTTCTTATGCTCTGTACAAGCTACTTTTAGATGAAGAAGTGATGCAAAGGACTTATCATGTGTGAGCCAACAATGTTCAGTTCTGGGTTATTGTATGTATTTTTCAGTCCATTCAGACCCAGCTGCAGGTATATTGTTCATGTAGGCATGATGTAATGCCTATTGTGCATTTTAACATTGCAAATTGTGCTCTCACACTCTGAAAGCATACACACAAAAAAACATGTTTTCTCCTCTCCTTGATCACATTGAACTCTGAGGGGACAGTCTATTGCTGAATAGCTTCCACAAAGCTTCCACACAAATTCGAATGTTGTTGAAAAAACTACAAGGCAGCTGTATTCATCGATGCCATTATAAATGTAAAATTACTTTGGATGATGACTCTTGCCCTGATCTGTACTTTTTTTAAACATTGCAACCAGAAAATGTAAACAACACTGCATTATTATGAGCAGTGGTTATTTTATTATTTTATTCACCAAATATGAAGAATTTATAGTAATTACATATTTGTGTGCAGATGCAGTGTGTCTCTAACACTGAACATTTGCATTAAGCAGTCCCTTGAAATGACTTATTCCCCCTTATTGCCCGAAGGGCCTGTATATATTCTTTCACCTATTTAAAGTGGTTTGGGAATCAAGTAGTTGGCTCAACCTGGTTATGCTCTTTGAGGTTTATAACTGTTCAAAGACTCAAACCATCCCTGGCAAAAGTGGTAAGAACTTACAACATCTGCTCGTAACCTCTTGCTCTTTTATCACTTAGGTGTCAACAGGGAATACTACAGTAAAGATGTGATTTATTTTTCATGAGCTGCTGCACTGTGAACTGCTGTTTTATACGCGTTTCCCAAGTGAGTCATTCTTCATGAATTTACCAATTAGCTATTGGCTGTTATACGCCCAACAACGTAAGTCAAGAGAGGTTCAGTGAAGTCACTAATAAATAAGTCAACCAACAAATGAATTGTTCAACAAATGTTTTCTGTTATTCCCTTACATTAGGGTAAATAAGATGATTTACAAATGACAACAGAAAAGGGCAAATATGATGCAATCCCAAAGAATACCAGTAGGAGGCTCTGCACAGCACTAGAACTGCACTAAGTTGCTTTTGCCCTTAAAGGGACTGGTCTCAAATCCTTGCAAAGGAAAAGAACAGGGAAAAAGTCAAACATCACCAGGGATTCGAATTTGGATTGAACTTTACACTTGACCAGTGGAGATAAACAAATCTCATTGGCCAACCTTCAGTCGTGCTGGTCATGTACCTTCTTCATCTGCACAAAATCTGTGAGGATTGCTTTACTGCTTGGGACTGAAGTGTCTCCACTTACCCTTAAGTCACTGAATGTAGGTGTTAAGGTTTTGATCTGTACTTGGATTAGTTCCAGTGGTGTACCAGAAAAAAGACTTGGTGTCAACAAGGTCACCATTTACCGCATATACATCAAACTTTTTGTCACTGTTCAGGAGGTAATTGTACATGCTTGGGCCCTGTTATGTACTTACACACAAAGGGCCAAAGAATTAATCGATTGAAGGCTTTTCTCCTTATTAGTCTTGCAACGGATTTGTTATTGATGACGGGCTCGATTGCGGTTGACGTGGAAGAAATAAAA
>JAOXYF010000011.1:13628711-13633711 GCA_028565775.1 Sternarchorhynchus goeldii | reverse complement strand
GAATTCAGGTGCAATTGGCAGTATCAATTTTCCATTCAGCCCTAACCAGCTGAACAGTCCCTGCTGAAGTGAAAAACCCTTACACCATAATATCACCAACACTGTGCTTCACAGCAGGTAATATTACCAACACTGTGCTTCACAGTAGATAAAAATTTTGGGTGGTGTGCTGCGTTTTGGAATTTGCCAGACATAGAACTTGGAATTCAGTCCAAAAATTCAATCTTGGCTTTGTTGCCACATGGCATCAAGATCGTCCAAGTCCTTTAATTGCAGTTTAGTGGTTGTTTTTACAAAAAATGAGTTTAAATGAGTTTGAGGGACAGCCCATTTTAAGCAAGGTTTTGGCAGAGTCATACACTTTCTTCTTCTTAACAATGTTCTGAAGTTCACTCAGTGGTATAGCTAAAACTTCTGAAATCTGTCTATATCTTCCTCCTAAGTTGCATATCTCTGCTCAACTTTATTCCAGAGTCTTTTTGAAATCATGTTTCCATGGTGAATTCTTCACATTATCATGCCCTGCTGGTAGCAAGGCAGTGGTAACTCAGTGGTTAAGGTGCACAAGTAATCAGAAGGTTGCCAGTTCAAGCAAGACCCTTAATCTTTGATTGTTCAAGACGTATTCAGTCATAATTGCAAATTGCTTTGCATAAAGGCATCAGCTAAATGTAGTAGAACAGCTGGATTTTTTAATATTATATTCACTTTGATGTTGAAGTTCATAATGTGTAAATGCAACTTGGAAAATTTTTTTATTTATTTATTTGAATTATAAGGATATAATGTGACAAAAGGTAAGGATTTGGATAGTGCATGATTTTCTGTAGGTACTGTACATGTTTAGCAATTGAATTTGAAATGAGTCAAGTGTGTACTCAAATGGGAAGTGCATAATTGAATTAGCATTTTCTAATCTAATTAGCATTTAAATTTTAATAAAGTTTGAATAATACTTGTTTATGGACTGAGCACAAGCACACTAAACTTTCCTTCTCCTGGACGTCTCCCCTTACTGTTATTTTTGGTCTCCAAACTTTATTACCAAATATCTTCCGTGTGTTAGATTCTTAAAATAACTTTGAATTAGAATGCAGTGCAATACAATGATCAGGAAGTACAAGTATATCACACGCATTCCCTTGATTTGACAACCTATGTGTTATAATGATTGCTTGATTCTTTCATCTTTCTTATTATTCGTATCATTTTCTTTCTTTATTACCATGTTCATACCTTTGTTGACTTACTCTTCATGAGAATTACAGAAAGCAGCTGTGTCCACTGGTGAAACACAAACCTTTTAACTCATATGTAGAGCATATGACCTCTGCTGTAGCTGCGTAACACAGTCCTTTAGACCTTCCTTTTATACTTCTATATGCTGCAAAGTTCACCAGAACTAACTACAGAACAGGGCAAGCCTGAGAAATGTGCATTTTCTTTTAACATCCAAATGTTTTTAATTTGTACAACAGATACTCATGCAAAAACAAATATTTAGTTTTTAAATTTGTTTGGTTCCACGTCATGCAAGGAAGTAAACAAAAGCAGCATCTGTACTTTGAATGTCAAGTGACAAGTCTTTTATTTTCATTCTTTATAAATCAAAGGTCAAAAGTTAGGTGATTATCTGGTGGCTAAGAAGCTATAGTCTGCTATGGCGCAAGCAGGAAAAGTGGAAGTTCCGGTACTGATTTGCATAGAAGAACAGAAATTCAAATTCAGGTACTGATTTGCATAGATGAACAGAAATTCAAATTCAGGTACTGATTTGCATAGAAGAACAGAAATTCAAATTCAGGTATTGATTTGCATAGAAAAACTGAAATTCAAATTCAGGTATGGGTTTGCATAGAAGAACAGAAATTCCATATAATGATTTTTTTTTACCATTATTCCACACAGAAATGTTAATCATACCAAGTGTGTGTTTTACAGCTGTTTATCAGTGCACTAAGTAAGAATAATGAGAAATAACTTGCTTTTTTTTTTTTTTTTTACTTCTCTTGCCTGCTTTTTGTCTTTTTCCATTCCAGTGTTTCTACACAGCTTCAGTTATGTTGAGGATAGGGTTCTGGTTTGTCTATAGTTGCATGCAGATTGCTTTTAATAATATTTTATTTTCTTTGTATAAAATAATTTGTTCTTTTAGCTGCCCCCAAAGATCATAACTTGCAGAGTTAAAACACAAAGAAGGTATTTATTTTTAGCATGTAATATATGCATTTGTGTTGTACTGTATTCAAGTCTATCTATAATTTCTTGTGTGGTGTAAACTTGTTTTGATCTCTGTGGAATCGTAGTTCCAGTGTTCCAAAGCCTTGTCAAACATGTAAGTGTTTGACATGTAGGGCTGGTCCATAGGTTTCTGACTGCTTGTGTTAAAAATATCTTCGTCTCAAGGTCATGCGTTTTCTTGTGTCCGGTATCAAAATAAGACACTGTCACTTCAGAGCAGAAAAATACGGGCGGAGTAATTGCATTCAATGTGCTGCAGAGGGCGCACAATGAACTGCTTTAGCGATTTTGACGAACCATCTCGAGTTTACTAAAAATAATCTCGCATACTTTTAGTTACATATTATTTGTAAACAGTCACATTTTCGCAACGAGAGGGGGTAAATGCCAGTTTTCTGAAAAACGGTTGGAAGAGAAAGATTTTCAAATGTGGGCTGTGAACTATTGATGTGAATGACCTACTGTTGCCTACTGTATTGTCTTGAAAAAAGTCATTTCTTGTTGGCGGTAATGTTGTGAAGTCCCACATTCAGTATTCCAGTGTGCTATACATCACTGGGACTTCAGTTAAAACTGGGTTCTATAGTCAAATTAAACTAACTAACACACAAACAACGACAACAACACCGTTTTGGGTACTCTTTTAGGATGGTATTGGCAACACGGATATTTTTCAGCAAAATGTATCTACCAGGAGTCTAACAGACAGATTCATTGAAATGCGAATTAATTTCAAGCGAGGTGAGAAGGCCCATTACCAACCGAACACAATCACAGATCAGCTCGTATTAAATAGATAAAGACGTACTTTTTATCGTTTAGCTAAAACGTTGGCTCAACATGCTTCTAAGTGTTTTTTCATGAGTATGTAATCTCCATGTGTTCCACTGGAGGGCAGTATTTGGCCGCTGTAATGCTCCTATCTCATTCTTTTGTGCCGAAACTGCCGTGTTACTAACATATAAAGCATTGTTGTGATCTCAAATGAAAATGGCCTGTGTGTGTGTGTGTGTGTGTGTGTGTGTGTGTGTGTGTGTGTGTTTAATGCACTGCAATACATACATACATAAGAGTATCTTGTGATTGGCAGTAATGCTTATATGCTGTAGGTGACCTGAGCAATGAATAATGCTTCTTGTTTTTGTAGTGTAATGGAATGAATGAGTTTGTCAAACACAACTGACTTTCCAGCACTTCAATATCCAAAATCACCTAGGATCTAGAAAACATAGTGTCTGCCATTCTAACAAAGCTATCTGGGTTCCTGAGGTATGGCAATTTGTTGATTAGATGTGTTTTAAGATGCAGTAAGTCCTCATTCAACTTCAAGTACTGTACATCAGCTTTATGCATTTAACTGTGGGTTAACATGACGACTGCGATATTATAACATTTCATGAAGTTTTAAATATTAGTTCTTATCAGTAATGTTGCCCTTTCTTTTCTAATCTCCATTGGAAATGATCCAATCCAACTATTCAAGTCTTGCCCATTTTCAAAGATGTTCAGCCCTTTTGTTCTGGTGGGCTGCTGGAGGTGCTGGTGAGAAAGAGTTGATCGCCAGCTGGGAAGCCCTGGGGGACTGTGTGGACTTCGGCAAGAGTGCCAGCTCAGAGCGCCCTGCTTCAGCATTCTGGAGGTGCTCCTTAAGTCCTGTCTTCATTCAGGTCATTTAATTGTCCAGTAGTACATCAAGGTGTTCCAAACTGAAGAACTCCTGAAACGAGTGGAAAATGTATTCAAGATTACACCACTAGCCCAGTTGACTTGACTAACTAATGCAAAATGCTTCTAACTCTGGGTTTTCTGAATGTATTTTTTTTTTGCAGGTTACAGATGTTCTACAGTGCAGCTATGGTAATCTAAGGGACTGGAATTTAAGAAATAATTTAAATATCCTTCTGTAAACTCAATTTTTGTGCGTGAATTACTGTTCAGTGGTATGTGACATACTCAAATGTGTGTCAGGTTGTTAAACCTAACACTAGTCCTGCTTTAAACCACAGCCTGCAATAGAAAGTTTCAAATATTCATTTACTTAGTAAATGCAAATGACCTAGTACACTATGTCTATAATTTAAACTACCTGAATTGGTTTGAGCATCCTTAATATTGTAGGAAACTGTCAATGTTTTATTGCGCAAAGTTACATTCATCATGAGTATAATTGTGAAGTCAAAAAAGGAATTACACTGAAGCCAATGTACTGCTAATATGCATGTAGTTTATGAAGAACTCTAAGGTACATTTGTATGCTTGAAATGAGGGATTTTAGAATATTATAGTTCAGGGAAAGCTGTGCAAAGTATGTCCTGAAGTATCTCTGTTATAATGCATGAAAGCATATCCACCTACCAATTTTACATTTGAAAGTTCGTGTGATTATTTACACCTTCAAGGCAGCTTGCTTGAACTGCACATCAGTCAATTAACAAATCAGAAATTTGCCTATGATTCCAATTTGGTGTGGAGTCCTTGGCTGCCTTTAGTTCTCTCCCCCTTTTAGATTTTCGCCCTGACAGTGACAAATTACTCCTCCGCTCCCTGAGATTGGAAATTAAAAGCATTTAGAGTTGCTCATGCATTTATGCTAATGAGAAATTCAGATATGATTTGCATGCAAAAGAGGCAAGTCTGAAAGCTCATCATTTTCTCTCCTAGCTGCTGCATGTTTTCAACGCCTTTAGTATTTTACCAGTAACAGAAGAAGGCTTAGTACATGTTTAGTATTTTACCAGTAACAGAAGAAGGCTTAGTAC
>JAOXYF010000011.1:13570193-13612833 GCA_028565775.1 Sternarchorhynchus goeldii | reverse complement strand
GACTAAGAATTACATTCTTTGGATTATAGCCAGCCATAGAAACCATAGACTTCATAGACTTCTCTCCCATTATTTCTGAGACTATTCAAGCTTATTAGTAGAGAAAGAGCATTTATCATGCCAAAAAGTCTTTGTTGGAAAAATGACAGGCTAACATTTATCCTGTTCATTCGCTATTTCATAAATCGGGGGTGTGGGGTGGGGGGTGTTTGGTGGATTCAGTAAAAGTCCATTAAAAAAATATGTGGACTGAAAGACAGTTTGAGTGGCTCAGAGACCAACACATCAGACTTGAGCTCAAAGTTACCTTATAGTCAGGAGTCTAAAGCCAATATACTGTTCCCAGTGCTCCAGCCACATATACTGTGATTAAAAACTTTCTTTCAAACTATGAAAGTATCACTAAATGACTACGAGAAATTATTATGTATTTTGTCAGAATACACTAAGCCTCAAGTTAATCTGCATAACTCTACAGATATTTGTATTTGGTCTGTATATCTGTGGACACATAGTGCACAGAGACTAGGGATCTCAAAAATCACAAATTACAGTGTTCCAATACCATAACTAAAACCTAGAAGTAAGAACCTAGAAATAAGAACCCTTAAAACCTGTGAACAAGTTCCCCGTGATACTCTAAAGGTAGCATACAGTAAAGCTTTTTGTAAGGTTTTTTATTAGACATGTTGACAGAATAAGCACAGGGAAAAATGGTGCCTTGTTTTGTTTACATTTGAAAATGCAAGGATTGTGTAATAACTACTTTCCTGCAAATGATAAAACTACACAACCTGACAGAATTATGATCTGAATCAAATAACGTTTATTTCAGATGTGAATATGCTAAAATGTGAAAAACCAGCTGTACAATCAATCAATGTTAATAGGTATATTTACAGTTAAATATAACATTTTCAGTAATTAATTTTCATTAAGCAAACACATTCTTACTGTTCACCACATCTGCTTTATTCTTTTGTCTGTTATGCTCTTTTGGTCATTCTGGGCAAATTCCTATATTGGTTTGCATTTCACGATTATTAGACAAGACAGTCATCAACATTATAATCATCATCATCAACATCATCATTATTATGTAAGACGTTACAGTGGTTCACTTGAACCATGTAGGATGCACATAAAACACAGAGTCTCTTGGGAGTTGAGCCAGTGAGGGAGTTCCAGGCCAAAATTCTGACTAACTCACTCGGCAGTGGAATATGTGGTTGTGTTCCAGAGAAAGATCAGGAGAAAACTCACAACTCCAGAACCAGGAGCATGAAGGAGACACAAGCAGGAGTGGTCGGAGGTGGGAAGTGCTGCCAGTAGTCGGAGGCTGGGGGCACTTAGGATGAAGATTTCCCATGAGTCATCAGCCTGTGGAGGTCATTTGAACAGCAGTCCAGGGTAAATGGAGAGGTGTTCAGAGAGGACTAGGAGTTAATATCAGAGGCAGAATTCTGCATTGCAGGACACAACAGGTCAAGGAATGAAATGCTGGCTACAGATATCATGAAGTGTAGTGATTACCCAGAAAATGATGCTTTTTTTTAAAGGTTTACAGCCTTAAAAAAAGGTCTACAGCCTTATTAAGAAAGTATGATGATGTTGTTGGTGCTTGAAGAGGCAGAGGATATGACTTCGGCGTTGTGCTAAATACATGTCATCACAATCTAGCTATTTTCTAATCACTATCTCTTCTCTCCACTCCCCCTAGCTGAGTTGTTTCTTACACAGGTGCTTGATGCAGGAATACCCTGCACACATCTACAGACATATTCTCTTTGATTATTTTACAATTTAAGTCCGGTATTCTCTTTTAATATGAAGACAACATAACATTTTTAACATCTCATTTTTCCAGATGTAGTGTCTTTTCCATCGTTTATTCACAGTTTTTACTAGTATTGTTAATAACTCTTGATAAACACAGGCTAAATATTTCATATGTGGATGTTTATTTCAAGTCTCTGGCTCAGATCATTCTAACGTAATCATCACAGTGTGCTCAGCACCACTTTAAAAACAACAGAAGCAGTAACTGAAGAAGCTTATTGAATTATAGCCAAGACAGCCAAGATTGGCAGTTTTCACTTCCTTAAAACCTGAAGGTGGGACAAGTGATTTGTGAGGAGCTTACTGATCCCACGTGGACCTTACTGATCCCACGTGGACCTTACTGATCCCACGTGGACCTTACTGATCGTGTGTGAACATTACTGATCCAACATGGACCTCACTGATCCAACATGGACCTCAATGATCAAAGGTGGACCTTCCCAACGTGAACCACATTGGATCAGAGAGGTCCACGTGGGATCGGTAAGATCCATATGGGATCAGTAAGGTTCACGTGGACCTTATGGCTACAACGTGGAGCATCCTCCAAACAGAATCACCAAAAACACTCCACTGATGGTTTCGTCTTACCAAGAAAAGCATCCAATCAACCCCACCTCTCTTGTGCCGTGCACACAACCACATCAAATTATCCACTTGGCTCTCAGTATTATCAGACGAGTCGTCTGTACGTAATTACAATATCTGTGTCTTGTTGGATCCATTATTGCCACAAAAGGTCCTTACAATCAAGCCACTTTGGTGAATAATGAAGAGCACACTTGACTTTCATTGAGAGATATTTCCCAATCTGATGCCATTACGTCGCACAATAGCATGAATGCCAGACAAGTTGCACTAGGTGGCTAAATGGGGCGTAAAGAGATGGTTTACTCTCAAATAATAACATGCCCCACTAAGTTTAGGCCAATTTCTATCTTGTAGCCTTGTGTACTTTAAGATACTGTAGCAGATACTGTTTAGTCATTTAAAAAGCAAAAACAGAAGAAAATTGCATTGTGTATGTACTTAGCATGCTATTCTAGTAGTGTGCTTTATTTGTGAGAAGTGCCTGAAGAAATATATTTGTAATAATTTGTTAATTAATTTTTATTAATGATCAGATGTTAATTTGGATATTGTTCCCCATGTTTTCGTCTGGTTTTGATGTCCCCATTGAAGTGAGTACAGGTTTAAAAATTAAAGTGAGTGCAGGTCAAAATTAATCATTTCTTTGCAGAAATACATTCCTTTTAAAAACAGCTCATAAAAGGAAAAAAAATTACTTTGTAAAATTTTTAGTATAAACAGAGTCTTCATTATTTTAATTCAAATCCACCCTAACGCCTAGAACGATGGAATGCAAATCTAACCAAAGAAATTGAAATTGTGAAAAAGAAAGGGAAGTCTGTAAAATAGACAAAGATGTTCTCCGTGTACGATTCTGTAAGAATTTTATGCATGGCATTTTGACTATGAATGTAGGATTCTATTAACCATTATCTTACAGCAAGCAGGCAGGTGTAATTTTAAAAATCACGGAAATAGAGAGCGTCATATTTTTAAATGTCCATTTCTATTCACCAATAAGGTAGGTGTTGATCTCACTAAAGTTTCATAGTTAAAATGGGGGAAAATGTTAAGTACTTAATTCAAACCTCAAAAAAAGGAAAAAATTATCCACAAGCCAAAAGGAACCTTTTTCTCCAATGCATGTTGCTCATGTACAGAAGGATGTCCAAACTGCTCCAGTCAATCAGTTGTCCTTCTAAATACTGCCCAACCTGTTCCCCTTATCCACTCATGTGTTGCTCATTTACATCTTGCTAATTGCTAGCCTGTCTGCTCTAAGTGATATGTAGAATTAAAAAAGATATTTGCATGTAGCACGATGCTTAAGGCAAATACATTTTTGAAATAGTAGATTTACCATGAAATTCAAATATATAAATGTGTATAAAAGGTATATATTTAGATTAATAATACCACCTTGTTTCTTTAAGTAATCTTTTTTACTTAGTAAAACAAGGTGGAATTATTAATCTAAATATATACCTTTTATACACATTTCTACATTGTAAAAATATTCTTGTACACAGTACACAGCATTGTGATGCTGAGAGCTTAGCTCTCACCCGCTAACATTAGCAGTAACTGCCGGCAAGTTCTTACCGTTAAGTTTTCACATCAAAGGGCTTTGGTTAAATTCAGCACAGAAAGTTAAAAGTAGGCTTGCTGTGGATCTTGTAAATGCAGTCTTTGAGTTGCACCTCTCTGGGGACACTTCACACACTTCAGCAGAGTGGGGCTGTGTGAAGAGAAGAGGCAACGACAACCATCAGGAAGACTGCACCGTGTGCAGCTGAAGCCACAGGGACCAGGGAAGTGCTTGTGACTGAAGCCTCCCCGTTTGTGGGGCTCTCTTCCCCTGTTTTTGTCTCAAACCCATGCACAGTACAAAACAAAAAGGAAGAAAGAAAGATATTTTGGCACACCTACAGTGTTCTGTTAACCCTCGTGGCATTCAGTTGTGTCTGGCTGGGCTTGATAAATACTGTAGTTGGTGTTAAGCGAACACTAGGGTTTTGTTGTGTACAAATAAAAACACACATATGATCTCATTTATCTTTCTTATTGTAAAAGCTGTGAACTCACCATCCAGATATTGCAATATAAATAGCTCCCTGCTTGATTTCACCATAAAATTATAAAAATATTTCGATGCGTTTTTTTCTTCCGTATCTGGTGCATACTTCACGGCATGGCCGGTCCTCTCCCTCTTTTCCTGGTGTTGCTGTCCTCCTCAGTCTCACAGGGTCCTCACAGTCTTTTCTGCTTGTCCTTGCTCACTGATCAATGCAAATGCTGTTATTTAGCCAAGCCTGAAATTAAAAGGCTTTGGATCAATTGGATGCACTTACACACAGCCAGGTGGACTCACGACAGCCCCGTCTAGCTTGTGTGTGTGTAGTATGACTCATAAAAGGGATCTGAAAATACTAGTTACACCCACGCGCACATTTATCACATAGTTGTGCCACAGAATATATGGATGCATTAAAAATGTGTTTATGTTTGTGAAAATGGATTTTTATCTGGTTTATGTCTTTCGAATGCAGAAACAAAACATGGATACTCATCCCTCTGTACACAGGCATGTGCCACACACACACACACGTGCACGCATGCTGGTGCAGTGCCACTAAACTGCTCTTCAGTGCATACAGAGCTTTTCTGAGCTGACCCACTTTCTGTGCGTGGCCAAGGGTGAGCTGCTGCTCAGGAGATCCCTGAAGATCCCCATCCAAGAGCCTCCATTCCTCCCCCAACACACTCACACATACAGACACGGTGGCAGGTTACACTGCCCCCCCCACCCTCCCCACAGTTCCCACCCCCAGACCCACTGCCTCACAAAGCACTCACATCCCTAACACATTAGCACAAAGACATCCGTATTCACGACTGTGAACAGTATACCAGCATCCCCTCTGTGGTCTGCTTCCTGTTCTTACCCACACGCTCAGTAGCATCACGTCAGCTTGCTACCAGGCGGGGGTGCCTACCGGCCGCTGCTGGGGAAGTGCTGCTCCTTTCATGCTCTGCGTTGTCGTAAATTTTCGCTCCGTTCCTGATGTATCAGAAGAGGCCTACAGTTATAAATTAAACATAAATGCAAATTAGATGTGCCATTGTTCTTCTGTCCTATTCAAATGGATCAGTGTGTCTCTAGATTAATTCAGGGACATTGGAGTGTGCTCCTGTATGTCATTGGGGAACGGGCTGCACTGAACAGCCCCCCCACCACACACACACACACACACACCGTGCAGTATGATGTCTTCCAATGTACAGATCCAGCACACATGCACAATTGTAAAACTAATAACTAGATATGGATATGTTATTGATGTAATTGGAATAAATATGGCATTCAGTGAAGCCCTTTTGAGAGATGCATCAGTGTTTCTACGGTGGCCCACTCTGGCTTGCTTGTAATTTCACCATTTCACCATTAGTGGTCTATTCTTACTGTCGCAACCACCACTAAAATAAACGCTTCGGTGGAAGGCCATGAAAAATGCTTTGAACTGGACACTGAAGCCCCTTAGTGTTTACTGTATAAGAACATAACTGGTTTGTCGTGTGAAGAAAAAAATAAACTCAGTTACATACTATAAATTCTACATGATAAAGTGCAACAGTACTGAACCACATCATCCTTCTGTAAGCACTACGTTCAAACCAACGTCTTAAAATACAGACACAATATATATATTGTGATTATATTGTAAATATAAAGGTAATATATTGATAAAAAGAGCGATGTCTTCCTATGTACTTTTTAAACTGTAAATCTAAGGGACTAGTACACAATAGAGGTAGATTCAAACAATTTAAACAAACACCGATGACGTCGTTAACTAAACATGAAGCCAACACGAAAGCTGTTTAAGAATACCTCGTTACTTATGCGAAGGGGATACATAATAATAACACACAGATCCTGTGATTGCGTGATTTGAGCGTTCACAGCGCTGCATAAACAGGACCGAATCGTAAGCGTTGGCGAAAAGATCCAAAACCAGACGTGGATCGTTCATTTCCACTTCTGCTGTAAATAGACCCATGTAAATGGACGCATCAAGATCGTCCTCTAAAAAATAATTAGTTAAAGCTTGGTCACGAAACAAAAGTGCATCTTATCGAGCTTATATCTACTATGGTTATCTTTATTAACAAAGAGTTGCCTACTTACTGCAATACTGCATATTTCGAACAAATTAATCCATAATCTGAAATAATAATCTTTGTTAAATTTATTGGACCCACAGCAGCATGCACACCTGTTTCCAAGTCCGACACAGCTGTCATTTAACAGGTCTCACTCATACACGATGGTTCAAGATTAAATCCTTGTAGAACTCCAGGCCGGGTTTTACAGTTGCAGAACGGCGGAGAGGTGGATAATAGCTCTCGGAGCACGGTCTCCTGCCACGCTGAGCCAGAGAGGCTTCGGCAGACGTGCGTTGCCCATATCCGGGTTAGACAGAAACGGAAAAAGTTTCATTTAAGCCTGGACCAAAACTTTCGGTATGAAGCCACACTGATATAGCTACGGCAGCAACTGGAAGCGAGACATTTTGCCATTGGATACTACGGGGAAAAACGATTTGATTGCATTGTTTTTTAAATTTTTTGTTTGGCATTATTTTTTGTTGTCACGTTTTCCCTTGTTTTTCTTTGCGTGCGCAATTGAGTCAGTGCCCGAGATGTTGGAGTGATCATGGCCGCGCAAGTGGCACCAGCCCCGGCTGCATCTAGTAGTAAGAACAAGAATTTATCAGGAGCTTTGGGACAAGATCTAAACTCGGGGAAAAAGGGAGGAGGAACTGCTCTAGGTGCAGGAGACGTGAGGAACACGAATAATGTAGAGCATACTCATTCTGATGAACTGAGCTTGGCTCACCGAACTTGTGCGTCTGCAAACAGTTCACAACAGCAACGTGGAAATATGACAACTTCGGTATCTTCTTCAATGTCGTCGACCTCTCCTACAATGGAAGCGGGTTTAGTGGCCAATCTTAAACTGAAAAATACTGGTGGAGATCTTCATTCATCTCACCATTCGACACCGCTACAGTTTAGCCAATTTCAACAGCATAATCAACGTAATATACAAAGTAATCACAATAGCCAAGGATCGTCACAAGGAGAGTCGGACAATCAACGCGGAGGGAAAGAAAATGTTTTAGGAAGCCACTCTGATCAACAAATGTTGGGTAAAAGTGGTGAAGATCACCCTTGCAAACCCGGGGAGCCGATGGGCAGCAGGTACGAACAAGGCAACTTAGGACCAACGAATAATAGCCATTCCCAGAACGCAGGAGGCAAAGGCTCAGTGTCTGAGTTAAATAATTATTTTGGAAATTCAAGAATAGGCCCTTGCTTTGATCAACATGGCGGACAACAAAGCTTTGGAACGGGTTTGATGTATTCTACTCCTAATAATAATGTGGAACCTGCGCCAAACTCACACGATGCGTACCATAACAGTCAGTATAACCACTATCCCGGGTACCGTCAAGGCTACGGTGGCGCGGGATATGCGATGATGGGCGCCTCGCGCCAAAGCAGTAACATGTTGGGCCAAAGCGGCAGCTCAGCCTCTAATCACGCCAAATCTACAATGTCTTCATCTGGTAGCAATGTTGGGGGCTTTCAGAGATTTCCAGGACAAAACCAACATCCTTCGGGCGCAACACCGACCTTAAACCAGCTGCTTACATCTCCGAGCCCAATGATGCGCGGTTACAGCAGCGGATATTATGACTACAATAGTAAAGATTTAACTTCTCAGTACGGGTCTACAGAGCCTGGATGGGGGTGCCAGAGAAGTCATCCTGGAGTCAGTTCTGGGAACAGTGTACAAAGTATGAGCCGAAACCAGGTAACTATCCCATAAAACTTTACCACTAATGCATGACAACCCGAACACGGAGACGAGCGTATTCAAAGAACGGGGGTCATCGAATGATTATATGTAGTTGTCGAATCAATTTCCTCGATATTATGTTGTTTTATTGATCATGTTTTGATGTGATTGTTGTGTAACGTGGCTTGGTAGGACCATTTTCTCGTAATGTGGTTGTGAACTGAACAGGCTGGTGTGGATTTTTTATTTTTTACCCGCGCTAAATCTTGAAAATGACCTGTCTGTACCTGCGATATGGACATTAAATATCGCCAACAAATACAAATAGGCTTTTGTTGTTTGGGCGAATAAAATCAATAATCACCTAGACAGCCTGTTTATGTTATTAAACCTGTCTCGGTACGCGGTTCAACATGGCCCAAAACCAATAAGTAGGCCTCGAGTGTTTACTAAAACATTGTTCTAATCCATAATATTTCGTTAAAGGCCTATCAGATTTAAAAAGACATCGCTCTTCACTGTTGTGATTTCGAACAAAGTGCCAGGGAGAGGAATTCGACTTCTTTGTGTTTATGAGCTAGATTTATTAAATAGTCAAATATTTTTTATCATTTACTTCCGTGAAATTTTAAAACTAGTTACTGAGTTATTATATTACAACTGACATAACAAAATAGACTTGGTACCACATTTTCTGACGGCTGTCATAGATTACGAACGCGCCCCTCTCGGTGACAGCCCGCGCTTGTGCGCTGTCAAGAGTTCAGTTCTGCCCTAGGGTTGGAATTTGAATTGTGGAGGTAAACTGACAGAGGCGCTCTCCAGACCGCTGCTTCCGAGTTCACATCAAATCTGTCATCTGATTGGTTCGCCGTATCCATGGGGCCCACATGTAAATAAAAGCGCAGAGTGGTACCACTTTCAAGAGGCTGCTGTATTCTACTCGTGCACTTAGAATAATAATGTTTTTTTTATAAAATTATTTCATATTGTTTTTTATGTTCTTTACACAAATCATACAAATATATGCAAACAGATTTCCAAATCAAAATGATAATTATAATCAGTTTAAATCCCAGTTACTTAGATCTTTAAATCTTTAAATCCCAGTAACTGATTCCAGTTGTGATTCAATTTTGTAATGTTTAATTAGTTTACTTTATTTTGCATTTGTTATTACCACTCAGTGTTATATTACTAATATGTTATTAGTGTATAATGTATTTTTTTTGGGTTGAAATTATTTGTGTATGAGTGTGTTATATAACACACTGACTCCCTTTTATTATTAACATAGTGGGTGGAATTTAGATTTTTTTTAGGTGTGTTATACCTCATGCACTCTTCTTTGAATCTTTTATTTTAGACATTTTTCTCTTTTTTTGCCACCTCTATTTAAAACGTGCACTGTGCACAACTACTGCCCGAAAAAGATATACAGGATTGACTCATGTGAACACAGTAACCATGATTTCGTTCACGTTTGGATGTTTCTCGTGGAACTGTCCACCTCCGGACATCATTTGCAGTAGGTGAAGGAGCTGCAGTTCCTGTCGGGCGCATTGCACCTGTGACAATGCCCGTGCTTTGTGTTTTGAGAGTTTGTTTACGTTGCTGACTCTAGCCATGCTGATTAGGATGGTCTGAGTGAAATTTTAATTTGCTGTGTTGCTCCTGATAAGAGCTCGGCGATGTTTTCATCTTCCAGGATGAAATGCGACATGCAGGAACATAATTGGCAGATGGTTTATCCTAGGACTGCCCATGGTTTTTGTTGAAATGCCAATTAATTCCAATTTGCAATAAAAATTCAGCTGTGAATATGTGCACAATATGTATAATTAGCCTACTAATAAAATAATTGAAGATTGAAAATTTTTATTTTATTTTTATTCTAGTGGAAGGTATTTTGGGTCAGAAGGTGCTTCTAACAGTAGAAAGGAGAGCAGACAGGAGCTGATTTTGTGTTAAAGTGGATGTTAACCTAAATTTTTGAAACATTTATACTCCTCCTGAATAGGTTACCATTGAAAATGTGTCTCTAATGTCACAAAGAGAAAAATGATTGGCCTACAATATTTAAATAGAAAATGGGAAATACAAATGATACAAAAATATAAATTCTATTGTATGATATTTCTTAGTTGCCTGTGTACATAATATTTTACAAAACTCTTGTTTTTTTTTTGCTCTTGACAGATTTTGTTTCCATCAGTTGGTTTTCCTCATGTCAAGCAGTTATCTACTCAAAGGCAGGGTGTATTTATACAGCTCTGTTGCCATCTGAAAGAAAATCTAGAGGCACGATGCATTTAAACATAACTGTTCACGATGAAGAGAGTTTTGGGAAGATCCAAGTATCTTCTCAGCTTTCCTACAGGAATCTGTGTTGAGAGGCGAGTAGAACTGGGACCTGGGAAGCGATACTGCTGACTTCGTAATAATGGGATTAGAAATAATATTAGTAATAATATTACAAATAAAAATAGTTAATTATAAATTAGGAGTCATCTGTTGTTCCTTTGACACAATTTCTTAAAACTGTGTGGAATGGATGGGTTTAACCAGGCATATAATGTGGTGAATGTACTCCATATGGTCCTTGAGACAGTGAATTACTGAAGTGCTGTAGACCTGTTGCTTCGATTTTTTTCATAAGCTCTTAAGGGTAGCAGTGTGGTATTTTAGATAGCAGAGTCAAATTTAAACACACTCTGTATTCTGTAGAAATTCTATGTGGCATTTTTTTTACACGTTTTTTTTTTAGGTTGCCAGTTTTACTTTCTGGCTTAGATGCATAACAGGTGAGCTACTGTTTTCATTATGAACTACTGTTTTTATTATGAACTACTGTTTTTATTACGGTCATGTTTGTGTGGGTGTTACACATAGCTACCTTTTAACATACCCTAGTCAAAACTACTTAGAACAATAATGCCATAATATGGGAATATAGGAGCACTTGAAGGGATCCACAAGCTATGGGAAATATTCTAACATAAATCGATGACATAACACTGAAACTGGCTATGATAGATCACTCAGAGCTGGGGTTCTAGGGGACCCACCCAGACATGGTCTCCCTTTTGTTTTGAATCACCCTCCATTCTAAATCAAGCTATAGCTGTGATTTCTTTTCAAGGTCTGTGGTAGCATGCATGTTGTAACAGCTTCTTGGCAGGTAGGCACAAATGTACTGGAGTGCTTGTCGGCCTTCTGAAGACTGACTTTGGGATGCATTGACACACACACACACACACACACACACACTCTCACACATAAAGATCTGTGTATGTGTGTGTTGGGTGATGTGGCAGGATAGCGGTGGGGTGTTTGGTAGAGCTCTCATCTGTACTTCTAGCACTGTCTTTCACTGGTTATTGCACTCCATGGGGGTGTGAAGAGGGGCCGCTGAGTGCAGTTTTTGGGTAGCTGATGGTAATGGGAAAAAGTGGCTCACATTTGAACTTCGGAGGGTAGTCTTCCTCGAGGAGCCCAGCCACTCTAGATTATTTATTGTAATAACAAAAGTAGTGAATTCCTGCTGTTTAAAAATTGCATACACCATTATATGTTTTATTGTAATGGCTGCAGTAAGTGGTGTTTCCAGTAAATCAGCTGTGTGACTTCAGCCTCTTAGCTTCTCCTTTCACTATCTCTCTCCCTCTCTCTCCCTCTCTCTGTCTTTCTCTCTCTTATACCTCTCTGCCCTATCTCTCTCTCTCTCTCTCTCTCTCTCTCTCTCTCTCTCTCTCTCCATCTCTGTCTCTCCCCACTTCTCTCTCTGCCTCTTTCTTCTATCTCTCTCTCCCTGTCCCTCTCTCTCCCCCCATCTCTCTCTCTGTCTCTCTGGGTCTGATTTTGGTTCATGTCAGTCATTCCCATGTGTTGGGCAGTAAGCCAGCCCTGTAGCCTCACCTCCATGAGCGGCTCCATGACCTTCACACATGTAAATTAGCCATGTGCTGCTTTTGAATGGAAGAGTGCTTACTGCCTTCCCCACAGGATAAGGGGGGGGGCCGTCCTGAAGCTTGTTTCCCCTACTTACCACTCTGTCCCTCTCCCCTGGGGCTTCCTAAAACCCTTGCGTCCTCCGAGTGAAGAGGAGCGGAGGGGAGAGGAGGAGAAGAGAAGCGAGGAGAGGAGAGGCAGAGGAGGACAGAGGAGAGGAGAGGCTGAGGAGAGGAGAGGGAGAGGAGGACAGAAGGAAGGAGAAGAGCGGCTGAGGAGAGGCAGAGGAGGACAGAGGAGAGGAGCGGCTGAGGAGAGGAGAGGCAGAGGAGGACAGGAGAGGAGAGGTAGAGGAGAGGAGAGGCAGAGGAGAGAAGAGGCAGAGGAGAGGTAGAGCCAGGAAAAGCACGTCTGCAGTCCAGAGGGAGGGCAGTGCACAGCGGGCAGCCAAGGAGAGAGAGAGCTATATGTTTTGAAGCCCAGTGGGTTTGTGGGTGAACATCTGGTGCTTTTTCAAAGCAGCGTGCTGTGGATAGAGTGCGTTACACTTCCTTCTTTCAGGTTATGTGCTATAATATTTTGCATCAGAGATCTGCACATAATCTTCATCTTCCTCTATCACATGTTTCATTGTCTACTGTGGCTGAACAGGGAGTTGCATGTCCAGGTTTGGGATACTGTTGTTTTAAATCAACAGGCATCGATTAGTGCGGTTGGCCGTGTTTGAAGGTGGTTAGTTAGTATGCTGTGTGAATGGAAGGGGCACTGAGATACCCCTTGGCTGTAGGGCCTGTCATTTCCATCACAACTGCACAGATTCCTGACTGTCTAGATGACAGAAATATTCCTTCTCCAAAGCCCGGGGATATAAAACTGCAGTGTTTATTGAAATATTACATGCACAACGATCAGGTATGTGGCTCATTTCATTGACCCAATTAATGTGCTGCAGAGTGAATGTTGCTCCTGGTGCCAAGATGTCAGCTTCCAGACTGTAGACATTCCCTGTGCTTTATGCACTAAGTCAGTTGAGGTTGTAATCAATAAGTGTGCTAATCCATAGATGTCTTAGGGTATATTTATAACTTAATGACTATGATACTTGTCTAGCTGCTACCTCAACAAAAGCTAAAAGATGAGGTAGTGTTATTTACTGTAAAATAAATCTAGACCTTAAATTAGGGCAAGAGAAGAAGCCGTGTATTGCCATTAATGTCTTTAGTAACTGTCGGATGAAATAGAGAAGGAAATACTCTCTGTATTTGATCAGGAGAAAGACGCTTGCTTGGTCTTTTGATGAACATCCATTTGCATTGTAGGATAAACATGCAAAGGTTACTATAATGTCAACTGTATGTCAAAGGGTTCTCTGTTTACAGTTTTGTAGATCACATTACCATAATCAATAGTTTGGGTAGCTGAATGCTTTGTTTCCCACTGGATATTTGTGCCTCTTTCTGAGGTGCTGCTGTGTCTCCATTTTAAGCCAAAATTGATGTGTTGGAGAGATGACACCCATACACTTCTGAGCTTTTAGCTAGATTAAGACGACTCCTGGAGAAAAGCTTTTCACGCCAAGCACAATGCATTACAGTCCTCTTCTGTCTGAGTATCATATATTTCTTCCTTTCCCCCTCCTTTCCTCCCTCCCTCTCTCTCTCGCTCTCCCTCTTTCCCTCCCTCCCTCCCTCCTCCATCTAGTTGCTTTTAGTCAGAGATCTTGCACACTCAGCTCTGTATTGTGTGACTAAGGCGTTCAGTTTGGTCCCGTGATTAATTCAGCTCCATGTATTGTTCCACATTTGGTTGTGCCACCTGTGCACAGCGCTAATCATCCCGAACGCTCGCGAGGGTGAGACACACCGGACAGGGCAGAGCAGCCTAGCACGTGCCATGCCCCCTGATCGCACCGCCGTTACCCATGATGCAGCAGGGAAGACGAGAACTCCAATTAAATCGTTTAACTCCCCTCCTTAGCAAATTCCTGTTCACTGATAAATGTCATCAGCTCCCTGTGCTTGTTGGAATTGTCCTTTCTGCTGACCTTCCCTCAGCCTATCACCAGAGCACCATCATTCAAGTCATTAAGCATTAATGATGAATTGTTTCATTATGTCAGTGGAAGAGCAAAAGTGATTCAGTCCAATTAGTGGTAATTAAGAGCTGTGGGGACCAGAGGAGCTGGGGCAGAGAAGATCTCCAGGAAGGGGACTGGTTTGGAAGGTGACATGGGTTTGCAAGTCAAGGGTTCAACTCATTGACCTTTCACCTTGTCAGTGTGGTACCAGCATGGGAGAGCTTGTTAGGGGACAAAACAGGAAAGCTGTTGCCATGAGAAACGGATCACTACCCGGCCCCCTCCAAATTTTACATGTTTACTTGTTCTTGGACTTGTTCTTGGCCAGTGGGTGAGGGTGAATGTTAAGATAATACTGAATGGTAATGTCTGCTATGTCTTAAGTCCTTATTGAATTTGCTTATGCAATGCAGAAAATAATATAACAGTTAGGACAGTATAAAGAGTGTGGAGAAAGAACCTGCCGAACCTACGTGCTCTGTAGCTGTATAGCCATTCAAAACCAGGTATGTACTTTCTTTAACATTATCACTGTAACTCAAATATCCCCCTCATCTTGGTGAGCCTTGTAGAAATAAAAATAATTTGAGTTTTATTCACTGTTGCATGTTTTTGGAAGGAGGATCATGGCGTCTTTTGTTTCCCTGTTCTGTATCCTTTTACATATTAATGTTTTTTTCCTCACAAGACCATAGACAAAATACTTGCCTTTCCTTTACCAGGGCAGAGTGAGGTTCAGGTGCGGAGATGTTTATGTAAGACCGTTATGGTTTTCCAGCATGTTCCGTGTGGCACCCCAGTCTGTTCCCACCGATTCCTTTCCTCAACATGTCACGTGCCCCCACTGGGCTAAACTCCAGGCCCTGCGTGCATCAGGAGCCATTAGGCATAACGGTCTTCGCGAGCATGTCACAGTCCGCATGTTATGACACTTATTTTATGACTGCTTACATATCAAATATTTAAATAAACAGAATAGAGGCTGGCTGCTGCCGGAGGGGAGAGTCATTCATTTTCCGGCGTGCGGGCGGTGGAGATAGCAAATAGGTCGGGGGTGTGTAGCGGAGGGAGGCGGTTTTGCAGGGAAGAGAATTGCTTCGCTTGGCTCCAATCAAAGTGGTCGAGGACGTTTTTTTTTCTTCTTCTTCTTTTTTAAATGTTTACTTATATATTTATTTTTGTCGTTTGCGCCCAGAAGCGATGGCGACAGAGCCATCCGTCAGCGTTTTCGAGGAGCAGGGGACGGCAGCCCCAGTGAGTCGTAAAAGTGTGTCCCGCTGTAGCAAGCGAATATCAATTGCGCACTGAGGAGAGCGGATGCCAGGAAAAAGTGGAATAAAACAGCGATGTTTTTGTAAAGTTATTTTTTTATTATTAAAACAAAAGAGAGAAAACCTAGTACGTGCAGGAGGTGAAAGAGAGGAGCTGATTTATTTGTGTTTCCTCGAGAGCACGTACCCTGTCGGGGGCCGGCAGGATCGCTCCCGCACCGTGATGGTGGGAGGGCCATTACTGTCAGGCTAATCTTAAAATAATTAATTGAGAAGTCGGTGGTTTTAAAGAGTATTGTAATTGAATCCTAAATTAGGTCTGGAAAGAGGACATGTCCTGTTTTACTATGAGTCTGCTCTCATTCTGGCTCTGAGTGTCGTGGTTATTGGCGTCTGCAAGAGGAAGCTAATGATATGTATAGTGGAGGGAGAAAAAAAAGGACCATCTATAATTCATTTTTCTTCTTTGAATTTAAATGATGTGTTGTGAACACTGAGATAGGATCTGATGTGCCTGTGAGTAGGTAATTCTGTCAGTATGGCCTTTTTGTCTTGTAAACAAACATGCGACGTGTTGAGGAACAAAGTAAACAGAATGAAACGCATAAATCCTGCATACAATATGAATAATTTCAGAGGCATGAAATCTAGGAGGCTGTGTGAGAAAAGATTTTTGCATTTTCGTCTGTTCCGCACACTTTCCGTGGATGAGTCAGTAAGGCTCTGTAGATGTTTTTAGAACTGTGGAGCGGTGTGCTCTTGAATGGATGACATTCTCATTTTGGCAACAAACCCCTTGTTTTTATTTATCCAAAGACAGATAAATTCATCAATAGCTTTTTGTTTGTGTCTGTGGGTGCGGATCGAGTGTCAGCGTACTCGGAAAGACAAAAGGAGGAATATACAGCGCATCTAACAGCGCAGGGTGATTTACACAGCAGTGTGTGTTTAGCATATTACTTATATGTAATAGGTTTATTTTGAACTGGTTTAGTCATTTTACGAGAAATTCTGTATCTTTTCAAGATCAGAATTAAATTCTACAGAACGTGTATTTTTTCCCCCAGATTCTAAACGAGTACCAAGCAGGCAAAACTAATGTTACAGTATTTTTCTAATTATTAATGATTTTTTGAAAGTTCATTTAAAATATACTGTATGTAATTCTGAATATATTATCTGTGGGCCCTAGAGACAATGAATTGTGTGAGGTTATAAAAGGTAAACTGAGGTTATAAAAGGTAAACCGACCCGACTCTCACAATTTATTACTGAAAATATATTGAAAAAATAAAAGAAATAAAAGCTATGAATATATAATTAAGTTACACAAGAAGTTATGCATGTGACATTTACACATTCAGCTCTTCTCCCTTCCATTTTTCAGAAGAGCCAGTACATTCTTGCTAATTATGGTAAGCTAATGTGTTTAAGCTAATGCTCTGTGTTATGAGAGATCAGGACAATAAAATGGCACTGTTGGGTTCATTTCTCTGTGCTTGTTAAACCGAAGAGAGACGGAGTGCTAATATCTTAAGCTTTCCCTTCTCTGTGATGTCGGATAACGGTAACGGAACTGAGTTGTGTTGCTTTACTCACCTGCCTTTGACCTTTTCGTTGTCTTGTCCAAACTGCTGAAACGTGCTTCCTGGAGAAATCCTAGTCTGGGTTGTGGAGAGTGTCTGCGTGTAGGCCAGTTCAATGTGACTTCACTTAAAGCGTGCTGCTCGCCAGATGAGTCAGTCAAAAGCTTCTCCACTAAGAAGGATCTCTGGATCAAAGCTTCACAGAAATGCGGCCTCCATAAAACCCGCGTCTCCCACGTGACTCCTAAAGAAGCCTTGTAAAGAAAAAAAGACTTTGCGGTTTGAAGTCAGGTAATGGTTCTTCAGATCAGGATGTCATGGACTTGGGCAAGGCTAACAGATGCTCTAGATTTGGAGTGCTGAATCCCTTTCTGATGGTGGAGTTGGACCATTGTCCTCCTGCAGAGACTGCTCTGCTTGTCAAGTACCCTTGCTAATATTTTTCAGGCCCAGTCAGCCTTGGCCCCTGGTGATTACATGATAGGTTTGTTGCAGTGCTGAATGGGCTCGGAAAGCAATGGCACATCTCTGCATGAAAGCGGCGGAACACTAGCTGCCAGCAGTCGGGTCCTTCACAGGTACAGCTTGACGCTCAGTAGATTGAACTGCGAAAAGAGATAGAAAATATACCCCTGGGCAGTGTTGTATATTGAGTGCTGAATTTGTTGTCTGTAAAGCTATGAAGTTTGAAATGAGTTGTGGGATAAGACTGTACAATAAAGCTCTGGTTTAGACCTTAAGAGCCAGGAGATGGCTAGCACAAAGATGAAGGTAAGCTGTAGAAACTACCTAACATAAATGTGCCCTAGCAAAGGCTTTTACCAGTACCACTACAGGTTCCTTGGTTAAATGATTTCACTTTCATAATTAATCTTCAAGCTATTTTTGTTTATGAATCTTTTGCTTGAACAGCAAATGGGTGGAATAAAAACAGCAATACAACTAGAAATAAATGAATAAAGAACTGTGGAAAATTATTTATAAAATAGATACAGTATATAAATTCTGTATAAAAGATAAAATACCAAATGTGTACCTTTGTTCCCATGGTAATTAATTTTTATATTCATATCTTTAAAAATATATGTGTAAAAAGTTCAGTTCGGTGCTCTTGAGCTTGCATAATTCTGAGACAGTTACAATTTCACGATATACTCAATATGATGACCGTACTGTAACTTAAACAAAGGTGGTGACCGTTTTTGCAGAAAAGTGCCCCTTAATGGCTTCTCCAAGCCAGTATCGTTACACTTGCATATTGGGAGAGACACTGAGTCCACAGAGGAGCAGGGGTGGTGATGCAAGGTGGATGGATTGTGGACATGAATTACCCTTGAGGGCCAGGCCTACCTGATTGCATAGCACTGGCCCCACATGTTCACATCTGGCACTGTGATTGATTCGGAGATCTTAAAAGATTGAAAAAGGCCTTGGCCCAACACTCTGCTATGGGCCGGCCTTCAGAGGTCACGAGGGTCAAAAGCAGCCGATATCCTTGGAGCTCCCAGGTCGACGAGCCCATTCTGTTCGGAGCGAAGACATTAAGAGGCCAATCAGCCCCCAAGAGTTCTTTCCTCTGGTTGCCTGGGGTTCAGAAAGCCTGGGCTCATTGTTCCTGCAGACCACCACCCCCTCATATCTCATCAACTCTGTCCAAGAATCAGTAGAGGAACCGTTGTCCCACAGAGACACCGTCATGCAAGTCTGCTGCCGTCTTGTCCACAGGACTCCTAAGCAATGATGCACTGAAGGAAACACCAAGGATGTAATCCCGGTGAGAGGAGAAAAACAATGAAAATCAATTTTTTCCTAATTAACTTTTAAAATTTCCCGCTGAGCAATCAGGGTGCCGTCGCACAGAGTCCAATAATGAAATCAATTTGGTCTGGATTGTTTCAGGTGACTTTAAATGAGTATCTAATAACCAGGAGAAGATTGAAGGTCAGAATATCTGTTTTGTTGCTGCCATCTTGACAGACAGCAAATCAGATTGGACACTAGCAAAGCTGTTGCTACTCTTCATGAGACTAGAGCTGACAGCTCAGTGGCTGAAAATGTTGTCGTGATGTTATCCTAATGTTCAGCATACCTCTTAATGTTGGACAGCGGGCAGAGAATTCTTGCGCATCGGCTTTACCCCGTGGGTACACAGAGAGCTGACTGTTAATGGAGCCCTGCCTGGTAACAGAGACGCCCGTGGTATTGCCCAGAAGAATCATACACTTTTAGCTGTGCCTTTCTAATTAGAACTAATATTTGTTTATTTCTTCCCCTTAACAGAGTGGCCAATATTATTTCATAAAATGTGTTTGGCACTATGGCCTCATTTACACTACTGGGTTGGTTAAACTAATAAAGCGTGGCTAGTGTATTAACTGAAGCCATTTCCTCGTGGTTGGGCCCAATGTAAATTTATTAGAAACGTTTTTTTTTAGCATCCCCTAAAGAGTGCTATGAAAAAAAAACCAACAACAACAACCCCCCAAAAAAAATACCAATTGCTGTGAAGCTTATTGTTTCTCATCTCACAGAGTTCCACAGCCTGAAGTGATGCCTGAGTGCATACTTCTCGTGGCACGCCTGACCTCAGATCAGAAGGGCCCCCGAGGAGCTGCTTGCACTGCCTAATTCCCACACACCGCAAGCCTTTTTATGTCATCACGCAGACACCAGCCGCTCCTTCGGGTGGGTTTGGGGGGGGAGTGGAGGGGGTGTGTGACTGTTGTTCCCTTTGTCGTGTTCTGAGCTTCAGAAAGCGGTCAGCAGAGCTTGGCCTGATGCGCACATCTGCCAGTACTGTGATGGCTGTAACTGCTGAGTAATTGGTGTTCACAGTGACTCGGTGAGACACGCTCACTGCAGTAGAGAATGCGCTCTGTTCACTCAGTGCTCTTTTGTCAAGGCCAGGAGTTGTCCTGTCCTTAGGGTTTGTTTGCAAAACTTGTTTTTATTTACTTTTCCATTCGTGCACTCGTTTGTCTTGTGTGCTCGGGTTTGGGTACGTCCGCGTTTGCACGCGTTCTTTATCTCACACTCCTGTTGCTGGTTGAGTAAAAAGCTTTCAACTGAAATTCGGAAAATTTTGTTTGTGACAGAGTTGCCCCCCCCCGCCTCGCTCTCTCTTTCTGTCTGACTCTCTCGCTCTCTCTCTGTCTCTCCATTCTCTCTCTCTCTTGCTCACTCTGAAGACTATGCATGGTCTTTTTTTTTCCCCCCCCTCCTGAACACACAGGATCTGTGGGGTAAACACCGGGGTCGTCCAACGAGGGCGTCCTCGCCATTCTCCTGCCTCTTTACAACACACAAAGGCAGAGAGATTATACACATGCTGCTGCGTACAATGTCGTGATGGACTACCGCGTGACAGCTGCCCTCCTTCTGTCTGTCCCTCCCTCTCTCTCTATCTTGCTTATATAATTTCATGTCGTCCCATCTCTGGCTGGCCTTCAAGCCTAACTGCCTTGGCAACCAAAGACTGGGTCTTTTTTTTCTTTTTCAGAAAGGCAATTTACGCTGCACAAGGTCTCATTGGGCTTGTGCCGGGGAGCACTGACATTTACTGAGAGACATTTGACAGCAAATATGACACTGCTAGGGTTACAGACAATCCTTATTCACTTTAAATATGGCAACACCCACCACTTTACTTAATTCACTGATGAATGAAATATACGAAGAAAAAAACCAGCACGTGCACACATACGCGGAACAAGAAAGACACGTAAAGTTAAAGACTCAAGGGTTGGTGATTTATGTTAACCTTAAGTATGATGTATATGTCTGAATATTGCTAGGACTGTACCGGAGCATCGATGAGATGTTTCTGTGGCCTCTCTGACCTCTGGGTTGATATATTGTTTCTCATTTGCCGTTTTGTCAAAACAATAGAAACAAACTTGGTAATGGATTTTTTTTTTGTGTGTGAAACACCATGTAAGTGTTCATCCAATTATTAAGATTTTGACAACTAACAGTTAAAATTCCCATCCCTCTCAATTTGATGACATCAATATTGTCTTTGCATGCATGAAATTAATTTTCTAATCTTAGTCAGCAGGAGAGTGGAATTTGCAGAGATTAATACCCGCGCCATGTCGCCTCCACACTCTTCCTCCTGCAGTCCCATTTGAAACAGTGGGTCCTGTTTTCCCGCTTTGGTTCAGAGTGCAGATATGTCTATGAATTATGCCACATCACCATTTCCGAGCTTCGACGAAGAAGCTGGAGACATCTGGCAGTAGGTTTCCTCATCTTAAAGAGAGCGACTGGCCGTGTACGTTCGATGTGTTTATCAGAGACTTTTCATTATGCAGTTTTCTAGGGTTGTTTTATGTGTAAATACTACATGTGTTTTATATTTTGGGCTGAGCTGTCTTGGTTGGCTTTTTTGAAACCACACAGATGTTGAGACAATTAATTAAATCCGCTCCTTACGTCCAGTGTTTACCTTCATGAAACGATCCGTTAACCTGCACAGTTATTTTCATTTTGTACCTAAACAGCTCCAGCATCCGTCTATTTAACACCAATATGCTTCTGCACGTGTAAAACAGAGTTGGTGCAGAGTTTACCAACACGTAGGAAGTAATTCCGAACCTTTCTTAAAGGGAACCCCGTTCCGAGGAGGCTGTGGACATTGCAAGCATGTGTGTTAAATAGAGTGAGCTTTTCTCTGAGTCTTATGAGTCAAATAATGCAGGTTCAGTGCCTGGAATCTGCTTTTGCTCACGCAGCCTCATGAAGAAGACACTCAGTAAAGGCTGAGACACAATCATGCTGCAGTTCGGCACGTTCCAAATGGAATTATGATAATATCCATTTGCACATTACCATTTTAATGCTCGTTTGATCTCGGTATGCGGTAATGCTGCCTCGGCATCTACGTGTTTTTTGCTGTTAGTGTTCTCTTCTTTGCTGATTAACAACTTTGAGCATTAAAAAAAGGATTTAAAACATTTTGAAGTCATAAAATCAGAGTCAACACAACATGGAGAAGCAATTTAATCAAATTTGGCAGTATATTTTTGACCTAATTTTGTAGTTTGTTGTATAATAGCTTTATTTTGCAATATACTCAGAGGAATTCGAAATAGAGTGAGTTCATAAATTTAATTTCAGGTTTATTACTGCCTTATGTAGACCTACATTACAACACAAAGTGGATGGTTTTCTTATTCAGACAGAGTTAAAAACTTGAATTCATATCTCTGAGCTATGAGTTGCTGCTCAAGATTTATTTGTCCCATCTTCTCTAATATTTTGCACATTGACATCATGTGCATGGAGTAAAACATTTTATGTTAGTCATGAAAAAACTGCATTTTAAACGTTTTTCTAAAGTTTTTACTTTGAAGTCATTCATACTTGTGATACTTATTGTAGTTACAGTAATAACATTGAAGTGATTGTTCATTTTGAGGCACAACCCCCCCCCCCCAGCAGTTTTTTCTGGCCCATTCTCGTTCCTGTACCTGTTCACACTTGCCTGCATTGTGGTGTGCTAAAGTGCTGCTAGATCAGGTCTGGGATTTCCAGGGCTTCACGTAGAGAGATTTGGTTCAGCTACTGCTTCCCTTGAACTGACCTCCTTTGACCAGTGGCGACCGAGTATCACGTAGCATCTCCAGCAGCCGCTTTGGCTGCGCACATGCAAACCCACTGATGTTGGCAGCGCGTCCGCTCCATTCTCCTGTCATGAAACCCTACGTGAACAAGGACCGGGCGTGGTTTGAAAAATCTAAGCACCGTGGGCAAACGGGGGCCTCCCTCTTCGGCTGTATCTGAGTGGGCTTGTGTTTCCCCGGGGAGGGTGGTGGTGGTGGTGGTGGTGGTGGGGGTCGGAGTTGCTCTGCTATCTTGGCAGTGACACAGCTAGTTTTGCTTGTGTTGCACTCTACATTTTTTCCCTTTTTGTTGGTTTTGTTTTGTTTTTTTTTTGTTGGCAAAGCTGTTCCACTTGAACAAGGCTGGGGGAGGAGGAGACCTCCACGGTGGCCCACATCACAAATGGCACAGTGCCCTGCATTTCCTCATTCATAAACGCTGCCCTTCAGACAACGATACGCCACTAATTGATGGTGCCAGGTCTCTGGATGGACTGCTGAAAGCGGAATTTTCAGGCTTGACTTGGGGGGGGGATTGGAGGGGGGAGAGATGCCTCCTAATTGTTCATTATTGGAAAAGTGCTTTAGAAGAGTGCTACCGCAGTGGCTAAAGCCATGTGGTCAATGCAAAGCTGAGTCTTGCAAAGCAGTGCTTATTTACATGAACTGACCTACGTGTTTATAGGTTTGCAAGAGTTACATGATATGTGAAATATGACATGGAAAAGTGATTTCTATGCAGATGTATTAATATTAGCAAATGGCTAATTTTAGGTAGCATTACATGACTGAGTAATGGGTTAGCAACTGTAATAGTTAATGAGGCCCTAGTATATAAACCTTAGTATATAACCCTAGTATATAATCCTAGTATATAACCCTAGTATATAATCCTAGTATATAACCCTAGTACACAAGAACAGAGAGAATCAGTGCCTCCAAGGCTAAGCCATTCTGTATGTTCACTATGTAGTCATATGTAAATGCAGTGAATGCAGAAGCAAAGACTATACAGTCGCTCACACACACACACACACACACACACACACACACACACACAGTGGTTTCACAGTAATCAACCATCACATTAACACATACAAGATTTACAGGGTGTCTTAACTGTGATGAGTTCCTACACTAGTTTTGTGTTGGGAAACAGCCTACATTCTCTTTACTGTAAATACAGTGGTTGGTGCTGCCAGTTTTGTGCATGTTCTCACTCCTTCTGTTCTCATCACTGTGAAATCTTTCCATACCACCTTCGTTCATTTGTACATTATTTATTTCTGTGGTGAGATGAATTCACAGTTTGAGAATCAATTGGGTTCATGTAGGTTTCCTTGCATGTGCTAAAAAACGATTTATATGGGTTTCCCTTTATTGTTGAAATGCTGCGCGATCCAAGTATCAGTTTCTCTTTTTTGATTGGCTGACTGACTCCCTGTTGTTGATGTGTGCGTGCACAGGAATCACTTGAGACATAAATACAGTAGGTGATGGTCCAACTAAATCACCCTTCCTTCTCTTCTTGCAAATAAAAAACATAGTTTAGAGTGTTTTTTTGCAATTGTGACTAATTCACAATGAAGTCACCTTTAAGCGTTCAGGCATGATTTATTGATGGAAAACAAATGTTCAGGAGCCAGGCCGTACTGTTGAAACTTGCTGTGCTTTAAGATCTAGAATAGCCGATACACTGCTACGCCACTCAACTAACCGCTGTGAATTTACCTAGAAGCGTTTGAACTCACCACGTGTAAAGGGATGGAGAGGTTAGCTGTCATTTTCCTATTCTGATTTGACTCCATTATGCATCACAGTTGGCAAAGCACCAGGGAAGCGTGGTTTAAAGTGCTATATCAGGTTCCACCTTTTTTTTTATTCTCCCCTTGGTTTTCTGTGCACAATTCCGTGGGTTTGTTCTCCTGCATCTCCTCTGCATTGTTTCTTGATTAGGCCTGGCTGCCTTTGAAAAGTGCCATTCTCCTGCTCACAGCGGGACTCATATTGAGTGCGCAGGTATTGCTCTGGGAGGCAGGAGAGAATCTGCAGAGAGACCGGGCTGACGGAAAAAAGACAGTGGGAACAAATGCTATAAATCTTCTGCAATTGAACACGACAGAGAGGAGACATCAGACCTGACATAATCTGCCCCGTCGTGGATTCCGTGTTTTGGGTGACGGATTAATGTTAACCTGACATGCCGGAATTTTCCTGTTGACTCACCAAGGGATGGGGGTGAGGGTTGGGGGGGGGGTACCCTAAAATAAATGTAATGCTCACGAGGAATAAACCGCCCCAGGCAGAAAGTGTCTTTTCACATTTTTTCCTTGGTTCTCGCACGCCGCTGAAAGCAAAAGCGTGGAGCCACCTGCTTTCTGAGGCCGGCTCGGTAAATGGTGTGTCTTGCGCTCTTGTGTGTTCCAGGTTGGCTCGGTGGACTTCATGGCGATGAAGCGCTCCCAGCTGTATGGGATGAGTGGCAGCCCGTACTCTCAGCCACAGCAGGGTGTACCTTACCCCAGCCAGTATGGATCTCCTTCCCCACACAGATACCCAATGGGAATGCAGGGGCGGGGCCAGGTTGGCATGGGCGGGATGCCATATCCCCAGCAACAGGTAAGCTTGCTCTCATTAGATTGAATGCTTCAATTAGTTCACTACCTGTTTACTTTTTTTCTGTCATGTTTTTCTCATGCTTTGGGTCATTTCTCCATTGCCGCTTTGATTTATTGAAAATATGCCAGAGATATAATGCCCGATGCAGGACTTTTTAAAACTTGCGTTTCTAATTCTGTTATGGAAAAAGTGCTCTGTGGAATGTTATATTCGTTGATTTTGTGTGAGGTTGAGCCGGTTGCCTTTGTGATCTTTTCGGCCTGCCTGCTCCACTGGACCTGCCTGGGCTATTCTGAGTCATACTCCGTGTCTTCCTGCCAAACAGCTATATTTAGCCAGGGGTTGTTCATCTTCATTTTACTGTCTCTGGAGGGCTGTTGGCACACATGATCTTGGCCTGACCTCCCATAATCCCCACAATGATGGAAGAAAGTGGAAAATGTGAAACAAAACTCTTGTAAAAGCTGTGTCTTTAAATCAAAAGAAAAAAAAAACCTGGTAGAAAAGGATGCAAAGTGATCTAGACACATATTCAGCAAAGGAAACATGTCTGCTGCGTTCATGTAGCAATGGTTTATCCAGCAATTTGTCTGGAGACCCTGATGGTTCTTGGAACAATGTCATTGTTTACTTACTCATATCAGTGTTTGGTGTTTAGTCTCTTGTGTGGATTACCATTGTACCATTTAATCTCTAAATAAAGTTGGACCTCTGGAGTCTGATATTCTGGATTTGACTGGATTGTAGGACTTGGCAGACTTGTGTTGGAGAGTTTCCTTTTCTAATCTTCCCAAGACAGCTTCAGGGTGTCATTTGGCATCAGCCGGTACCATTCAAATGCACTGGGACTAAATTCTAGAGAGTCCTGAGGTAAAATAAACTTACTAAACACACTTTCCCACATTTTATTTGCTTAAGGAGGAAGACCATTGGGTTGACAATCACACAGGAGTCACAAAAATAATTAGTCAGATTGGTTGTTATTCTGTGGCCAAGGGAGAAAAGTTATGATTATCACACACTAACATTTAAAAGCTGAAAAAAAGTTATGATTATCACACACTAACATTAAAAGCTGAACACTTATGGGTAATTGTTAAAGATAAATAACTAAAAGCAGTAAGTGTATAGCCATGATAATCTAACATTTCTTTTGGATAATTTGCAATAACCATGGAAAATTAAGATGTAAATATTATCTGTCCGATCCCAGGATGAGTTTTATTTATCTGAGGGAGCAGATCTCAACTGAGCTGATCTTTCCCACAATGCCCCGGGCACGTGGCTGCATGCATGTTTTTGTGTGCCAACACGTCCTTGTCGTGCGAGACGTGACAACATCGCAGGCGTCCTCTGGTGACACCCGTCGGTTGCTGTCCGCTGCCCGGTGTGCGTCCGCTCTGGGTCCAGACGGAGCTGCGGCCCTTAGCGCTCAGCTAAGAAAAGACACGCACGAAGTCTCCCAGTCAGCAACTGAATGCAAATTTTCTCTACACAGTGATAATTTATACGGTGCCATGTTTTGGAAATTAGCTTCAGGAGCTCGAGGACAGATTTCTGTGCGGAGAGCTTCGGAACCATCACAGCTCAATGATCTCTTATAAGGTCATGCATTTATAGTCATATATTTACTGTCATCAGGTCTGGTAAAGTGAATATATTTCCCAAATCATTTTCATATAATGACATGTATTTTTTTTTCCTCCCAATTTCCTAGTGCATGCTGGGCTTTTTAGCCCGTGTAACATGAACCTCTTGTTCGTTTCTTTCTTTATTTTTGCTCTTGTCTAAGTGATCCTCGAGCTCGGGCTGTGGGAGAAGGGCTTTCACCTTTTCCCTCTCAAGCTCGTCTCCTCTCCACAGATGTGTCAGTCCTTTCAGCGGCCATGGCACACATGCTGAGGGCAGCTTTCACACAGCTCCCTCTCTCCCCGGGGAGCGCTCGTCGCCCAGGGCCGCTGTGAATGAAGCTGCTGAAGATAGCTACACAGGAAGAAATGCTGTCTTTACACCAGGCCTTTAGTGTAGACTGCAGGAGACATCTCCGGAACATCACATTCGGTCGGTTACAGCATCGGCCAAGGATCCTCACCCCAACCCTCTCCCTCCCTCCCCCATCCTTCATTACCTTTGCCTGAGAAGTATTCAAATATTGGCCATGCATTCATCTGAGCAGAGAAAATTAGGCCTTGAACAAATTTTAAGATGCAGTGAATTAGATGAATGTCTCGCGTGTGTCAGAATGATACAGAGGTAGTTCCTTGTGCTGAAAATGGAGCAAAAGCAGGAGTAGGCGACTGGGCATGAGGGCTCGGACTGATGACAAGAGTTGGTCCTCTTTGTTTGGAAGTGGAATGAACATGAAAATGAAAGGCCTGCCAATTCCAGTGCAATTTCCTGTGATGTCAGTGTTGGCAGTCAAAGAGGGAAAAAAAAGGAATTTGAAGGCAACATTAGCGTTTGATGTGAAGGGAAAGAGAGAGATTGCCTGTGAAATGAAAGAGGGAAAATGTGTCAACAAGCCAGGAAGGAGCCATTACTGGTTTCTGCCGTTTGTTTCTTCACCCATTCGCCTAAGTTAATAGAATCCAACCATTATACAGGAGTGGAAACGCTGCCTTGTCCTCTGCTGTTCTTGTACAATAACAGCCTTTGTCATTTTGGTTTTATTCTCTTTGAGTCTGGAGGCTCAGGCTATTGCTGATGGCTTTTTACCGAGAGGAAACCTGTGGCTGTGTTAACACACACTTCCTTCTCGGCTGGTTTGACCTTGAAGCATAACAGTACCACGTTCTCTCCTCTTTAAGAAAGAAAGAAAAAAGTTTGAGGCCCCTAACCAAATGGATTCCCATCACCTTGCACCGAACTCCAGCAAGCACTTGGAATTAAAAGCATAATTTATGGCCTTCATTGCTGTGCATCAGCGTGGCTGTAAGGTAGCCCCCTGGCCTACTGAAGCACAGCCATTGTCTTTGAGGTTAATGTACTGTATGGTGGTCAGGAATGACTGATGGCTTACAGGGACCCATAAATTTACGCTGCACCAGAGCAGAGTGGCCAGAGGAGCCCTGTCAGTTCCGCCCAGGGCCATGAGAGGCAGCTCTTCGAAGCGTACTGCTCGTCTTATGGTTTGGTTCAGGGACCCCGGACATTTCCTAAACAATTAGAACAGGAGACGCTACGGTCTGAACAATATGTGATGAAGGAGGGAATAAAAAAATGAAAGGGACCCAGCCTTGAAATCATGGCTGTTGAATTACGGCCACCTCTTGCTCCACAATAGATGAAGTTTCAGGATCAATTAATTAGCGGGAACCCAATGAGCGTCGATGGCTCTAATGGTTTGTTCTCATTTGTAACTTTTATTACCTTACGGTTCCGTTGGCCAAGCCAATCAACTTTGGGGGAAAAAATGTGATGCATTAGATTTAGATGGAATTATGTCGTTGTTCCCTTCCTGAGGCCTTGAGTGTGTTTTTTTCCACGTAAAGTGCTGCGTTCTGTAGCTTTGTCTTTTATTACTTTATTAGCTTTTTGCATAACATGTTGCTAATAATGTAGCCTATTTTTTTACTTGAAATTCACAAAGCCTGTTTGAAAATGAGATTGAGATTTAATTTGAGCTAGTTTTAATTTGAGCTAGTCTATCCTCCTTAAATAGCTCAGGGTGCCCCCATGCTTACTAAGGCAGTCAAATACAGGTTATGTGCCAACAGCTTTGTTCAGACCTTTCAGCGTCTGGAGAAGAAAATGAAATGCTATAAGAGGCTTCTGGTGTTTTAAAGTTATCTCTCCTTTTGCAATTATGCTCTATTTTGAACTATCCCTCTGCCAGCTATCACCTCCAAGAATGAACATAATGAAAACAGCAATGTGGCTGCTCTTCAAGTGTATATGGTTATTTAAATGATACTTCTTTTTATATGGTTATTTAAATGATACTTCTTTTTCAAGACGACAGATAGCTGTCCCTGAGAAGTACTGGCAAAAGGTGTTATTACACCTGATGAGTCATAATAAAGGTGTTATTACACGTAATGTGTCATAATAAGGGTGTTGTTACACCTGATGAGTCATAATAAAGGTGTTATTACATGTGATGAAGTCATAATACTTCTTTCCAAGAATGCAAAATCATTTCATGGTGTTATGTACTCCAGAACCCTTGTAGTTGGGTTTTTTTGGTAGCTTTTTATTACTTACCATAATTCATACCACAAATTATAAGGTAAGATGTCTGACTTGAATATAAGGCCACATTCCTACTGCATAAGTGCAGCTTCCATAGATACAGAACAAGAACTGTTTGAACAACTGAAGGACGACGTCCGTGACTCTAAACAAATAATTTAGGCGTCTAGTTGACTGCTGTACTCTTACATGTCCTTCGGCTCAGAAGTGCTGGATGTAGCATTTTAAGTGCTGTGCTCTTCCCCTAATAGTCCATCCTGGTTTACATCAGATTTCAGAATGGAACAAAACTATGGGCCTTATAACCCTGAGAAAAAACGGAAGGAAAAATGCACTCTTAGGTTTGGTGTTTTAATTGTTTAGGCAAATTGTTGTAATTTGAGACAAAAACATCTTTAGCTCTTTTCTTCCTATATATATAATTGCAAGGAAGCACTGTACTACTGTAATCAGAAATACCCGTGCTAGTGAGCATTACTCTGTAGTATCTACAGACATATAAATACCTCAAAATAGCTTGTGTATGTTTTTTCTGGCTGTGGTGTTTTATCCCCATACGGTGGTGTGTTGAGGGCCCAGCTTGGCCTTGGCAGCTAGGCAAGCCTCGTGTCTCAGCTGGGACCAGAGGAGACTGGGAAAGTCTGCCATCCTTTACTGAGGGATCAGAGGCTAAATTCTCTCTTCCAAGCTTGCTGCCGTATTCGGAATTGGCCAGGGAAGTGAGTTGTTTTTCTACGCAAGGATTGGTTCCTGCTCTCTCTCTCTCTCTCTCTCTCTCTCTCTCTCTCTCTCTCTCTCATTCCCTATGTCTCTCTCTATTTTTTTCTTCTGCTCTTTCTTGGCCTTGGAGTGGGGTCAGGAGTTTAATGGGGAAAACATTTGAATCGGTGACACTAAACCGGAGCCACGGTGACGGTGCTCGAGTGTTTTAGAGCGCATTAACCCTCACCACCTCCCCAGTCTCTCCACTTCCACGGCAAACAAAAGCATCCACTATCGGGATGATTAAAAAAAAAAGGCCATTGGAGAGCAAAGTCCTGTCGTTTGTTGCCATTGATTGGACAGTGCAAATGGCACAGCAGTGCTAATGCATCGGGGTGCCGCGTTAACAGAACTGAGACCCAGTCCAGAGAACAGCCTGTGATGTGGGGACTTTGGATTAAATGCAGACTATTATCAGAGGAAGCTAAGGAGCAAGGAATCCTCCTGCTGTAGTCGTGGGTTAGAGTTTATTCGTTTTAATTAACATCTTTAAATCCGGTTCCCATCGGCCGTTGAGGTATTCTTTTATCACCGCGGCAATTTACCTGAGTGAACGGTGTCATTTGAATGGCAAATAGGCACATTAGAGAGAGAATGTCTGACCTGGAAAATTCACCTCCACAAGCACTTCAAACACTCCTAATTCCCCTTTCAAAAACATGTCTTTTCAGTGGGACAGGCATAGAGCCGAATCCCAGTGTGATATTGGACTGGTGGCATTATGACATGCTCGTTGTGATCCACAGCCTTTCCTTACTTTCATACATACTGAAATGTGCTTTTACTGTGTGTGTGTGTGTGTGTGTGATGATTTTTAGGGTGCTTTTCGTGACGGGTGAGGTGAGGGGTGTGTGCTTGGGTGTATGTGTGTGTGTGTTTGTGTGTGTGTGTGAGAGAGAGAGTATGTGTTTGGTTTGGGGAGGTCGGGGGGGGGGGGGTCCCACTTAATGTCTCTGCTGCATCTCTTGTTAACGTGGTAGTGTGTTTGCGCGTGTTCCCTCTGTCTCTTTGTTTGATGAAGCTCTCCAAGGGCAGTTCATTCTTGATGTGTCAAGTGGCACGTGTGTGTGTGTGTGTGTGTGTGTGTGTGTGTGTGTGTGTGGAGGGAGAGAGAGCAGATCAAAAGCAGCAGGCTGAGGTTAGTCACCTCACGCCAGAGGCGATGTAATCTCCCCTCCTCTATGTTTAATCAGAAGCAGGGATTGTTTATTGTCGCAGCAACTCGCATCTCATTTGGTTCTGCCGCATCTCTGTTTTGTGCAAATTAAAAAACCGTGGCATAAACAACGGCCATCTTTGGCAGGCTCTTACCTCATTCAGCTGTTAAAAAAAAAAAAGTTCACTGTTAACTTGTAGCATTGCTCTAACCGCAACATTGTGGGGAGTTTTTTTTAGTTTTTTACATTTCTTTCTATCGTATTGCTGTTTGAGATGTAAATAAAGGCTTTACATTAAATGACACCACGTTAGGTTTAGTGTGTTGCAGTAATCTCACAGAGACATGGTACTGTTAATGGAGGCATCTTCCTCTGAGCTCCATGTCAGCACAATTTCGCCCCCACCTGCCCTTTGCCCTCCTCCGCCCCCTGTGCCCCCTCCTCGCTGCAGGCGGCAGAGCGGCGACCGAGGCGTTAGCTGCCGGAGCTCTCTGATGCTAATACGCTGCTCTACACTCCTGTCATGCCTCTTTGAGCTGCTTAATGCTTCAACATCTCTCTGGTTGGCTGGGCCCATATGTCACTCAAATAGAGAACGCGTGCTCTGGCAGCAGCTCGACAGGCAGTGGGCCATGTCCGCTCAATGCTAAAATTATAAAAACACTGTCTCTGCTCATTGGACCGTTCATATTACAAGCACGGCGACCCGCACAATCAGGGTGAACACACTGGAGCAGCCACGCCTTGGTGCCTCCTCACGAACGCAGAACGTGACAGTCTTTCTGTTTCTGTTGTGTAGTAAAAGTGGAAGCCTTACTTATGATGTGTTCACCAGTGTGGGGTATCTGTTCACCAGTCTAGGTATCCATTCACCAGCGTGGGGTACCTGTTCACCAACATGGGGTATCTGTTCACTAGTGTGGGTTACCTGTTCACCAGCATGGGTTACCTGTTCACCAATGTGGGGTATCTGTTCACCAGTCTGGGGTATCTGTTCGCCATTGTGGGGTACCTGTTCACTACCATGGGGTATCTGTTCACCAGTGTGGGGTACCTGTTCACTACCGTGGGGTATCTGTTCACCAGTGTGGGGTACCTGTTCACTACCATGGGGTATCTGTTCACCAGTGTGGGGTACCTGTTCACTACCGTGTGGTATCTGTTCAGCAACACGGTTACTTGCTCACTGTCTTCACATGTAGTGCTTGGCGTTGTCATTCACTGTACTGTGCTGAGTTTGTAGGTGAGTTTGGTTTGGAATGTTCCTTTTTTGCTGTGTACAGGACGTGCTCCTGGATAATGAAGTGAGCTTCTGTTTGGATGGACCTACCTGGAGGGTCAAGTGATTGAACTGTAGTATGACTGTTATATGTAATACTGGGATGACACAGTTACTGAGAACCGGTAACTGTACTGGCACCAAACAAGGTCTCCTACAGTGCTTCATCTTAGCTCTGTGCTAATGCAACATGCCAAATATGAAAGTAATGTAAAAGTTGTTCTTTCTGTGAAGCTTAACAATCATATATTTTTAGAATATGTCATGACTTTTAACATGGATCTAAATCTTATCTCCATATCTTTGGATTAAAACGGTGTCCTTTTCACTGTTTTTTTTCCCTTCCTTTTTTGCCAGCCTCGGCGGTTTCACTTGCAAACGTTCTTCCTCTCCACGTCTCTCTCTCTCTGTCTCTTCCTTGTGTGTTTGTGCTGAGACTCAGTGCTGCAATTGAACGCAAACAGACCAACAAGTGTCTCATTAGTCTGAGGAGATGCTGTGGAATCTGATGACTTGGCATTGGGGTTAATAGCCTCGCCAGGCTCATGCCAGCATACCCGCTCCATTCATTACGCAATGCAGCCGAGCACCGCTGCCCATCACCCCTTACAATGGCCCTCATTCATTAAAGGAATCGAAAAAATCATTATATTGAAGCACGTGTCATGATCGCACATCTGATACGTCGGTCTTTCGCACTTAAGACTCGGCCATACATTCGCCCGCGGACCTGGCCGCCGTTAAGATTGCTCGAGTTAAATTGGACTGCATTGGAAAATAATAGCTCTCTTTAATCCCATCGTCTCATCAGTGCAGTCCTCTGTAGTAGATCAAAACATTATTGTTCGGCATAAGCAGAAGCGCATGGAAGAGAAGAGCACAGGTCAGATTATTGACTGCCTGAGCTGTGTGCAAAAAACCCCCCCAAAAAAACACTTGCAAATGTTTGGAAACAAATCTGACGGTGGCTATCGGTGGCTTCTCGGTAATTTGATCCTTAAAATCGTTCTCAGTGGCGTTGCGCTGCAGGCTGCTTGTCTGAGAGGAGAGGGAGGGCATCGGCAGTAACGGGCCGAGCTGTGCGCCGTCCCAGCCGCGGTTCTCCCTCTAACGAACTGCTCCGCGCGCTTTTGACCGGCGAAGGTGGCCGCCGAACTGGGACGAAGGAGAACTTGGGAAGAAGTTTCTCTCATCCACCAGGCCTGAGCGCATTCCGAGGGGGGGAGGAAAGCGACAGCTGCTCATTAGGAGTGATGCGTAAGCTGCAGAGGGGATGCTGGGCGGGGGTTATGGGAAGCACCACGCTCCCAGCTGCAGACGAGGACGTGTGGGCCGAGGGAGCGTTCCCAAGACGGCGCTAGCATCTCCGGGTAGGGTTCCCAGCTTGCTCGGGGGGGCGGGGGTTCTGATTGGCCCGACGACTCTGATTGGCCGGTGCTGTCGCCGCTCCAAACGGCTTGGCTGAGCTGTCAGCTGTTATTAATTGTTGTCGAGCTCTGCTGCATGAAGGCGTCTGATGTCACTGGTGAGAATTACTTACTAATTGAAGCTCTACACGTCAGGATTATCTTCCTGGAAGAACTTCTCGTCTCTTCTTTCATACCCATGCAAAACTGCATTTCCTTAGTTGGACGGAATTCTTTAGTGAAGAATTTAGTCTGTTACGAAAACCAACAATAACATCAGCAACATCAGTGGCATTAACAAAAGCTTGTTAGAACTTATAAATATTATTGAATGGTATTCTTTCCCAGAATGCTAGGCAGCTAAAACTCCCTAGATATTAGCATTAATCATATTTGTCTCTATAACGATTATCTAAATCGTTCCTAAGCTGTATTAGCGCAGTAGCATTATTGTATCTTTGGACTGTATGATAGAAAATTACCATGTTGCAGTCGTGTGATGTATATTGCAGTTGTGATATATTTAACACACTGGTGAACCCTTGATGTGATGTGATTAAAAACTGACCTACATTGTTTTGAACCAAATTAATTATGTTTGTTGGATCACTTGAATGGTGGTAATTTATCAGGACAGCCATGGTCATCTGGAACAGCTCGTTACTCATCTGGAATGAAAATATGGCTGTTTTAAGACAATAATCTATTGATATCTATATAACAATGATATAATCTTCAACTCTTATGGCTATATTTATTAAAACCCCTTCAGAAAATAAGAGTAAAGAACGTAACCCCTGCCCAGCAAATCTTGTGAACACGTCTCTGACAACGTTCCTGTTTCCCTGTGCAGGTGCCTCCTCCCTTCAGCCAGCAGGGCACGGGTGGATACTGTCCGCAGGGCCAGCCTCCGTACTACAGCCAGCCCCAACCGCACCAGCAGCCCCAGCCCGTGACCCCCACCCAGCCCCCCTACGCCCCGCCCCGTGCCACCCCGCAGCAGGTAAGGCCGCCCTCCGTCTCGCCCCAATTTGTGGCCCGTGGGCCCGTGGTTCTGATTAGTTGTCTGGGTTATTCATGAGTTCTATTCCTGGTGTTTCCTGCAAGCCGGCACCCGCTTGCTGGTGGAGACCAGAGGAGGGATACGTCCTTACACCAGGCCTGTCACCAGCGTGACTAGAAGTCTGTTTTTTTGGCACTCAGAAGGGTGGGAATGCATTGCTTTTTAATTGTTGTTTATACTCAGTTTATACCCAGTAAGATCACCTTGTTCATTTTGCTCTCTTTTTTTGGTCTTTATTTCAGTCCATTTATGCAAATTGTATATACAAAAATATTTCTTTGGTTTTCCTTTTATCTCTTTTCTTAATGTTTTTTTTTTCCTTGTGAAAAAGAAAAGCAGTATGTTCAGGGGAAAACAGGCGAAGCAATAAAAGGGGAGTGATTTGAGAAAGGCCAGCTTGCCCCAGCTGTTGGCCTGCAAGAAGGCCATGTGTTTCTCATCGTCTGTGGCGCTGGAGGAATCCGCCCGCTGTAGCTGACCTCCCGGCACAGACGGAGGGGAATTTGGCCGGCGCTCGGAGGGCTGGTGAATCCTCTCAGGAGAAGTGAACGGGAGGTGCGGCCACTTCGATGCTCGGTAACGTGGAGGAGGACCTGGAGACATGCCTCAACACGCCTCAGTGCGTAGGCACGGTCGAAAAGCGGCTGTGGTGAAATCTGCAACGCCAACTCGACCACCACCACCACCATCGCCGCCCTTCCCCACATTCTCTTGTTTCTGCAAGTTTGTATCCAAGTCATTCCTTTTTCCACAGCACTGCTGGCTCCTTCTCAACACTGGACTGTGCTCTAAAGCTCTCCTCTCCTTCCTCCTCAAAGGGCGACTGCATTAATCAAGTCTGCCTCTTTATCTCTCTGTTCTCTTTCTCACACCTCCTGCCCAAACTCGGGGGCTGATGTAGGTCACTTCGGCTCTGGGCTATTTGTATTCTAGAATAGTAAATTATCCGCAGGGGTCCTGAGTGGAGACACAAACTTGACCTTTGCATAACACCTTGGACTGATCCTCTTTATTCAAATTGAGTGTGAGGTGTCGCGAGTGTTAAAACAATTGTGTTTGTCCTTTTTTCGAGCTGAAAGAGCCGAATTACAGTGACTTTTCGAAGCCTGATATTCTTTTCTTTTTCTTTATTGGAACAAAACAGTGCTGTCTGCAGTGCCCCTTTGTGTCAGATGCTTGGCGTGGTTTAAACTCTGCTTTTATTAAACGGAGCCATTTTTTTCTTGAGTGAACTTTAAAAAGTCATCTCTTTATGATTTTGACAGTATGACTCCCAATTTACAGGCCTCCTCTATCTCCATTAACCCAGGATATGGGACATCGTTCAGTTGATTGCTCAGTTCACCAACTCCTCTGCTTTTGTATTTGCCAGCAAATTGAAGGCTCAATTGGAGTGAGGACAGTTTTACTTCACAATCACATCAAGTTTAATGACGGAGGTGTTATATCTGACGGGCTTTCGGTTGCTCTTTTTACTTTTTTTTGGTCACACACTGCAGGAGACACCTAATTCTGAGACGTGGATATATTGACAAGTGCTGGAGGATTATGGATCTATATGAGTAGCTTTTATTACTTCTGCCAAGGTCCAGCTATAAATCAGATCAGGTGGAATGTTCTCTCATCCCGTTTCACCCTCTAAAATTCGAGTGCATATTCTTAAGTACATCTGTGGGACCTGCACATGTTCTTGTAATCCTCTATAAGTAAAACGAGACTACTTTATGTCAAATCATTTTAGACAGACGTTGTCATCTAATGCAGATGGCAGAGCTTATTGCGAATCTCTTTTCACTGTGTGCATTGTGTGCAATTTCCCAAAGTAGCTTGGAGATTCCTAGCAGCTGGTTCTCCCACCGATGCACAGGAACTAGTGCTGCTGAGAACTATGGAACTTCCTCATGGATCTTCTCCCAGGCAGTGGGCTTGCAGATGTGCTAACCTTTCTTCAACGGCGTTTCAACCAAAGACTAGATCTTAACGGACGCTGATGTGGAATGGGGCCTCTTTCTGTTCTGTTCCGTTCAGCCAGATTAGACGGTAGGTTAGAACCTGCCTGGGCCGTGTGGAAGGAGCTTTTCTCCAAAGAGCAGCCAGGCTCTGTGAAGGCTCTCTGCTTTTAGCCTGACCTTTCTTTATCTTCGTGCCAAGCTGCTTGTGTGAATTGAGAGCCGGGTACAGGTTTATTTCTGAGGCCACTCTTATCTTTGCTGTGAAGCTCCAAGCTCAGAGAAACTGTTCCAGTTTGAGGATTTGATTTCCTCTGTTCTCTGTCTTCACATTGACTTTTTGTGTGTGTGTGTGTGTGTGTGTGTGTGTGTGTGTGTGTGTGTGTGTGTGTTCTGGCATATGCACTCGTGGTCATGTGCCACTCTAATTTCATTTTCATGATAAAGGAAATTCATAATTCATCGTAATTGGTTGTGCAATCCATTTAATTACATAAATTGTTAATTTATAGTAGATGTGCACCAATTATTATTCTGTGATGCATTTTATTTACATTAACTATCCATCTTCTTGTAGTTCCTTGTTTTAATGTTAGTGCTCAATTTAATTAGATGCTTTTTCTGCCATGTGATTTCTGAAGTCTCAAGGCTGCAGTGTCTGTCTGCACGACTTTCTATCTCTTTAATCTGCTCCAATGTAAAGCCTGGAGACCCTCCCCCACCCTGGTGATTGACATGCCAGTGGCCTCCTCCACTCTTCCTGTGCTATTCCCAGGGGCAGGGAGCGGACAGGAAAAGGGAAGCGAGCGATACCCGGCCGCAGGAAGTGGGAGAGGCGGCTTTGTTCCTCGGTCACGGTGGCCTGACGCGGATGGCAGGTGTGCGGGAATCACAGAGGGCGGTCCGAGCTCGCCGCTCCCTCGTGCTACGCCCCTCGCGGCCGATTTCACAAAGTGACTTTGCGTCTGCTCTCAGCTGCTATCTGAGAGGCGGCGCGTCCTATCACAGGAGCGCTGTGACATCAGGCAGCCGCCACGGCTTTGAGAGTGTCCTTACTTTTTCCTTCACTCGCTGCTCGATCTGTCGGCGCGCCGACAAACAAAGAGTCCTCGGGAATGAGAAGTGTTGCATCAGCTCGAAAATAATCAGTGGGCCTCAAAGAGATGTGACAGCCTTTTTTGGGTTTTTTTTTCGTTGTTTGTATTTTTTTCCCCTGAATGTCAGGTAGGATTCTCTGAGAAACGTTCTTTTATTGTATTTGTGTCACGTTAACAGACCAGAGTTTGAGCAACTTTTCATGAAGATTGTTCTTGAGGCTCTCAAGGTTGGAACAGCGTTTCTTTGCGTGTTTGGCTTGTGGTTCTATGTAAGTTGCCTCACTTCATGTCAGATGTGGTGAGACATGCAACTCCTGTGGTTCACTATATTGCCAAAAGTATTCGCTCACCCATCTAAATGACTTGTGCACAAGTGCAGCAAAGCAAGGTCCATAAAGACATGGATAGCAGAATCTGGTGTGGATGAACTTGACTGGCCTGCACAGAGTTCTGACCTCAACCCGACAGAACACCTTTGGGATGAATTAGAGCGGAGACTGAGAGCCAGTCCTTCTCGTCCAACATCAGTATCTGACCTCACAAATGCGCTTCTGGAAGAATGGTCAAGTTTGTTCGAAAGGGAGGTGGAAATGTAATTTGATATGATGCAGCATCATCAGTAAAGAGGAGTGTGTAATTCATCTGACACAGTCACAACGCACCTTAAACAAATCTAACTGTTCGTTTACACGAAGCTGTATGTGCTGTTGCTCGATGTATGTCACACGGGTGATAACTGAGTGACAAACGTAGCAGAAAGAAATACTGAGAAGAAATAGTTAGAAGAAATACTTCTGTGAACTGAATTGATGGTTGGCTTTCATACATTCAGCTGCTTTGCCTTGGACTATTAGGATTATTGGCACCCTTTGTAATATTGTGCAAACAGAGGACTTGCTGTAAAAATTTCCTTAAAACTTGAAGGCTTGTCTCTGCTCTAGATATGCTACAAATAGAAGTGCCTGTAGCATTGACAGGAGCATTGACTGGGATGAGATTCTTTGGTCAGATGAGACAAGACTTTGCGCTCTCTGGTAACAAACACCAGAGGTGGGTTTGGCGGGAAAATAATTCTGTGGAAATGTACCTAATGTCCACTGTGGGTTATGACAGTATATCAGTGACATTGTGAGACTGTTTGGATTTTAGTAAATTGCTTGGCATCATGGAGGCCATCAAATTCTGGGAGATTTTACATCAAAATCTGTCTTCCTCCATCAGGAGACAGAGGAGGGTTATGGATGGATCTTTTTACAGGAAAATGATCCAAAGCACACATTCAAACCTCCACAAAAATGGTTGATTGACCACAGAGTCATGCTCTCATACTGGGCAGGCTAGAGCCTTGAATTAAACCTCAGTGAAGAGCAGTGGTGAGCTGAAGGGGGCAGGGGGTGGGTGGGTGGGTTGGTGCTGGTGTGGGGGGTGGTGGGGTCTGCCAGCGAGAACCAAGGATGCTGAAAGATCTGAAGAGATTTTGGGCAAAAGGTTTGGTCTTCGATTACTTTAAATGTGTGGGTCTAACTTCATTTAGCAATATAAAAGAATCCTCTTCTCTTTTGTAAAAGAAAGGTGTTTGAGCTTTCAGATGCAGGGGTGCCAATAAATTTGACACATGCTTTTTAGAATGATTTTTTTTTTATTAAGAGTTTTCTTTGAATACTTTTATCTCACTGAGAAAAATGGATTCCTCACGTATGTTAACGGTGAGATCAAGCTGCTAAGCCCTGTTTCATAGTTTCTGCTCATCTTCAATAAGGATTCCGATAGTTCTGAAGGGCCGTTTGTTATAGATCTTTAATTCCACATAGCTGGACTTTTTGGTTTTGCTGGTACTGACTTCAATAAATAAGATGGGCTTAAGTTTACTTCCTATAAACACCTTTCTCCAGAGCAACCTTCTCCATGTCCATCAGAATGACAGTAAAGGTGCTCTGTGTGACTGGTTTTAACAGCACAGTGCTCTACGTGCTCTATCCTGACTGGTTTTACTAGCATAGTGCTCTACCTGTTCTGTCATGTAAACTGGAGTAGCTGGGTCAGTACACGATTAAAGCAGGAAGCCATCTTGTGAAGTAGTTCAGTGCAGGAATCCCCATTACTGCTTCACTGTCATCTACAAAAACGCAGTTCGTAGTGAAGTTCCTGGATCATCGTGGGTTCCAGGAGCCCCAACTGGGGTTTTTTTTTCACTCGGAGGCCTTGTGCCACGGCGTGCAGGGTGACGCGCGCCCCTTCCCTCCGTGTTCTGATCGCGCGAGGTTAATTAAAGCTCCGTCACAGTGGCCGCTCTGCCCGGCCTTCCCCGCACCGCTGTTTTTTTTAATCGCCGTGGTAACACGGAGCAGGACGCTCGCTCCCACTGCGCCGGGCGGGGGCGGGGAGGCAGGGCCATTCTAAGTTCAGTGTCATTAATTGGTCAGCATTTGAATATTAGCTAAGAACTCGCTTAATTAACGGGATTATAAAAGCATCCCTAGCTCGGAGGGTGAGTGAGCGGGAGGTGGAGGGAGGCAGAATGGGGCGGGGGTGGGCAGCTGCAGCAGGAAATAGAGGGCATGGTGTGCTGTGAGCTTGGCGCTGGGCGATAAGAAGGATCTGTCCGTGTGAAAGGTCTGGGCACAGTAATTTGCGTGAGCTAGTTTTAATTGTCATAACCTTCTAAATGGCATAGTTTATCTGAGTCCTCTAAATGTCCTGCCAGACTTGCCATACAACATGGTCCCCAGCAACGAGTGCTCCGAACCGATTGGCTGGTTAAGATATTAAAGTAAGGTGATTAATGATTGGCTGGTTAAGATATTGAAGTAAGATGATTAATGGAAAGGAAACATTTTGTGTTTTTTTTTTTTTTGCTCTGTATTTTGTTCTGTTTTATCTTACCGCAGAACTGCTGCCTGCTAATTACTGTGTGGCTTTACGTGTGGATTTACTTCACGTATAGAGGCGTGTTTATTTGTTTTGCGATGCGTTTCAAATGCAAATTCAGATTGTGTGGCCAATCTTAATCAAGCAGGGAGCTGAAAAGGGCCCGTGCTCAACGCTGCTGTCCCCTGGGGCCTCATTTAGGAAAATGTTAGCTGAATGGGGCCTAAATTTTGTTCTGTAAGATAGCAGGGTGTTCAGGCGTGCCAGAATTAGGATTATCAAAGATTATTGTGTTCCCACTTCCTCGTCTTGCGCAAGGGCGCTGCGATGCAGAGAAAGCAACTCCGCTGGGGAAAGTTGTGATGAATGTGCGCCTTTATGGGTAATTATTCATAATGTGTTCTCCTGTGGTGAATGTCATGACCACCAAACGAGCGGCGGAGGAGCAGATTTTGGCGACCGGAGTGGAAGGCGAGCACCACCCGCGTTGGAATTTCAAGAGCCAAGGGTGACAAGAGCCTGTCTGTTGTTGCTCCTTTATCAGATGTGTTCGTCGTGGTTGTGGGAGGGAGGGCGAGGGGTTGGTCTCTGATATGATGATGTGATTTTATTCCAATCCGGCTCTGGCCACTAGTCAGGGGGTGTGCGTTATCTCCGGGGGAAACTGGCCGAGCATTGTACCTGCATTGTGTAAAAGGTCAGGGGGATTGTTCGACTAAGAATCCAATCTGGGAGACATTATATTGGAACATGGGCAGTACAGATGCAGCCATTAAGGTGACCCCAAGGAGTACAGACGTTTGCTCCTCAAGCACAGAGTGAGTGGAAGACCAGCCAAGGGAGCCAGAGGCCACTCCAGCCTGCCCTTAACGCAGACGTGCTGCCGTTAACTGATTAAATGAGGTTTTTCTTTACTACCAAATGCATCTGTGTTACTCTGTATGCCGTTGTTTCGTTCAAGCAGAACGCCTTTAAGAGATTACCCTTGAACCTGGCCGTTTATTGTAATTTTTTTGTTTATGTTGTGTACGTAGGTGTTCAGATGTCTCCTCCTTCACTACGTGGTTGGCTTCTACAGACAGGAAGCGTTGGTTAGCTGCTCTCTATCCTCTCTTAAGCAGGTTGTGTTGAGGCTGATCAGACGTGTCACTTCATATTTTGAAGCGTTCGATTCCCAGCCCCGCCGACTTAATAAGTCGTGCCAGTTTTTTCTCGTGGTCCTCCTCTCGACGTCGCCTAATATTGCGCAACTCTCTGATTGCTTTAATTATAGAAGCCCAGTTTGAAGTGCCATTGTTGTCTGGGCTAATGACACCCAGGGAGCTTGAATATGAATGGACTGCGTCTCCCTTCGCTGTCCTGTTTATCTACCATCTCACTCCCACTCTAATGCCATGGCTTTGTTTTATTCAGACGCATGTTTGTATTTTTAAACTCTCTCTCCCTCTCTCTCCCTCTCTCTCTCTCTCTCTCCCACCCTCAC
>JAOXYF010000011.1:13471213-13517386 GCA_028565775.1 Sternarchorhynchus goeldii | reverse complement strand
CCTCCAAGCACGGGCCGCTGCTCCCCACCACGCTGCTGGACCCCAACCGAGCCAGAGACCTTCCTCTCGCTGGCAGTATAAGCACTTACAGCCCTCGCCTCATCATGCACTGCCTGTAGACAGCCTGCCCAGCACTGCAGCCCAGGCAGAACAGACTGCAGGGGAAGATGATCACCCCACCGTCTGCATGGGTTTGAAAGGCCTTGCTCAATGAAAAAAAAAGAAAGAGAAAAAAGAGCTGGGCCCCTGTGCTCGTTACGCGCTCTTTCGAGGCCAGAGTAGGGATCAGCGCTGGTGCTTGCTGCTCTGCAGAACATTTCCATTTAGCCTAATCTACAATATTACTGTGCAGAGTAGCCCGGGCAGAGGCAACCTTTCACATCTGAGTGGATTGGCGATACCCCTTCTGTCCCTTTTAGGTTTTTTTTGCCCAGGGGTTTTAAATGTAATAAAGTGCCACTCCAGTTAAATATTGGGTCCTGTGAGGATCACTTTAAATGTCAGTTTTTGGTACCTATTCAGATTGTGAATGCTCCCACTATGTTTTGGGACATTTTAGACATTTTATGTGTTTTTATCCATAGTTCATTCCATGTAACAAGTTTTTTTATCTATTGTATGTAAACCCCACTTATCTGGGAAACTTATGACAAATATCCTACAATGAGTTCAGGCACCACATGTTTTAAAGTTCTGGTACTGTGCTTCAGTGGCCTCTGAGGAAAACTCCAGGCATGTGTCATATGACCCAGCAGACACCTGATTGGCTGCAAGGCCACCTTGCAAATGGCCAATGTTATTAGATCAATTACAGTTGACATCAGAGTACTCAGAGATGAATCAGGGTACTCCCACAATATCCACAGTGTTTTCTTATACAATCCGGGCTACTGTGATGACTGTGAACATTCTTGTTTCTCCTGTCTTTGTGCTACAGGGTTCCTGTCCAGCATGCAGAGGAGCCAGAGTCAGTATGTCCCCCAGCAGTGCGGGCCCCCTGTGTCCCCACACCGGTCTGCTGTTAGCCAGGTGCAGCACGGCATGGGTCCCTATCAGCAGGGCAATTCCACGGGTCCCTATGGACCTCCAACTGGCCAGTATGTTCACCAAGGTAGATACAGGTCCAACAGTGATTCTTATCTATTTGCAAGATAGTGAGTGTCCCATCTCGGTTACAGACACAACCGTGGGAGCATAGTGTCTTCCTTTAGATGGGTGTGTTGCCTCTTTCCTATGTCTGGCTGCAGGATTCATTCTTGTAGAGTAGAGGATATGAGTCAAGGAATAAGAGGGCAGTAGAATATTCATGAAGCTGAACTGCAAATGCCCCCCACACATTCTGTTTTCACGGGATGAATGAAATAAAAATGAACTTGCACCTGTTAAAAAAGTTGCACCCTGAAATTAATTTTAATGTCCCACCTAATTATCAGAGGTCAATGCTTAAGTGTAACCCTCCATAAAGTATAGAGTGTGCCAATGACTTCATTACAAGCGCTATGCGCATGTTGAGAAGGTCATATTCAGCTTGAAGCTTCTATGACCTGTTCTGGCTTCAAGTACAAAAGAAGTCAGCTATGGTTACACTCAGTTACTATAGCAACCGTGATGTCCACTCCACAGTCATGCTCCAGACGCTCTCTGGGATCTCTGGCTGTTATGATCCCTAGCTACAGCACTGCTCAGTACTCACATATCCTCCCGAGCAGAATAGGACCAATCACAATAATAATGGGAAAATGTATCAGGTGGAAGGAGTTGAGGAAAAAGATGTTACTTACTATTGGTTCTCTCACAGAATGTCAACATTGTTTCATTTCTGGTTGGGTAGATAAGGCCATATGTTAGTATTTATAGTGCTGTAACCCTTCAGTCACACAACAAAGAAAATGTTATGATATTCATGTTGTGTGCTTTAATGTGTCATTGTGATAAATGCACAGTCTTTTTTCATTTCTTAATCTCCTTCAGACCATCCCTATTCAACAGTGATGAATGGTTCACATACATAGAGTAATATTCCCATCCACCCTCTCTATTCTCCTAATGTATTGCAAGGGAAGTGACACCAATAATGAAAGCTTAAAAGAAGCCTAAAGGGAAACCGGAGTTTGTGATATGGGAGGAGAATTTACAGGCCTCTGATAGTCTTGTTCCCACTTGGACCATGTGTGCTGGAGTTTGGCCATCTCCAGAGTCATGGCATGGAACTCACACCAGGCTCAGGTTCTGAAAACCCTGCCGGGTCAGGCCAGGGTAAGTGGGCCAGCCAGCTGCCGTTCATTGTTCTTGATGAAGTGTCCATCTGCTTTCTGTCTTGCCCCCTGCCAGAGAATTACTAACCCATTAAACCAACATGGAAATGAGCTCCAAGCCCCTGATTGCTCTGCTATGGAATGCTTGGGTCTGTGCCTGGAGGCTGGAGCTTAGAGCACATGAACACATGCATTTGCAAACCTGAATTATAGGCTAAGTATGCATTATCATGAAATCAGACTCAGTGACAGAGAAATTTTTTCTTTTTTGAATAAATGAGTCATAAATTGTTCAACTCCATTAAATTGTTTGATATCAACTTTGTAGTGTTTAGTATGAATAGAAGCCAATGTTTTAAGACCTTAAGATCTGTAGCATCCATCATACATGTTACAGGAAAAAAAAAAGTTTTTCCTTAAAATATCACAGACTTTTCCCTCAAAGATATACTTTATTTCTGCTAATAACTATATGAGGCATACCTTGCTCATGTAGCAATTTGGAAGCAGAAAACTCAATCCTTGCTTGCCTTGAGGGAGGTTTTGGAATGGGAGGGGGCCAAGTATGGAGCCCTGAGGCACTTTGAGTCTGTGCTTCACCAGAGACTTCCTGCTGAGAGAGCTGCTGAGGTGGCTGGGAGAGAATCTCTGGCCTCAGGCCATGAAGGAAGGAGACTGGCAGAGGCAGCAAGTCAGAGAGAAGGAAAGAAAACTCATGAGTTAGAGGAAAAGAGGATAAGATGTCTTAGCTGTCGAGGAAAAGTATGACTTTTCTCAAAGTGCCTGCTGCAGAGGTCGTGTTCTGTACTATTTAATGGTTCATGAGCAACAGGAGCACCATGTGACTTACAAGCATGCTTCCCTTCAGGTCAGGGTTCTTTACAGTGACATCATTTAATGGCAAATAATTTATTAGTTATAAAAAGCCCTGAGAAAACTTTTTTTATACTTTATTTAAATAAGGCACCATTAGAACTTTCAGACTACTGCATTAGAGTTATAACAAATGTAAAAGATTATTTAAGATTCCAGAAGAAAAACTTTGTACACTCAGTTTAACTTCACTGAAAAAAATGCACTGAGAATATTCAGTTGATTTGGAGACCAAAGTTTAAGCATTTAGACACTCATAAATGAATTCCTGAGTAATTTATGTGTTGAAGTTTTAGTGCTGTTGACTGGAACGAGTGAATAGGGCCTGGGTGAAGAGTGCTGAAGAGGCAGTGTCTCTAATCTGGTCGGTCACAGTCCTCTTCTCCTGCGGGAGAGTGAGGATTAAATACAGCTCAGGAACAGCGTCATCGGAATGTGTGACCATGCCTCGAATTTCCATGTAATTGGTAACGCACCACAGTTTCCTTCTCCCTTCAGCTCACTATGAATACCATACTTCCCAATAGCAAGAGCCTGGGAAGAAATGGTGGCAGATATCTAAAGGGCTGAGGCTGATAAAAAAAAAAGAGACTGTGATTCATTTTTTGCTTGAGAAAACACTAGAATAGCCAATACCATGGGTTTGACTGCTTTGTGAGGAAATAGAACCATTGATAGAATGAATCCCCAGATCTATTCAGTTATTTGTGGCAACACTCTGGATGAAAGGCAAGCTCCTCGATGGCTGTACAGGACAGAGTCTGAGATGGAGAGTCAGCCCTTATCACCTCTGAAGAGGCGCTATTAGCCAAGCACCAGCAGTTCTGAAAATTAGCCATTTTCTGGGAGAGAAAAAAATAAAGGGGGGAAATTTCACACTGAATCCGACTGCTGGTATTTAGGAAACTCAAAGAAAATCCAATAGTCTCTTTCCTCAACTATAGCACTAAATCCATTTTGAGTTTCAGCTAGAAAGTATGAGAGCCAGGGAGTTTTAACATATATAATGCAGTTGTGTTTTCTGTGTTTTTTCATGGTCAGAGCTCAAAAGAAAGCAAAAACACTTTTACGAAAGCAAAGCACTCTTGTGAAAAAAAAATATTGGGTCCATACTGACTTGTTTACTGAAGAGGTCAGAACTCTGTAGATGTTAAATTAGCTGAGGGAGGGTTAAACAGTAGTGTGAAGACTTCATGGATGTGTATAGACCCATCCTAAATTGGGGAAAATGTGCAGCCAAGACACAGGTTAAGAGATGGGTACCCAAGCCAAGCAAATATGAAGGCGCCCTAGCAGCTATGCCGGGCTCTCCGAGGACCAGGGCTCATGCCCTCATTGTTGCATTTAATAGGTCTGTCTCAATTCTTTTTGGAGTCATGGTCTGACTCTGTTGTCCCACTCTATTGTCCAGCCCTCTTTGAAAAATCACCACATGTCCATACACTTTTTGATATTTTGGTGGGTGTGGTTATTGTTCCTGCATGCCAAGGTTCTAAATGTCACCTCCATTCAACTGATACTACCATACAAATCTCAGGTGGATTCTCCACATTGCAGTGTGGAATTGCTTCTCTTTGAAACACTTTGTTGATACTGAAATTCCATCTGTTATTTGAGTCGAGTTTTCACTGTGAGCACTGTGATTCGACTTTTTGTCATTCTGAGCAGGGAAAGCCTCTAAGGCCAGACAGGGATTTGATCCCCTTTTCCAGACATATTCTCTGGGGATTAGACCATGAGCCCTAACTAAAGCATCCATAATGCAAGCAAAATAAATACCTCCATTGCAAAAGAAACACTGATTTTTCCCTACTTTTTCTAATAGAAATTTTCACCTTAATTCAAACATGGAATGTCTCGCAGTCCTAGGTACATGTAGGAGAGACTGGACTCCTCGCTCATGACAAGCACAATCAAAGCACAATTGAACTACAGACCTTTAAAACTGAACTAAAACCTCAATTTCCACAAAAAAAATGTCCAAACTGCTGAGTCGTCACAATATTAAGATCAAAAGATCTAAATTAAAACTTTGAGAAGTACAACACCTGAATCATTTTTGTTGTCACACCAAAAGAAAGAACATGCGTGTCCCTCGAATCTGTTTATGGTATGTATAGTCATACAATGAGGTAAATGGACATACAAGGTCAACACATACACACACACAAACACACACACACACAGACTAAGCTAACGTTTTATCAGGTACAGAACCACCATCTGAACTGCTTCAGTTCCTCATGGAAAGCTGTCAAACAACAACTATGTGTAATGGAAGATTAGATCATTCTTCAAGAAAATAAAAAGTTCTTGAGAGAAGAAAGTAGTGGGCCTATATCTGCTGGCTGGTACATGGCAAGGTAAAGAAGTCATCAGTTCTAAAGACCATGGTCCCCACCATGGATCCATCACATTTGACAGTTAAAAGCAGACGTTTTGGCTTTTGGCTTTTAAACGGTTTTTTTGGGTTTTTTTTTTTTTTATCCGAATGTGAAATAGTGTGGATGTTTGGAAGGACCTGAAAGGCAGCCCACCAGACCATTCTTTGTCATTTCCTCTGGGATGCTCATGTTATTATGGATTTGTTTACTGGTTTTGGTTACAGAGTGTCTGAATGGTGCCCCTACAATAACCTTTATGAACTGTTTTGGTTGCATCCAGTTCACAAACGGGGATGATTGAATTACGTAATAAATTCAGAGGTGTTTAGCAGCTATCATATTAAGTGCTTGTCTGTCCATGTTAGTGAATTTCAACTCATAACCACTGTTGCTTCTGGTAGAAGCAGTTTAGATTTGACATTTATTTTTGATACCGTTTTATAAGGTCCTTTCACCTGCACTTGCACCTGCAGTTCAGACAGTCACAGGTTGGCCTCTTTGGAAATCTATTAGTAACCTAATGTTGCTTTGAAATTTCACCCATTAAAATGTGCTTTTCAGACTTCTTTTGAGACTGCCACGTAGTGCTAATTACCATTCATTTAATATGACTCACTTGTCTATGTGCCTTTGTGAAGCATGAAGAAGCATAATAAACTACTGCAACACTGGGCTGGCTAGAGATCTTCCTGTCACCATTAGCTTCCTATTTTATTTAAAGCAAGTGTTGTGTTGGGAGTAATGTTTTAATTGGTTAATCTGACGCATAATGATTTTTAAAGAGATTTTTAGAGTATTTGTTTGTTTAAGGCCAAATACAGTTGATTCTAAAATTATTGTGTTTTACTGATTGTGGCATTTTGTCTTATCTAAAAAAACACACACACACACACACAGAATAAAGCAGGAGATTCTACACCTGAGCAAATAAAGATATATTTTCTTTGTTCTGTCTGCTCTTCTCAGGTAACTACTCGAGACTGCCTCCCTATTCTGGGGCGGCAAGCGCTAACTGCAGTGGTTCAGTGCCTGGCATGAGCAACAGCCTGGGCATGAACGCCAGCAGTCCCTTACACGGCCAAGGACCGGGTCAGCCTGTGCCCATGGGACGCAGCCCGGGATCCAGCAACCGCCTCTACCCAGCCAGCGGGAGCAGCCTGGCGCCCTCCTCACCCGGCACGGCCCAGCCCACGGGGCCAGGAATGGGGCCTCCCATGGGGAGTGTGAATCGCAAAGGCCAAGACGGTGCGACAGCTGTGATGCAGGTGGCAGGCGGTTCAGCACAGGGGAGGTGAGCTCCCGCCTCGGGTTGCAGTGCGCGCTCTGGCCACCCCGTGCCACAGCTGTCACAATGGAGAGTGCCTTATGCATTCAGCATCAGTTTAAAGATTCGAACCTAAAATGACAGCGGTCGGTGTGAGGGTGGTTAAGGTGTCTTGAGGGAATCAGTTTTTGAGCCTATTTTTGTATTTTCTTGAAATGTGTTTGACACTGAGATGCTGCGGTTAAATTCTCTAGCGTTCGTACTGTGTGACCAGTACACATTTTCAGTATACTTCAGAAACATATTTTATTTACGCGATGGTCTCTGTTTGGTCGATGCACGGCGGTATTCAACTTATGGCCATTAGCCACATCAACGGGTCCTCTATCATCCTTCGTTTTCCGTGCACCTTCTGCTCTGCAGGCTTACGCCAAACCTGCTTTAGCAAAATGTTTATTGTAGTGTGTGATTTGTTTTCTTTCATTCATTCATTCCTCTCAATGTAAAGCCATTCATAACTTAACCAGATAAAGTCATTGTGGTCAGTGTTGTGAATGTTCACGCTGCTATTATCATAATGCTTTTTAAGGAGTGAAAGGAGACCCATCATCTCCCTAGCGTGGTAATAATGACAAATTAAGTGCTGTCCAAGCACGGTTAACAAGCGCCTTTGTGGAGGGCTCTGGTCGATACATCATAAGCCATTTGGCATTTGGAGGAGAGGTTTATGTTGACATGTTGGTGATTAATGGGGGATACGAGCCTGTGTTGCAGCCTGTGTGTAAATGCTAAGAAAACCATTAAGAAAAGACATCACTGCCAATAAGAAGTGGCATGACAAGATGCCTACTGCTGGGCCCAATCAGACTGGCTGTCTGTCTCGTCTCTCTCAGACGTCTCAGACAGGGAGGGACTAAACGCCCTAAGATCTCTGCGAACCGCATATCTCATCGTTCTCGTCCTCTTATCTGACCTCTAATGGCAGGCATTGACAGAAGATCCTGCTTTATGACGGATGCGCGGATGTGCGAATGCGTTCAGCGAGAAAGTTGGACTCAGTAATCGCTCTACATGGAGGTCATCGCCAAAGTGATACTCCTTAGCAAATACGTCTTTATGGATAACCATGACCCTTTATTACATATACGCTGTGACTTTTGTTGGTCGTACCCTCACCCGTGTTCTTAAGCTCGTGTTTATGATTAGATAAGGCGGTTCTTGGCTCCTGTTCTTGCCGTTGAATATTCCCATTCTCGCGTGTGTGATACGGTGATGTACTTGTGCGGATGCAGTGTAGATAGACTAGAGGAGGATTCTACACAAATATCTCCCCTCAATCACAGCCCCTTTAACAGTCTTTCTTCCCCACCGTTTTTCTTATCTAATGTCATTTGATGTGACTTCAGCTTCTCCTCGGCTTAGACGATACAAGAGCATGGCTTTGAATGTAAAATGTAATTAAAGCTGTCTTACAGGAGCAGTGAAGACGTATGAGTTTCTCCCTCTGTGCTTACGCATGTGCGTGCGCGTGCGAGCGTCGCTGAGTGCGTTCGTGCATGCGTGTGTGTGCGTGCGAGTGCGTGCGTGCGTGTGCATGCATGTGTGTACGCGCTAGTGTGTGTGCGTGTGCATACATTTGTGTGTGTACGTGCGTGCGTGTGTGTGTGTGTGCATGAATGTGCGTGTTTGTGTGTGTGTGTGTGTCTACTTTTCTGTTGATATCTCTCCTGCTCAGACTACACATTGTGCAGGTCTCTGCCTGCACGACTTCTACCACCGTCCGCCGTGTGCAGAACACAGACTCACACTGCCCCATCCAGCTTTGTCCGCTCCTGTCACCTTACACAAGTGGCCAAGAGTTTGTTTGAAGCTCGCCTGTGTTTGTGAAGTATTCGCCCATCTGTGTCACTCAGCCGCCTCTTCTCACAGTAATAACGTCACCCAGAGAAAATGGGCCGTTCTGACCAAGCTCTGACTGATGTGTTGAGGTTACGTAAACTGGGTTGTCATTTGAAGAATCACCTTTTTCTCTTCATTTTCACTTTAAAAGGCCTAACTGAGGTGCAGACTGACGGCTTTTGGCACAGAGGGAGCTGCTGCAGAGCTGAACCCAGGAAACCCACGTGATTGAGTTCATCTTATTGTCTCTCAGTCACTGGGGCAGCGTTACTTGATGTGATGGTGACTGGTTCCCACAGCTGCGTTTGACTGGTTCCCACACCTGCGTTTACACCTGGAAGGTGTCCTCTTCTGAAGTAGGAGGAAAGACTGGAGGGGAGGAAACTGCCATTTCTAAATGAGTTCAGGAGCTACAAGCAACTCATAATTCTCTGAGAGTGACAAAAACAAGCTCTGGGAAGAAATTGAAAAAAGCAACCCTTTAAAGGGGGGGTGAACCAAATCAAAGGAAATGGAGAAAGGGAAAAAAGAAAAAAAAACAGCTCCAGGGCAAATCCTTGCCAAATAATTCATTTCTGACCTCCTTAGTAAGTAAATTTGCTAAATAAATAAGAGCTGCTTGGATGTCAAGAATCCAATGCAGCCCCCAGCAATGTGGCTTGTAGCCTTGGCAGGAAGAGTTGGCTTTAATAAATGACGAGAATAAATGGCTTTTTTCTCCTGTTTGATGTGAGGCTTTCTCAAGGATTTAATATGTTAAAAACTGCCCTTTCATACTGTGTTTTATTTTGGATTTTGTTTTGGTTGAGTCAGGCCCTCACTGTGCTTGCCGTTGCCTTGAGAGCAGATTGGACCATATATAATTCATAGACTCCCCCCCGTTTCCACTGGAGCGCGTGGTCTAGCCCTCTCCTCTCCCCGCCCGTTCTTCTTCACCCGTAGCGGCTCTCAGCTCAGAGATGATGTGTCCCATGCTCCCTCTTGGCAAGTTCCCAAACATAATGAATGTTTCTTAATTTCCGATGGTGACTCCATCCAAACTTGAAAGTGTCTTGTTCAAGCTAAGCTGTAAAGTTCAGAAGATCAAAAGGCGCGTTTAATCGTCAGCAGATGTCCGTAATGACGCTGACGTGATTGCCAGCCGGCGTTCCGCTGGACGCTCCTGTCTGGAAAACATGCAGCAGGAAGGAGCGAGGACTGTATGTCAGTGTAAGCCACGCCTCTCCCGTGTTAAAAACCTAGCGGATGGACTCACCAGCGCCCCCTCCTGACTGCTCTCGGCCCGGTCCCTCATCGGGGCGGAGAGGGAGACGACATGCGGCTCGGCCGGCGCTGCAACCTCCAGCTAGCAGGCGCCCTAGCCGTTGGCCCCTCCGGGCAGCCGCTCTCGCTCCGCCTCCACCACGACAACGGGGGCTGTTTTTAATGCGGCTGTGGGAATTGCACTGTTTTTGATGGCACCCTGTGCATATATTAAGCATGATTAAACGGCACACTTTCCCTCCATCAAGTGTTTTAATGGCTTTTTTTGATGACATGAATTAGTAATAACGGTCGCGCACGCCACAGCTCGAGCCACACTTGTTTTTGTGTTTTTTTGCGTTTATTGCATTACCCGCGTGAGGAGCTGCAGTTTATGATGTAAACGGATACAAAGAGTATTTCGGTGCACTCTGTTGAAATGAGCGATTGACGAAGGAGGCTTGATCCGAATGGATGGAAGTGTCTCGCCTGCCATCTCCCTCGCACTGAAATCAATCCTGTGTGGAGATTACGTACAGTGTGTGTCGTGTAACACTGCCAGTGACTAATTACATCTGCGAGATGCGATTACAGCGGGCTTTAGCACATGGAGCCCACTCGTTATTCATTGTGTGTCAGTTACACCCATGGCGTTGTCTCCTGGCGCAGCCTAGCTACGGCACCTATGACTGACATTAATCCAGCTCGTAGGGTTTTCCATTTTCCTCGTTATTTCATTTTCAGAATAATTCAGATTGATTTCAGATCCACCAAGTGCACGAAGCTCAGTCGCCGTTTCATCTTTCATCACGTATCTGACATGGCTTGATACTCTTAGATCCAATTTTGATTTGGATATATTTCACTCAGTTCTACAGAAATTATTTGTAATCACAGTTCTTCAGGCATAATTTTCTTTCTCTCCATCTCTCTCTCTGTCTCTCTCTCTCTTTCTTCCCCCCCATCCCCAAAGGCAGTTAACCTTTGATTACAGTATTACTGGCAGCGTGTGTGTGTGTGTGTGTGTGTGTGTGTATGGTAAAAGCCAGAATTCAGCAGGTTGCTGATAAGCTGTCTGATGTTCTTAAAACCATTTGGAGCGTGGAGAAATCGGAGGATTGATTCTCACCATTACCATGGCAACAAATAACATGATCCTTTCCAGAAGCACACCTTAATTAGTTAAATTATTATTACTGTGTGTGAAGGGGGGAGGGGGGGCATGCCTGGAGAAAGCCATTTAATCTGCAGTGAAACGTTCACCTTTCTTTAGGTAATTTTTTGTGTGTGTGTTGCGCTGCAGGAACAGCCTGGCTACGACCCAAGTTCCAGTCACTGATAATGGCCGTAGGATTAATCTCATGATATTGAAATGTGCATTTCTCATTGGTCATGCGAGCAACTAAACCTGACCTGTCTCAACCCTCATCGACCAATACAGGTCCCCCTGCCACATCAAAAACGTGCCATTGCCCTCATCACGGCATGCTGAGAAGAGAAAACTTAGCTTTTATCTTCTGTGTTTGCATCTGCTTTGTTAACCTCTGCTATATGTTTAATCTCTGTTAACAACCATATCAGGCTGGCATTGCAGAAATAATACTTGTAATGGTAATAATCAATAGAACAGTGGAAATAATGCTAATAATGAATAGAACAGTGGAAAGTTAGATACAGAATGTACAGTGTTTTTCTTTGTTACAGATTTAGAAATTTGATAAAGGGCTATTGCAGCCCTGTTATCAACTTTCATAACAAATAAATAGATAAGTAATGCCTCTTTTATGCCTCTCTTGCTGTCTCAATGTTTAATCCTAATACCCATTTACACTCCCTTTCTCTCACTATTGCTCTCTCTCTCTCCGTCCCTCAGGCAGGGGGGGGGTTCTGGGATGATGGGCCTCAGCTCCACATGCAGCCAGCCAGTAGGTAATGCCACAGGGATGATGTCACCCCGGGGCTCCGCCTCCAGCTCTTCTCCCTCAGGTAATGCTGACTCCTGCCAAGAAGGAAGGCTTGCCGCCCTCCGGGCCCTGAAAGCCGCTGCATCGGCACGTCCTTGCTCTCACCAATCACACCATACTTGAGTTCAGCCTGAAATAGTTTGTTTAGCTGGCGTAGTGCGGAGCTGTTACTAAGACAAAGCTTTACTCTTGGTTATTATTAGAATATATGGCACAATGCCAAACAAATTCTTTTTAGAATATATTTTATTGCTTTTCAAGGTTTTATTTATATAAAATGGTCATTAATCAGTTACTGTGACAATGATAAACAGCTTACACAGTAGACTAGAGTATAAAAGGAGAGGCTATAACATTGTATGTTCTAAAAAGCTAACATTCAAATCTGTAGTAATTTTACTTATTTATTATTTTTAAAAGAATACTGTTGGCAGGGGAACCTCCGAATAGGTTCGCGTGCTCTTTGTTTCTCCGAATCCACTGTGGCTCTCTGTGAGAGACGTGAGCACGGTAACTTTGTTCCTGCTTGTTAAGTTCGCCTTGTTGAAAGCAGATGAAAGCACTCTGGCCCTCCAGTAACCCTTCACCTTGCTACATTGTCAGCGACGCACCTCCAAGTGGGTGATGATGGCGTAATAGAAAATATTTCTGTGCAGACTAGCAAAAAAAGGAGATCTGGGTGTCTGCATGACATTTGGAAGACATCAATTGAATTAGAGCGCTACGGTTCTTAAAAACTCATTTCTGCTGCCTCCGGGGTTGTGTGGGGGGGAAAAAAGACGGAAAGAAAAAAGAAATTACTTTCACATTGTGCAGCATTCTGAATGTTGGGCAGAGGAAGGCGACAGACTTGGGCCATTGGCAGACATTCACAAGTTCTACTTTCTCGTAGACCTTTAGTTGCCTTGTTTTTTCTCTTGCCATTTGTTGACTAATTGATTAATCGACAGCTGTAGTGCCACACGTGTAGTCATACAGACAGCAAGGCATATACGCCGCTTGTAAATAGAGGCCGTAGCTGAAATGGGTGATTGGCGCTGGTGGAGAGCCTGTGTCGTGCTAGGGTTAGCTATGCTAAGGCTTAGCCATGCTAGGGTTAGCTATACTAGGTCTTAGCCATGTTAGGTCTTAGCCATGCTAGGGTTAGCCATGGTATCCGAGGTGCTAACACAGGAGATCTTTGACCAGATTAACACGCTCACACTCTCTACCAACCGGCACTCTTGGAGCCCCACACACCACTCTAACTCTAGCAGCGTAGCTCCGCTACCGTAGACGCTCTGACGGTCACTTCAGTGTTATGAAATTAAATTTGCAAATTAGGCTTCGCTTCGTTCATTTTTACTTCAAACGATAGTATAATCCCATTTTTACAACAATGCCTATTCTTATGCATATGCATGTGTTATAGGATGTATGAAACATGGCATGGTGTTTGAATGGTTAAGGTCTTCCACATAGGGCTCATGGGGGAGAGTGGAGAGATCCTACTTGCAGCTGAGTCCAAGCAGAAAGTCAGCAGTAAAGAGGAAGGAATCCCTTCTGTTGAACCCCCCAAATCCAAGGTACGAACAGCCGTCTGTGATCATCTGTGATTCTTCACCACGTCTGTGACCCCCTTCTTATTGTTTATTGCCACTTGCTTTATTTTGCCCTATAGCTGACTGTTTTTTTTTAAGTGGCATGTGTTGTATTATTGCCTAGAAAAGACATTTTCAATATCTGGTTGACTGACTGGCTGACTGATTGTGTTCTGTTCTTAAACTGTACATTCCTGACAGGTCTTAGCCCTCTTGTACAGTAGCTAGATAGGTAACTAGATAGCTGGGTAAGTATACATGAGTTTGTTAGCAGTGAAGACCACAATAAACATTTGGTAGCTGCGAGGAACAATCGCTGTCCTTTCATTAATCGTGTAGTTAGCTAAGGAGCTAGTGATGTAGTTGCTAATTCGTACTTTCTGGCTTGTAATCTGGGAGGTTTGTGGTGAAGCGGATCACTGTAATAGTACTAATGTAGCATGGCTGCTCTGCCCGGTGTGGAATAGAAAAATCAATGTTTCCTCAGGATTTTCAAACATGAGCTGCTTTTAACAGAACAGTGTCCATGCAGTCAAGCCAGTAGGGGGACGGTAGGTGGGAGCAGCACGGTTTTTACACCCACCGACTCCTAATTCCACACGTCTCGTCCGGAAATACAATGGCAGGATTAGGAGCCTTTGAGATAAATAACACTGAGAAAAATTACACTATAGCTCCCGTTCATGTGAAACCGATACATACACTTCAGCATGACCTTACAGCTAAGTACAAGCTGGTAAAGAAGTAAACTAATAACTAAATAACACCAAAGAGTCTACCTTGAGTTAAAGCTGTTTATGGAATAGTAATATAAAGGAATGAAGTGATGTGAAATGAATGAAATGTAAACAAGAAATGAATAATGTGAATAAGAAATGAATAATGTGAATGTGAATAAGAAAGTTCCACACAAATTTGTTCCAAGGTCAGATGGAGTAAAAAGGACCTTAAGAATTAGATATCATTGTAAAACCAAGTGATTAATGATACTGAAAAAATTAAGCTATTAGAAAGTGATGTGCTAGATATACACATTTTTTGGTTGTGTGGAGTGGTTTATTACTTTATGTCAAGTAATTTGCATCCTTTCTACAGCATGGACCTAAAATTTGGTCCTGGTTATGGTCTTATATAGAATTGTGGGACAAATCGCATTCCTTAAAAAGGATGTAGTCATTTTATTTCTCAGTATTGGATGTCCTAGGCAATGCTAGCCATGAGACACATTTTTAAACATCAATGATGTCTTGGACTCTGCAGTCAAATTCTGTGTGAGAATACCGATATTATCATTTTATTTTATCATAGGTAAAGTTATGGTCTTTTTATGTAAGTGAGTATCTCCCCGTTACCAAAATGCACATAAACAGGAGATCCAATGGTTTTAACGTTTAACATTTATTATTATTATTATTATTATTATTATTATTATTATTATCTGTTTTGTCACTGCGACTAAATCTAACAAATGCATAGTGCAAAGTGGAGTAATTTTTGTCACTCTGCACCTCTGACAGTTTAGAAGATAGCAGGCCTCTATTAAGTGGTGCATTTTTCTCAGCAGTAGAGGACACAGAAGACCACTCTGTTTCTATGCATCCTTTCAAGATTTCCAAGCAATATCAGATGATGGAGTGTTGACATGTGTGAAAAATTCTGTGAATGACAGCTTGGTTAAACTAAGCTGTCTTCTGGTTTGTCTTGTCTTTAACCAAGCATCCTAGTGGAGATGAAAGGGTTTCATTGTGTATATAATAATAATAATAATAATAATAATAATAATAATAATAATAATGTTTGCTTTATATTAACTACAAAGCCCTAATATATGCTTGATATTATTGGCTATATAGGAACACAATACATTTTGAAGAGGCCCTCTTCTTTCTATCTAACTTTGTCTTGTGCACACATGTACAAACGCACACATACATCCATACACACACACACACACACACACACACAAACTTACATACACACAACATAACGGTGTCAGCTCTGTGTTCTCTTCGCTCTTTGACTTTGATCGTCTTTTTGTTTTTTTTCCCCTTCATTTTATTCAAAAAGCTTTTTCCCCTCATTCTTGATAATAGTGGTTAGTGTTGAATTATTTAGGCTGCCAAAAGTGCCTGAAAGACCCCTGGAGTGAAGAGATGATATGTCTGAAAGAACATGTCCAGGCCATGCTGTTAGAAATCTGGAACAGGAAAAAAGTAGAAAATGGGAGCTTGAGCTTTTGCTGACTTTTGCAGTCTGTCACTGGAACTGGTTTGTGCAGTGTCCTGCTGGAGCTGGCTGTCACTACCTGCATGTCTGTCTCTTCTTCTTATCATTCATTTTTCACTACATAGTCCTTTCCATCATCATCATTACTCTCTCTCTCCCTAGGTCTCACCTCAACACACATATACACACACACACACACACACTCAGAAACTCGTGTGAGTAGTTGGAGATCGTCAAGTTTTCTCTGTATGTTCTGTGTCGAAGGTGCCTTTTGAGGTCCCTCCATCCTGCATGAAGTGGGAACGAAGGACAGCCCTAGTGATGTTCCACTGCTTGCTTTCACACTCTTGCAGGATGGCTACAGCTCGCAGTGTGTGTCGCAGCCCCCTACTCCCTCCCCTCTGTCCCCAAGCCCAGCCAGCCTCTCCTCCTTCCACGGCGATGACAGTGACAGCATCAGCAGTCCCGCCTGGCCCAAGACTCCCTCTAGTCCGGTAAGCATCTCTCACTAGGGCCCTATTGTAATCACTCCGAAACTGTGTTTGATTTTTCAGGCCCTCAGAGAGATGAAAAACAAAAGCGATTTTAATAGATAATGTAGAAGGGTGGGTGTCTTTTCCTTCTGTTGAGGTCTTTCTTGAGGTGGTGTAGCAAATAATCATACGCTTTTTAAAAAAATGGTTCACTCTTAGAAGTCGAGCTCTGGCACCGTGACCAGTGAGAAGGTCTCGAGGCTGTATGAGATGGGAGAGGAGCCAGAGAGGAAGAGCTGGGTGGACCGTTACATATCCTTCATGGAAGAGAGAGGCACACCCGTTCCTCACCTCCCAGCCGTGGGCAAGAAGCCCCTCGACCTCTGCAAGCTCTACATGGCTGTTAAGGAGATGGGCGGCTTGGCCGTGGTAAAACTCAGTGGCGCTTCCTTCTGCTTTGTCATGGTCCTGTTCCTTTGCTTTGGGAGTTTGGTTTTGTTTCAGTGTTCTGGGGGTGTGGGATGATCCTCAGGGTTGGCACGGCTGCTCACCCTCTCGTCTCTTTGACAGGTGAATAAGAATAAAAAGTGGCGTGAGCTCTCCTCCACGCTCAGTGTGGGCACCTCCAGCAGCTCCGCCAGTTCTCTGAAGAAGCAGTACATCCAGTACCTGTTTGCCTACGAGTGCAAGGTGGAGAGAGGAGAGGAGCCTCCGCCCGAATCCTGCCCCACTGGAGACGGCAAGAAGCAAGCCAAGATCCAGCCACCATCTCCGGGTGAGTATCTACAGGACTCGCTGATAACCAGTGTCATGGTATGAAGCTTGTTCCTCACTTTATTAGTATCTCTACATCAAGTTCAGGCCTCACACTATATAGCTTATGTCTGGTTTTTATGTCTGGTTAAAAAGCTTTAACCTTGAGTGTATCATGTATATTTCTTTCTTTAATGAGGAGATAACACAGGCCAATGAGATGCATGAATCGGCCTGCTTTATTGCGTGTTAGCGGCAAATCTGTGCTGACTCAGCACTTTTGCTGCATCCAATGCTGAACCATTTACAGGGGGAGGACAGGGGAGCTCTTGAACTTTCATAGTGGATCAGAACTCCTTTTGGTTCACTGAACAGGGAAATAGGATATGCAGGTTTAATCTGAGAGGTCGTGTTCTTAGCTAGTGCATAGGTGTACCCTTTGGTCTCGTCAACCTACCGTTCTAGTGCTGTGACATTTCTACTTGTGCTTTCACGAGGTGGCTCACCGCCTGTGGCTATGTGTAGCTGACAGGTGATGATGTCACAGTTGAGGTTGCCTAGCAGCCAGGGGGTGGCTGAGTATGTAGGGGGGTGGGTGAAGGGGGCTGTGATGGGATTCCCCCAAGGAAGATTAATGGTGTCGCATTCTGGGGCATAAATAAGCATGACCTCCAGTCAACCCCAATTCACCAGACAAACAGTCGGGATGCTTTTCCGTTCACGTTTTTTTTTCCTCAGTCATCATCATAATCATCAAAATGATCTTCATAATCATAAACCCCATCCTCCCCACTCCGTCTCCCCTGGAAAAGGTCTGAAGAGCACTGTAGTTCACTTGGGGCCATTGTCCTCGTCTTACATCATGAGTCAGAGCCAGACAGGAAGCAGCATAGACATTCCTGCATTCTTAACCTTGTGTAACCCCTTCTATTGTTTATGTTCGTAGAGTTCCACGTGTAGCCGCGGGCAACAGAGCACAGAGTGGTGCTATAAAGAGAGGAATTCCTGATCTTGCTTCTTTGGTCCAAGGACGTATAAGAGTGCTTTGAGGCTTTTTTCTGGATCTGGTGCCTTACCAGCTTCTAATGAGTAGTCACATAGTAATTGTATATTTATTCCAAGCTGAAATCATTATTATTTTTTAATATTCTTTTTGTTTGGATTCTTTTTGTTCTACATTAGAAATCTGAAGCATAGATGAAGACAATGAATTACTGCTTTTCTATGTTGCTGCTGTGTTTTTTGTTATTGATGTAGGCTCTACCATCTTACTAGAATCCAGAGGATTTATCCATTCAGGATTTATCCATATTTTGATGATTAATTTGTACTGTGTACAATACACAAGTACTTTAGTTGTAACAATACCGAACTTCACTGAGCATACATAAAATCTGGAAAATTACTATTATGTTTAAGCTCTTGTTAGTGCTTCTTTGTGTTTCTTTGTGTTTGTTTTTACTTTAAAGTGAAGAAAATGTCACTCATATGAGCGCATCCTTGATCTTCACCCAGAGGACTTTGTCTCATAGGAAATGTACTTCCAACACATGGATGTGGCGTTAAGATTTTTACACACCTGTCTAAAACAAAGGCAGCTTTGTTTCTCTCTACTGACTGCACGCCTTGCTTTGCAACTCTTCACTGACTTTACCACGCCAAAATTGGGAGAAGAGAAGAAGAAAAAAAAAATCCTTCGTGAAGCTGCCAAACACCAGAGAAGGGCTGCGTTTCTCACACTCTGGCAGGCTATTCCCACAGTGAAGTCTCTCCACCTTCCTCTTTTCCCTCACTCGTTCCTTCTCTCTGTTCTTTGCTCTCTCGCTCCAAAACACTCCTCCCGTGCCCCTCTCCTCAGGCTGCCTGCGTAGGGTGAACCAGCACCTCGGCACTGTGCTGTGTGCTTCCTGACACCACTGCCAGTCCCTCAAGCCTGGGTTGCTTTTGAACATTCTTTCTCCCACAGGCTTCTTTTCCGGTCTTTATGATATCAAATATTTTCTGCAATATCTATACAGGTGCTACCATAAATGCAACATGTGCTATCTTTTTTATTATTAATAGTAGTTGTTGTAGCAGTAGTGGTACTAGTAGTAGCAGTAGTGGTACTAGTAGTAGCAGTAGTGGTACTAGTAGTAGCAGTAGTGGTACTGGTAGTAGCAGTAGTGGTACTGGTAGTAGCAGTAGTGGTAGTGGTACTAGCAGTAGTGGTAGTGGTACTAGCGGTAGTGGTAGCAACAGTAGCAGTAGTAGTCGTAATAATAACAGTAGTAGTAATAATAATACTTATAATAAATAATATATTAATAAAACTAAATAATAATAGTACTAATAGTATTAATACTACTAGTAGTAGTAGTAAGGTAGTAATACTAGTACTGTGTATTGTTAAATTTTAGTATAAAATATGAGATACAAGATACTTTATGCATTTATTTTTTGTTGTCATGTTGTCAGAAAACTTCCTTTAAAGTCTTTCTTTTTTTTTTATCATATTTCAAATTCTTTTTTAACCCTGCTGATCTGACCATGACAATTTGTTGTCATTAGACAAAAGCGTCCTGCCTCCTACCGTGTTCTTCTATCTTGCCTTGTTCTTTCTCACTAAGTACTAAGTACTGCAGGATCTTAACCACACAGTCTGCTTTTCTCCTTCTGTCTTCCACTTCTCTCTCCCGTCTCAGCCACCTCGGGCTCTCTGCAGGGACCACAGACCCCCCAGTCTACTGGCAGCAGCTCCATGCCGGACATGCCCAACGAGGTCAAACCCCCCACCCCATCCACCACACCACTGGGGCAAAACAGCACAGCGAGTAACAGGTGAGCAGTCCGACCCATACTGCCCCACTCCCATTCTGCAGTCCTCTCTCCACCTTACTGCCTGTATTTATTCAAGAAAGTGATAATAAAAGGACTTACGAGATCTTGCATGCTACGACAGCTTCTGCATGTTTCTCGATTCTGGTTGTTATTTGTGTTTTCAATATCATCTGGCTCAGTTCCACTTGTTTAATCCATTTGTTTGCACTTGGGTGAGCATCTATTAACATTAATTTATTTTCCCAAAGATGTCACAGTTGCTTAACAAATAAATGTTACTGATGAATAAACTGTAGTATTTATGTTATATAAGAATGCAAAGGGCTTGCAGATCAAACACATGGTTTGAAACACATGGTACAAAACATCATAGAATTCATCATGTATGCTGCAGTGCATATATGGGTATATTGATAGATGCAATATTATTAAGTTATTTGTCTTTGTGTACCATATAAATTGCACATCTATCTTTTTGTATACATTTACTGTGTTTACACATACACGATTTATATTTGAATGCATATTTGAATATGCATAATGAATCTCTTTGCCTTTGATTAACAGGAATAGTTCAATAAGTATTCAGGACCCCTTTTCAGAAGTCAGTGATCCTGCCTTCCAGAAAAGAAACTTACTGAGCTCTGGAGGCCCTTATCAGTCAGGCATGAACATGGACTCCATGATGCGGATGCAGTTTGAAAACAAGGACCATTTTGCTGGAATGAGGAAGGGTTGGTGATTTGTTTTGGTTAACTTCATTCACTCTAACATTTCTCTTCAAAACCCTTTAATGTTCCATCTAGCCTTCACTATTTTTGTTCATCCTTTTTTTAGTAACATCTTTCTCAATGTGTGACATTCTGATGTCCATTTCTTTTTATTTTGAGTTTGCCCCTAATTTCAGTTCTTGGATTGTTCTGTGATTTCATCTTCTCCTCCACTTGTTTGTTTCATGTCTTTTATCCAGTGTGAGTGATTATATTCAGGAGGCTGCTGCCACCTACTGGACAACAATAACTCAGTCAACCGTATCAATCCTCAGCTGCAGGTGGAGAGCAGTGCATGCCAGGTCAGATGCCCCCTGCTGGCATGCAGGATATTTACGGCAGAAATCCTTCTGGCGGACCCATGACTGGATTGGGCATGGGCCAGCGTACACAGTACCCTTACGGGCCCGGATATGACAGGAGGTGAGAGGCCTCGCCATACATAATGGCCTAACAAAATTATTTAACACTCTTAAAACTTGGACGTGTCTAAAATGTGATGTGCAAAATGAATTAAAGTGGTACTAGTTTTATATATATTATATGAAATTACTACTCAGTTACGGAAAACTTTATATATATATATATATATATATACACTGTATTTTATATATATATATATATATATATATATATATAAAACAAGGCTACAAAAATACTGTTGGCTCATTTGGGAAGAAATGGATGCTGCATCATACCATCATACCAGAAACTGTCTAGACAGGTAAGTCCCTCCAGTTAACTCAAGAGCTCTGCATGCTGGCCTGTAATGGAGGACGGTTAGAAACAAGCCATCACTGAAGAAAACACATCCAAGCCTGTCTGGAGTTTGACAGAACGTGTCAGACTGATGTCGCTAAAATACAGGCTAGAGTTTTGAGACGAGAAAAGGTTTTCAGCTAAAATTCAAAAAGCTATGCTAACACTGCCCGTTCCCCAATAAACACCTTCCAAACCGTGAAGAGTTGATAGGGCAACATCATGTTGTGGGGATCCTTTTCCTCTGTGGTGACTGGGCATCTGGTTCAAACTGAAGGACAGATGGATGGTGCAAAATAAAGAGAGGTACTGCAAGACAATCTGCTTCGGCACAAGGCCAAAGCAACACAGGTTGGACAACAAAAGGTGAATGTTCTGCACTGGCCAAGTCCAGATCTCAGTCCAATTGAGAATCTGTGGTACTGTTTGAAATTGGTAAAGCACAAGCACCATCCAAGTAACCTGAACTATCCGCAGCAAATCTGCCAGGAAGAATGGGTGCAAATGCCTTCCAAACAGCGTGCAAAGCCGGTAGAAATTTTCTCCAAACTTAAAGTTGCTACTGCAGCAAACGGTGGTTCTGTAAGTTTCGTTTCTTTAAAGATCTGTTTAAAGATACATAATGAACTCTGACTTTGAAAACATTACTTTAAAAGCACAGTGGTTTAAAATAAAATACTGGATAGAACGATCTGTGTAAGTGACAAATCCAGACAAATTACTTTTAAGGGGGTTCAATACTTTCGCAAGTCACTGTATAAACAAAAAAACTATAATGTGTTCTGTTTCATCTTTGAAGTTCTGTTTTATCTTCTTTGTCTCAATTTTTTTTACCTGCTTCTTCATTTAATGAAAACATGTTTGGTGCCCAGGTAAAATCTGCCAGGTAAGTCATATGTTTAAGCTTTACATCAATTTGTTTGTATCTTATCTATCAGGTCAGATCATCTAATGGGCATGGAAGCTAACATGGGTCCCCCTGGGAATCAAGGCAACATGGGTCATGCCAACAGTGATGGGAGCATGTATTCTCCTAACAGATACCCAAATCAACAAAGGTACACATTTGTCTTTTTTACTAACTTAACACATGTAGTTGCAGTGCTGAAGCAATATTTCCAGTACTAAATGCTTTCACTCTCATCGCCTAAACACTATATAGCTGCAAGCTAAAAATCAGCCCTCTGATCTCTTTCATCTATTGTGCTGCGCAGACACGATGGCTATGGACAGCAGTATGCAGCTATACCATATGGGGTCCACCCTTCTGGGATGTACCCACAACAACAAGTGAGACACTTTCTTTAAAGGACATTCAACTGAAAGGCTCTGCCACATAATAAAACATGTTAAACAATGCTTACTGATATAAGAAATGTAAAGTATGATTATTTAGCTAGCAGACTATGCTATTTAGTGTACCAGTAGAATAGCATTTTCAAAACAAAACCATTTCTTATGTGTATTAAAATATGTAAAAAAAAAAATTCTCACAGGGCTACAAGCGGCCACTCGATGGGATGTATAGCCCTCCTGCTAAGAGGCATGAAGGGGAGGTCTATGGCATGCAGTATGGAGGGCCACAGCAGGACATGTACGGCCAGTACGGGGGCAATTACCCAGACCGTCGGCCCATGCAGGCCCAGTTCCCCTATCCATACGGACGGGACAGGTTGCAAAGCGCCAGCCAAGGAGCCCAGCAGCATCCTGTGCAGCACGGTATGGTGGCAGGCGGGCATTCAGCATCGACAGGTGACGGGCCGGCACACAACATGTGGCCCTCGAGGACAGATGTGCCCTATCCCTACCCGAGCAGACATGGGACATCGAACCAAGGGTCTCCGTATCCGGGTATGGGACGTGGGGATGAGATGGATGGAGCCAGGGCGGACAACCAGTGGCTCGGGCACCAGCGCCAGTCACCCTACATACCCGGGCACTCCAGCGCCATGCCCCCTATGGGTTCACGACAACCTCCATCTGTATACCAGGCCTCTAACCACATCTCCCGTGACCCAAGCCCTGGCTCTTTCCAGCGATCCATGGAAGCACACATGTCACCTAATAAGGCTGTGTTTATGCAGTCTGTAAAGATGCACAAGCCAGGAATGCCTATGCTGGGTGGGGCAGGTAGTGGACTACCAGGCCAGATGCCACCCAATCTGAGGAGAGACTACCCTCTGGGGTCTGTGGAGGGAACCCAGCCCCATCTGAAACCTCGGCGCAAGCTAACCTCAAAAGACACTGGTAAGAAACTGCACTATCATACAAAGGTGATGTAAATGTGTTGATTTACTGTACTCCAGAATGTACAGAATGTTTTATTTCTGTAACTCCTTGTTTTAGACTGTATAATGAAAGACTGATCAGTATAAGCAACAACTACGGTTTGAACCTAGGGATGTCTGTGCTTTAACTGGCCTGATATTTTCTGTAGGAACCCCAGAAGCCTGGCGAGTGATGATGTCACTCAAGTCTGGTTTACTGGCAGAGAGTGCGTGGGCTCTGGATACCATCAATATCCTACTGTATGATGATAGCACTGTAGCATCCTTCAACCTGTCTCAGGTATTACATTTTTTTTGTTATTTATTTATTTATTTATGAACTCTTTGTTGCATCTTTGTAAAACCTCATTAGATTGTGCTTAGTCTCCCCCACCCCCAAAGAAAATTTGTTTTTTTACCTCTAGTTGCCTGGATTCCTTGAGCTCATTGTTGAGCATTTAAGAAGATGCTTGATTGAAATCTTTGGGATCCTGGAGGAGTACGAGGTTGGCACCCATGGCCAAAAGACTCTGCTCGGGTCAGTTCAGGACCAGAAAGAAGAGGACTTACCAGTGCCAGAGAGCCCTTGTGAGCCAGACTCCAGCCAGGAAGCGGGACCTGAAAATTCCACAGAAGAACCATCTGCCCTTTCCGAGACAGATCCAGAGACAAATATGGAGGATGACCAAAAGAAAGAGATACTGAAAAAAGAGAAAGATACAAAGGATGTACAGGGGAGTGCAAAGGAATGGGAGGATATTAAGGAGCCTCTTGAAGACCATTTATTATTAGAGACTGAACCAAGACCCAAACAAGCTAGCAAGTATGACAAGCTTCCTTTGAAGATTGTGCCCAAAGACGACTTCGTAGAAGATATGTGTGATGAACTTGGCCACGTGCAGGAGTTCACTAGTGGACTACTTCACTGGAAAGCAGGTGGGGGGGACTCCACCAGTCACATCCAGACCCACTTTGATGCTCGTGGGGAGCAAGCCACTACAAATGAACAGGGTAAACAACACAGCGGTACTTTAAAATCGGATGAGGCAGATAACAGCCAAGTTGCGACCATAGATGATGTGCTGTGTCCCCGAGCAAGAGCTCTTTCTGAGGATGAGAACCCTTCAACTTCCTCAAACAGTGCATCATATTCAGTTCGCCTGCATGAGAAGCACAAAGGGATCATTCTGTTGGAGGACGAGCCACGCTGTCCTGACGAGACTCCCCTGTCCACGGCAGCCACCTGGCAGGACTCTTTGGCCAAGCGATGTGTGTGCATCTCCAACATCGTGCGCAGCCTCTCCTTTATCCCCGGAAACGACGGCGAGATGTCGAGGCACGCAGGCTTGGTGCTTATCCTCGGCCGGATGCTGCTTCTCCACCACGAGCACCCAGAGAGGAAGAGGAGCGTGCCCACGTATGAGAGAGACGAGCTCCCCAAGGAGGAAGAGGGACTGGCCTCCGGCAGGGACGAGTGGTGGTGGGACTGTCTGACAGCGCTGAGAGAGAACACCATGGTAACTTTGGCCAACATAGCTGGACAGCTGGACCTGTCAGTGTACCCAGAGAGCATCTGCCTCCCCGTCCTTGATGGCCTGCTCCATTGGATGGTGTGCCCTTCGGCAGAGGCCCATGACCCCTTTCCTTCAGTTGGGCCACATTCGCCATTAAGCCCCCGGAAGCTGGTGCTGGAGAGCCTGTGCAAGCTCAGCGTTCAGGATGGCAATGTTGACCTGATCCTGGCCACACCGCCACTGGGTCGCCAGGAGAAACTCTTCACCGTCCTGGTGCAGCAGGTGGGGGAACGTAAGCAGCAAGCTTACCGCGAGATGGCAGTGGCTGTTTTGACCAACCTGGCCAGGGGGGACTGCTCTGCGGCTCGGGCCATTGCCATACAGAAAAGCAGCATTGGAAACCTTATAGGTTTCCTAGAGGACGGCATTACCATGACTCAGTACCACCAGAACCCACATAGTCTGCTCCACATGGGGCATCCCCCCATGGACCAGCCCAGCGTGAACATGATGTGTCGGGCTGCCAAAGCACTGCTCGAACTGGCCAAGGTAGAGGAGAACAAGCCTGAGTTTGTGCTTTTTGAAAGCAGGCTACTGGACATTGCTATATCTACTGTACTTAGCACAAGTGTGGTGGCCATTGTGTGTGAAGTACTCTTTCAGCTAGGCAAATCATGACAGCAGGGGCAATGACTTTAGAACCATACCCCACAAATCACATGGATGAGGCACTTTTATATTTATATTCAAATTTTTTTTTTTTTTGTCGGTTTATATATACATATACGAAATAAATCTCTATGTATAGCTTATGTGCCCATGTAACACTTTCATTTTGGAATTTTAGAAAATGATTTTAATACAGATATTTAATATTTGATGTTTGAATGTTTGTCTCTTGTTTGTTTTCATTTTAGTAACCAAAGGCGATATCTGACTTTTGGTTCATCAGACTTAAGATGATGCTTTTTTTTCTCTTCACTTTATAAACTTTTGAATTTTTCTAAATGTATATTATCAGTATCTGTGAATTTGGTTTAAAAAGCAGAATTATTTAAGATTTGACAATATTGTAGATAGACCTTCGCTTTGGCATTTGCTGATATGAAAGAAATGTGCTTTTTTCATTTTATTATATCCATCTTTGAAAAATGAATTGTGCAATATTATGGTGCAAATTGCCCATTGGAGGCAAGAAAGATGTGATTTTTTCAGTATTTAACATGCAAATTATGTGTTTTGCCAGGGGTTGGCAGTATTGTATCAGTTGAAAAAAATATATATACTCTTGAACTGAAAATGATTATTTTCATCCTTGTTGTCATACCCATCACCAATGGAAGTATGGATTTAGCACTTATTTTACACTTACTTCCTTTTTATCCCCCAGGTACTGCTGTGTATAGATAATGTTGGACATTGTTTTTTCTGTTGTTTCTTTCTTTTTTAGTTCAGTTTTGTTTTTTTCAGAAATGTGGTAACTACACAGTGATTGTAGTTTGTAAAGACAAAATTACCGTTCTTGTTGTTACATCTATGATAACTATTGGTATGAATATTTTGTTAATGGGATCAGGTTTTTGAACGGGGTAGTGGATATGTTCTGTCTGTATAAAGTTTCTGTATGCTCTGTATAGTAACTGACCACTGGCTTTGGTAATCACGTGTTGAAGTGCCACGGTCAGCATATTACTTGTCAAAATTACATGGAAATGGACACCTAACACAAAATGCTTTTTTAAAAAAAAAAATCTTCTGGGATCCAAATGAGCATATTTGTTATCCAAGATCATGTAGTTCAAAATAAATGATGTTGAGCAAAATCTGAAAAAGGGAATGCAGTAGTAAACATGGCTTTCTGACTAATGCGAAGATTTGTCTCTACAAGTACAAAGATGCAAACATTCTATAATGGAGACACACAGTAGGAGGTGAGTCATAAACATCCCTTATGATCACATTTTTGTGACTAAACACAAATTAGATTATGTTTTGTGCATGTGCACTGTTGAAAACCGAGCATTCTTATTGATCCTCAGCTCCTCGGTCTTGATGTTGCAGGATCCTTCAGCAATGCCCTCTAATCTGAAAGACTTAATGACGGGGCCCTGGGCGAAACTGTAATACATTGTTACGGCTGGTTATTGTCATGCAAACCTGAATATGGTAGACCTGAATTTCCATAAGAAAAAACATGCTGTAGGTTACATATTATGTATGTACCACTTGATGGTAATTGCCTTCTAAGTTGTGCAGTCTATTTCCTGTTCTCAGCAATCTGCCCACTTGTTTAGGTAGCTGCAATAAGTTGGAGGCAAGCAAAAGGAGCTTGTAACACCATCACCTGTTCTACCATAACTTTATGTTGTATGGCATTTCTCAGTACCACAGAAATGTGATTCGTCCCTGGATTGTTGGCAGTAAGTGGATTGCAATGCTTAATCATTTTGGACTCGAATGTAAGTATTGGTGGGAAACAGCATCATGTAAGGGAACTCAAAGGAAAGAATGAGTTTAAATTGTAAAAGGGGTCACCAGTCTTGTCAAAATCATAGTCATAAGGGGTTTCTGTAGCTGGCCACCATTTTTTGTTTCTAATGCCATTTTCATGGGTGTTGTATGCTTTTTTTATTGGACTATTCATGGTATTTAACATTTTTACATAGCCTCCTATGTATGTTCCAGTGTAACTATGGCTTGTGTACATGAATATAAAAGCTTTCATAAACTTTCATGTAACACTTTGAACACATGGACCAATGTCCTGTTTCTTTGGAAACCTTGTATACTTCAATAGTTTTGAATATCTTTACAATATCACTCCCTCTTGGTCTGTCCCTGTCTGTTTGAGGCTTGAGGGTCCTTCAAAGTATCTTAGCTATTCCCAGGACTGCACTCTTATGTCATTCCAGTGATCTGCTGGAACCACACCTCCAGTTTGGAGGTCACAACCCCTAGTGCTCCAAATACTACAGGAACCACTGTTGCCTTTACCTTACACATTTTTGGACCTCTTCTTTCAATCCTTGGTATTACCCAAGCTTCTCGTGTTCTTTGTGCCTGATGCTGCTTTCACCACAACATTCCTCTGATGTTTATCCATCCCTATTATGTCCAGTTGGTTAGCCATTGTCATTTTTCCTATCTGTATCAGGAAGTCCCACAGGATCTTAGCTTGGTCATTCTCCACCGCCTTTGGGGGAGTGTCCCACTTAGACCTTGGAACATCTAATCCAAACTCGGCACAGATATTTCTGTATACTATGCCAGCTACTTGGCTATGGCGTTCCATGTACGCTCTGTCTGCTAGCATCTTACACCCCACTTTTATGTGGTGGATTATCTCAGTTCTGCTCCTCCACATTGCTATCCTTCTCAGGTTTCTGCTATCTGAGGTATTCACTAAGCACTTCTGGAGGGCCATCTTCCTGTATCTTTTTTGCTTCATTCTGAATAGTGGCTCTGATGCTCACTATTCTCAGCTCCGCTCCTACCGCTTAGTGTACAGTCTCAGAGTGCTATATTTGGGATGAAACCCTCTATGAATTGTGAGGAGTTTCCTTGTCTTGGTGTCAGTGACATCTACTCCTTTGGCCATCTTATTATGCTGGTGGGGTGATTGATGACTGTATATCCTGGTGAGATAGATTAGTTAGTCAGTGTCTCGTTCACGTCTGGCATACAGCTTGATATCATCCATGCAGAGGAGGTGGCTGATGGTTGCTCCATTTAACAGCTGGTATTTGTAGCCACTCTTGGTGATGATTTCAACTGTTGGGTCCATGCCTTTGCAGAACAGCAGCTCCCCAAATCTCCTTTGTAAATTCAGTAGCTGATGTTGACCTGTTCTATTGGTCTGAAATTGGCCTATGTGGTTGTCTTTTACAGCCCCATTACATTCTTGACGAAGGATTTTAGAGTCCTGTTGATGTTATACAGCCTTAAGCATTCCAGGATCCATGTGTGGAACAATGAAACATAGGTTTTCTTGTAGGCAATCCAAGCAGTGCGTGAGTTAGTCTGTCTGGTTTTACAGTTTGAGTGACTGGGGCTTTGAGCCATGTATCTATGCATCTTAGATGCAATTATGCTGTACAGGAGCTTTCTGTACATGTTGTGCAGAAACAGGTTATGGGCTGGTAGTTGGGACTGTCATGATCCGGACTGTCCAGCCTTCAGTTAACTATTCAGGGTGGGTTCCACCAATTAGCAGCAGGTTCTTTTGTGCTGCTAGGTACTCATGGAGTGCAGTTAGCGTCTTCAGCCAATAGATGTGGACAACGTACAGCTCTTGTACAGGGCTTAGAGATGTACTGATCTTCATAGTTGAGACCCTCCCTTGGACATCTGCTAGTGTCATAGTTACTGGATCATGTTGTGGTCTGCTCTCAGGTTCAGTAACCACTGAGCATTGGTGTTGTGTGATGCCTCCTTATCCCCTATACTTTTCCAGGATTGTTCAATCTCCAGCTTTGGTGGATCTATTCTCATGCTACATTTTAGAGTACATTAATGGTTGGATATCTCTGTGGATTATGCCACTGCTTTCAGTACAGGAGACCAGGGATTTGAGTCCCAGCCAAGGCATCTCCAGTGTGGTCCCTAGGGCAAAGTTCTTAATGCTAACTGCCTACCTCACTAACAACGAGAGACTGAAACAAGAGAGTCACACTGGCCTGGATGTTGCCTGGGTAGTGAGGTCTATGTCTGACTACTGGAACAAACACAAGACACTCGTGGACAAGAGTGGAGAACAGAGGACTGTTGGAATGATACTACACAAGCATCCCCAGTATAAGAGGGTATATGCAGAGAATGTGGAACCTGTGGATATATATACATGTATTTTTTTCCTGTTGTATTGAAGTGCCTAAGGTTTCCAGAGAAACAGCAATTTCTGTGGTCTAACATTCTGTTCTAATGAAGACCCTCTGTCTGAAATGACCTTTTTCTTTGGAAACTTTTGTATTACAATTCTGACTCACTCTCTCTCTCTCTCTCTCACACACACACACACACACACACATGTCCAAAACCTCTGTCCAAAACATCCTCTTCTCTAGAAACTCTGTGTACTTCAGTATTTTGAACATCCCTACATCTCTTACTACTGTACATTGCTACTCACCTGGAATCTTCGTTGGATATATTTGATGCATCTCTAGTAAGCGATAACTATTAGTAAGTCTAAGGTAAATAGCCTAAGCTACTACTTGATCATAGCCTTCTAGCCTACATTCCCCACAATCCTCTACACTGCTTCTCATATTGCCAACCTCCAAGTTGCTCGAAATTATTGCCAGTTGCGAGGATAAAAGCAGTGGAAAGTGGTACTAAATAGTGTTCTTTCGATGTTGTTTTTCCAGTTTTTTGTTCATTATACCAAGGATATTTCAATTTAAAAAGCAATTACAGTTAACTGATTATCAGTTATATATCGCATATTTGTCATGCAAGACTTGAGATGGCGATGTCTGTGCGCGAACGAGGACGTCAGTTTGTCAGAGCTACAGTAGATTGCAGCCGCCTCTTCAGAATCACGGTCCCCTGCTAGGGTTTGCCTCACTGTGTGGGGTGTGAGTAGAGACAGGGCTTGTCAAACCAGCCTACGTTTAAAGCTTTAGATCTTAAAACATCTGAAGCTCGCAGTGAGGAAATAACTTGATGATGGAAGAATTCAAAGGAAAAAATGGTTAATTTAATTTTGGCTGCTACTCGCAATAAACCTGGATAACACAAGGTGCATCTCGCAACTAAGGACTAAGAAGCTTCTTTTTGGTAAGTTAATGTTAGCTAGCTAGTACCTCAAAAAAGTTTAAGTTTAAAGATGGGATAGGCTTGCCTTAGGTGGGGCAGGGAAGAGCGAAAATGGAACAGCGTAGAGAGTCTTAGCTGCATATTTTGACTAACATTAATGATTTGCTAGCCACGTAGGACGCAATCTAGCTAATGTTCATAAGTTAATTCACTAGATAGCTAGTTAGCCATGTTTAGCTAGCTATGTTAGCCAAGTGCAACTTTTGCTTTGGTGAAATTTGTAATTGTTACTCTACGGATCCAATGTACTTTGTATAGTTGGATACCTAATAAACATGACGGCCACAGATAAAGTTTTTGAAACTACTAAAACTATGTAAAAAACTTTTTAAGACGTTTGTGTTATTTAACCTAGCTATGCTAGCTATCTAGCTAACGTGAGCGAACTCATAGTTACGTTTTCAAATAGCTAACTAGTTACAGTGGGGTTAGTCGCCTAACATTTAACTTGGGTTAATTAGAACATGTTATATTAGCTGTTCTAGTTAGCTGTGGTTCATTCGTTCAAGCTGCCTGGATATTATTACACTTATACTGGCTATCTAACTCGCTAGCTATATTTACTTTAATTTAGCCTGCAAGCTAGCCTCCATCTAGTTGACTATAAAAAGCATCGTTAAATGTTTAGGTGCTGTCAGTTAGGGTTTATGGATTTGGTTAGGTGGCTTAGCTAAATAGTTAATGTGAAGTTGTCTGCTTTCTGTTACAGTTAAACGGTTAGATAATACGTAACGTACAGTCAGTTTATTCATAATAGTTTAGCTAGTTGTGTTGGGATGAAGATAACCGTTAGCGAGCTAACTGCCTTATATGACTATAAACTATACTTTTGTCAGCAGTCCATCAGGTACATCAGATAAACCAAGCTCTTGTTAAAGTTGCGTGCTAGCTAGCTAACCTAGCTAGTTCGGTTATCTGCCCACCTCTCTAGCCTTGAAAGCTAGGTAGTTGGCTAGCTAGGGTTAACTGTCCTAGCTAGCTCTGTTCCTTGTTTGACAGTTATACAAGTATCAGGTACGCATGGGCTTTTAATCCACTACTTCAGATTAGCTAACAATGTGTCGAATTTTAGTATTAAGGTTCGTAACTAATAGGTTTGCTAAATAATATATCTAATAACAGATTATCTTAAGATTGATCATTTTCAGGTACCTATCTAGCTACCCAGCAACCCAACTTTTCAGTGCAGTACCTGTCAATCAAAGCCTTTTAAATAATAACTGTGCTAGGTTGTTTACTGCTTACGTTAAAGTGTTTGATTTCACCTTTGGATCCCCAGGATTGTTGTGGAGTATTTCCTTATTCGGATGCATTTCGGTGTAGCCGAGCATATGCGAGAGTGTGAATACAGTCAGATCAGCACGCGCAGCTCCACACCAATGGAGTCCCCGCATAAGAGGAGGACTGTCAAGAAGAAGTGGCAAGTTTTCCCTGGAAGGAATAAATTCTATTGCGATGGTAGGATTATGATGGCAAGACAGACTGGTGTTTTCTACCTAACCCTAGTCCTCATCATCATCACAAGTGGATTATTCTTCGCATTTGAGTGAGTTGTGTTTTTATGACGGCCTACAATAGACGACTTGGAAACCTTTATTTCACCATTAACAGTACAGTTCTGTACCTGTCCTTTTGCATTTGAAGTGTGAGATGTACTTCAAATTTACCATTAGCTTTTTATTAGAGGAAACTTTGGGGAGAGTGGTATTCTGGGTAATTTTGAAATCAGTTTTCAAATTCATTAAGTTCTTTGCAGTAGTGTAAAACAACTGGTGGTCCACAGGTATTTCAGACCTATTTGAAACACAAAGCTAGTCTCCAAATTCCTTTCAGGGATTTGGCCACTCTGTTTACATCTAAACATTTGGTAGATGCTCCTATCCAGAAGGACTTACATTTAAATCATAGGTATATGAATGTAGTGTATCTCGAGTAAACTTGTTGGTCCAGCATAGTGCACTAATCTGGGCAGCAAATTGCATCCCAGTCTCCCACAGTGGAGGCAGTGGTGGATGGCATGTTTCTTTATAGGTTTCAGACTTGGCTCCAGTCTCACCTTTGTGCTAATGTATGTGCCTGTGAGACTATATAAAATGACTATATGAAATGAAAGCAGTTCCTCCTACAGGGGTAGACCCTTGACAAGTTTTAATACATGTTACTATAACTCTGAGTAGTAGCAGGTAATGGTTGTAGGCCAGTTCTTTATACCAGGTGTACAATGCACCTGTGATGGCCTCCACTGCGGTTGTCACAACAGAAGTAATCCTTATTTTTTGCCAATTTCTCACTGCATTTGTTTTAAATAACATTTCTTCAAAAAAAAAATTAATGAGTATGTGTTTTTCCCCATTTTTTATGATAAAAAAAATGAACACAATGTTACCACAATATTATGTCATTGTCAGCCACCACCAACACGTAGTATTTAGTTGATTGGTTTGGAGACCTTTGTGATGCCTTCTCAAGAAGACACAGGGAGTTAACTCTCACATTGCATCACAGGGTAGTTTTAACATGCCCCAACATTGCACTTTCTTTCACTTACCCAGTCTGCTATTGTTTAGAGATTCGTGTGGGTGTCTCCTCTGGAGGGGAAAGCAAATCTTGGGGTAAAAAAAACCTGCAGTTTGTTTGAGCGTTGACTCATTAGATTCAGATATTTGCAAAATCATAGTCAGCTGCCCCTCAGATTTTGGTATTAATATTTTGGATTTTTTTTCATCACAGACAGATATCCATCTTTGTGACGATTGAGATTTAGGTTATATTGAATCGTGGGTTCTTTTGCACCTTCACAGTTTCTACTGAAGTGTGCATGTTTGCTGTCACCTTGTTATGCATGATGCTGCATAAAACCATTTTATTTAATTCTTGAAGTTACTTGTGAATTAGCAATAGTTTTGACAAACAAGACAAAAACATTGTAATCGCCCCCTGAATAAATGTCTAAAGTCTTTAGCACAAACTAATTAAAACATGCTTTCTCTTCTCAGAAGAGGTTTCTCTGTTATCAAAACCGCTCAGAGAGCTTCACAGATGTTGCATCTAAGGGATATTTCATACACCTTCATTTTCTTAACCTCTTAGCTTTTAAATATTGCTGGGTTAAATAAATGTTTTGACAATATTGATATATTGTTATTTGATATTCTGACATTTTGGGTGTTGGAGGGTGTGAATTCCCAAGTTTCTGGTAGTAGTTTTAGCTATGCTTTAATCAAGGTAGAATTGCAAGAACCAAAAATTAGGCTTGAATCTTGCTCTGTTTTTTTTTTTTCTGATAGGCCCATTTTTTTTCCCCGTATGTTTACATATTCATGTTCATTGAGTGCAGTAATATGGTTTGTCTTTTATGTTTATATACTTAGAATCTACCCTAATGTACATGTTTATACTACAGGGTCTCACAGGCACCTTGATTGTTTATTACACTGATGGAGGAATGGAATCCTATTAGCCTAGACACCAACTTCGTGATGTCCTTTAGAGTTGACCTCATGTGAACCTTTATCCCAAGTATGCAGTGTTAGATTTCTGCACATTGGAAACACCTTGGTTATTAGATGAACTTCCCTGGATGAGACTTTCCATTGGAACAGTTTTTGATTTGTTTGTAGTAAACTCCCCAGATGACTAAATGCTACATGATGGTAATTTGTTCAGTGGCTTATACTGTTCGCCCCTCTTATAGTATGAGGGGGGTGTTCTTTTCCATACAGTCTCACTTGGGCATCTTGCACAGTTTTATTAATTTTTAATCTGCTATCTTAACGATGTCAGGGATGACTAAATGTTTCTGGTAAGTTGGAATCATTGGAAAAATTTTTTGTTTTTCTGCACTCTGACAGGAAAAACTGGATTGATGTGTTTTATGACCAACAGGAGAAAGTTACTCTGATTGGTTTTGTGATTTATATTGCCTGACAGCAGCTTAAATGAGCAGAAATACATTGCTCGTACCATTACACTAAACTTTATGTGCGCCTATATTCCAGTTTACAGTTAGTCTTATTCTCTGAGTTTTAAAATATTTCTGAATGCTGTTAAAATGGGTAATATCAGGTGTAGCAATAGTGTACCTGCAACTGAGCTTCTTTTCTAACCGAGAAACATCTTTTCTAACCAAGCACATTGGTCCTAAACCTACACACTCTGCCACTGTTGTCCTGCTATATGTTCATGTAGCAGACAAATTTGTCGAAGCTTGTTCTTTCCAAATTGATTAATGGATGCTAATCTGTGTAAAAAAGAAAAGAAAAACTATATAGTTGGAACAATATATAGTTTTACTCGAACCACATGTGTTTGCTACATGTACACGAGTTTCATGAGTTGTTTACATTTATACAATGGAATGCTCTCAGCAAATAATTAGACTAAAATTTTTTAAAAGAGGACGAGAGAGATTCGAGAGTTGACGAAGACTTGTACAAAGTGACGTGAACATCTGTTAAATGCTGCATCTGTGAAAGATTTGTCCATCCCCTATAGGTTCCAAGTCTAGGCATATGCATCTTCTTGTACTTGCTGTAAAATAGCATCAAATAAGATATATATTTGTGTTGTCCTTAATGGATGGCTTAGGCAAACCTATGAAAATTCCCTATTCCGCTTTATTTGGGCTCAGAATTGCACAGTACAATTAGTCATACTCGTGGAAATAGTCATGTTTGTGATGACGTTTGATAACACAAGCTCTGGCTGCAGTGCTTTATTCACATCTAGGGAATCACAATTATGCTGTGATGGGAGAGAAGAGTGTTTCCTTCTTTCCCAAGGATTTCCTTTGTGTTGCTGAAGTTCAGACCTAAAGGGAAACGTGTCCTGTTACAGTAGCCCAAAGCATTTGCTTTTCTTTTAAACAAAGAAACGAAGATATTGTGTGACTTATTGTGCAAACAGACAAGTACAGAGTTTTCAAATTTCCTTCTGTCTCTGACCCCCGTTGACCCCAAACAGAACATGTGTACATATACTATTTTACTAAAAGAGATGCCTGTAAGTCTTGATTTTAATATACATTTTTCTAGTTTAAATCCATTGATTTAGCATATAATATAACTGTTTTACACTAATGATTGTTGGAAGGATTCTTTATTGTAAGATGTACATGTGATTGATTGCATGAGAGAGAAGAAAAAAATAAAAGTGGTCACCTCTAATTTCATTACCAAATAAAGATTTTTCTGATTGAACTGTTATACCACAGTGGTAGAGTCACCCATTGACATAGTTAATATAAAAGGTCGACTTCCTTCTTTTACAAAGTTTTGTTTATAATGTCCACTGAAGGTAGTTTAGAAAACCAAACAGAATTGATGCTTGAGACTTTCACCTAGGAGTGTACCGCTCCATGTCTAGGTTATAGGAATTTGCTTACGACGGCCTCTGAGGAAATGTTTTAGATTCTCATGTAGTCCAGTAGCTCAGTGCGTCTCGGGTGGGACAGTTCCTCTTAAGATCCCTGTTGCTTGACTGTTTACAGCAATGCTTGTTTCCTCCAGAGAGGTTCAACCAAACCTAAACGGCTGTTTGGCATTGCTTACTGGTACATGCAGTTTTATGACAAAATCTAAACTGAGTAAATGTACTGGAACTGTTGAACTGCAGGGTCGGATCCACAGGATTAACAGTACGGTGAGTGAACTGGCATCTTCCCCTTTCCCTGTGATTTCCTTTCTCGTTGTGCTTCTTTCTCTTCATAGCTTAGAGCACAAGCTGAGTTGCCATCAGACTCTACACCAGAACCAGAGGTTCAATGTGCCCACTCCAAACCCAGAGGCAGTGTGGTATCGACAGCACAAGTGCAGTATGTTACACTCTTGTTTTCATGCCTCATGCACTGCCTCAGCTGGATCTATGTGACTTGGTGTAGCTGATAATTCTGGCTTATTTTGATTTCATATTTCCATATCCATGGGGTCCTTCCATGCCAATCCACTGGGCCTCTGTATCATCTCATTATAGATATTTGAGCCTCTGAATAGAAAAGTTCATGTCAAAGTGGTAACATGACATTTGTTTAAGGTTTTATTTATTAACAACCCCCGCCCCCCCGAAGTAGAATAAGCTAATACACCGCTTAAATGTATTTATTTATTCATAGGCTGATTCTCATTGGTAAAGGAATTGGTGAATTTTACTGCTCATTCTTGCCTTACCCTGTCAGTTAGCACCGCAGATGAAGTTTAAGTTATTATTGCAGCATTTGCCTGTGGTATCGCATGTCAGGTGTTTGGTAACACCGTACAAAAACTAATGAACTAGTTTATAGCATGTAATTGTATTATTTCTTTTTTTCTCTTCTTTGCAATAGTGTGAACTTGGTAACCTCTGCAACTTCGGCAGCCATCTTTTGTGTTTGTGGGGGTGCGTTTTATCAGAATGTTTTTACATTTGTTGCAAGGTTTTGCAAATTAACCAATTATCTTGATGTATCCATGACGTATGGCACCACTGGGACTAACCCCAGCTTGCCAACGCAGTGTGAAAGCTGCGTCTTAGCCGGGTGATTACTCAGAGACCATCCACTCCGTTTATTGGAAATAGTGACAAATTATTATATTAACTTTTTACACTAGTTACCATGGTAACACCACCCCAACTCCAGTATGCCGTGTCATCCTCAGTAGGTAGTTTTTATCTCCATGACAACCGAAACACCCAGAAATCTCAGTTTAATATTGAAATGTACTAATGCATGTGGCCATGCAGAAGCCTTAACAGCTTTTGCCAGGTGGAGTGATTTGTAAGGTTAAAGGACCAGAAATAAAAAGATAACACAGATTGCACTGTTTTTTTTTCAGGGGGCCCTTATATAATTTGTCAGTGAATCACTTTCACTCGCGCTTTCTTTGTTTTGAAGGTTTGAAGATTTAACTTTCTTAAATCTTAAATTATGGATTGTTGATGCATGAGGGAGAAAAGGCAAATATAAGCTGGTAAGTTTTGTATATGTAGCACTGTACTGGAGCATCACAGCACTGCACTGGAAATATGCTTTGCTATACCACTACATTGATCAGTTCAGGAGGAAGCTGAAGGTACACACTGTCTCTCTAATGGCTTCAGTGTGATGTTCCTATCCATCTGCAATACACTCAGGCACTCACTCTGCCTCCTGCGTTTAATGGCTGGACGCATCCATTGTACAGATGCACAAAAAAGCAGTAGAACTGAAGTAAGGGAATTCCGTTTAAATTGGTACGTGTTCCTGAAATTCTGAAGGCACCAGGAATAACAACTGGAACAACATGTTTATTTTATGTATTTCCCTCCTGACCCTTTGCACACTCTTAATTCCATCAGGTTCTTGGTAATGGATCCAGCAAATCAATATTGATGCAAGTGTGAGAGACCCATTAGAACTATGCTAATGATTGCTATCCCATGATATGATATGGTGATCTTTGGTAGTGGGGTGTTGGAGCACTGTTGTCATTACCACATGTGTATTGTTTATCTTTCATGCTTTCATACTTTTACCATCTTTTTAAAAAAAAGTTTGTGGTTGAAAGCGTAGCGCTTATGCAGGACAAGTCTGGTACAGACGCATTTCTTTGCTCTACTGGGATGTCTGTGCAGAAGAATCCAATGTTCACATCAGAGCTCTGCTCATCTGTGGTGGTATAGAGGTAGTCTTGTTCCATAACCCATAAAGACTACACAGCCATTACATTGTCCTGGAAAGCTATTATGCTATTTGGATTAATGAGGCAGGACATGGGAAAGACCAACATCATCCAAAATAATGTGATTAGAGTAATCTGCACCTAGCTTGCAGGAATAACAAGATTGCAGTGTAGTTCTTATTAGATCTTGTTGTTAATTGTGGAGCATAAAAAAATACACTGATCATCACTGGCTACCTTTTTTCAGTAATACATAGCATTAAAATCAAATGGCATGTACAGACTAATCGCATCACGAGCACAAATTGTAATCTTGAGACATTTGCAACTGTTACTGACACTAAAACCAATAATAAGTTCTAATTCATAGGATTTTTTTTTTCTTCTTATTTCCTCCACAGCTGTCCATTCTTGGCTCTTACTCTCACGCCAGCTATCCCTGTGATTGGTGGTGTGCTGTTCTTCTTTGTGATGGGGACATTACTCAGGACCAGCTTCAGTGACCCCGGGGTCCTCCCCAGAGCTACCCCAGACGAGGCTGCAGACTTGGAGAGACAGATAGGTCTGCTCCCTTTCCCCATTCTGCCCTGCACTGCCTCAGTAAATCACCAGTTTCTCACTCTGCTGTTGTTGGTGTACTGTTTCTTTTTCAGCATTTCGAACTTTTTAATTGGAGTCTTTTTCCATGTCTCATTCAGTGCAAGTATTGATTAAATGTGATGTTTTTAATCAGAGGCATGTCATTAGTAAGGCAAAGATGACCGAGTTCTCCAGATGTCCTGTCTGTACCATCTTGTCATAACCTAGCTAAACTTGAGAAACGAGGTTAATCCATTTGCTTCAATGTATACACCACACTGTCAAACTGTTTTTGAGAGGTCTGCTGTGACCTTCTGTCAAAGATGATCGCTTTATGCTGCCTGCCAGCAATGTCCTTAAGCAGCATAATGAAAAAGATATCAAGTCCTGCTTGTATTGCCTGTTTTATCAGGCTTATCACCCTCCTAAAAAAATGAAGGGAAAGTGTCTTGATGGAATTATAAGCTTTTCTGAATCTGAAGTGCGTCAGGAAGCTTTTCTCTGGCAAGGTATCTTGTGCATAAAGAGTAATGCTGACCTCTAATTGCGGGAATTGAGAGATGATGGATGACTCTTTCACCGTGGAACAGGGAGAAAGCAAATGCACACTCAACAGGATAGCCCTGCATAATTAGAGTCCCACCTAAACACACTCAACAGGATAGACCAGCGTAATAAGAGTCCCACCTGAACACACAATAGGATAGACCTACACAATAAGAACCCCACCTGAACACACAATAGGATAGACCTACACAATAAGAGCCCCACCTGAACACTCAACAGGATAGACCTGCGTAATAAGAGCCCCACCTGAACACTCAACAGGATAGACCTGTGTAATAAGAGCCCCACCTGAACATCCTTAGTGTATAGCAACCTGCCTGCTTGTACCTTTTAGAATGTTTGTCTCACTCAGTTTTTTATTATAGTTTGTCTATTGTAGTTTTTTTTATAGTTTGTCACAAGCTGCGTCACCATCAACAAGTTACAGGTTGTAATTACTGTGGGATCATAGAAATAACTGCAGATGGTACAAGTTGTTTCTCCATGGGAGTTTTCCATCATAGGTTCCTCAGGACATTGGCAGGACAAGTAATAATGGCTCTAAAAGGAACTCTAGCAGGAGTCACTTGTTAGATGATCATACTCAGGAAACACGACTCTCTTGTTTGATTTATTCATTTTATTTATTTATTCCTCTGGGGGAATATACACTGTCCAAGTTCTATTTCATGCAAAATTATATGGAGTTCATGAAGTTGGTGGATTTAACACGGGATATAATTCTGTGCTGTGCATCTTGTAATATCCTTTCAAGTAACTAAGTGTTGTTGCCTCATTGCCTAGACAACAAGAGGAGTGATGTGAATGGCTACCAAACGTGTGGAAAAGAAAGTTCAGGGGGGCACAGATTCAGATCATGCATTGTACACAATATAAACATACAAATGCATATTCGACTGGTACATTTCTCTTCACGAGTGACCTAGGACAAAGCAACAAACACCCACCCTAGAAACAACACCCCCTCCCAGAGGACACGAGATTACACTAACCCCTTAACACAAAACACTGACACAACCTTAAACCCAACAAAAATGGCAGCCACCCCCTTCCGTCTGTACCAAAAACCAAAAGCGTAATACAGGCGTTCAACCGCAACCAGCGTTACAAGGGAAAAGGAAAGTGTGTCCATATGGGAAGCAAGGTCATACAACAGCTATATAACCCAGCTGAGGTCTGTAGTACATTCACTGGTCCCCAAAAAAAAAAAAAAAAAAAATTGAAACATTACATCGAACAGATCTATAATCAGTCATTTTTCAGGTCCTCTTTTGTTACATGTCTTGCTGTTTGGAGTATAGGGAGGGGAGTTTGCTTTTATTTATTTATTTATTTATATATTTCAATTTTGTTTCTTTTCAGCATTGCGGTTTGGAGCGTGTTCTCTCACTTCTGTCTTTTTTCTCTTCCCCCCCCCCTCTTTCTTTGGAAGCATGAAAACCTAGTATTTGACAGATGGGAAAAGTACAATCGAGAGCTCTCAAGTAGAGAGAGTTGTGACGGTAATCGTACAGAAACTAAAATGAGTAACATATAACAGCTGAAGGATGAAAGGGAATGCTGGCTTCTCTTTTGATACAGTGACAGTTTGTGCAAGTGTTTCCTCTGTGCCTGTGTGTCTGTGGGAGTTCATCGGTTTCATTAAGATCATTTATGCTTCTTCGTTATTACCAGTAGTACTGGTAGAATCTCGTCTGTTCTACTCTCTGACTATAGTACTAACTTCTTACATTCAACATGCCTGGACTTGCCACAGATGGATAGATGAGACTGGTTTACTTTGTACCATCAACCTCATTCCTTGCAGGCTACATTGTGAAATTTTGGCACTGCTAAAAAGACCTGGCACCAGGCTAATATTCAGACTGGGGGAGAATTCTTGAACTGCACATGGGAGAAAGAAACGTACAATTTTTTTTTTTTAATCATCAAACAGCAGCAAAATCCAGAATAAGTTTTTTGTAGACTGTCATTTGTGTCTGTATCCTCATGTCTATATTCCATGTGTAAATACTTCCACGGTCAAATTTGTTTATTCGATCTACTTTTTCTTTTTTTAATAAATGTAAAAAGTGTTATTCACTAAAATGATCAGATCGTTTGAGGTTTGTAATAAAATTTACATCAGAGATTTATACCTATTAGGCAAGGCAGAAATTATTTGTGATTGTCTTGCAATGATGTGATTTCTTCCATATTTGATTATTCATATCTTCCTGTAACAGTAGTCAGTGACTAATTCATAACTGGGTAGCTGTGAGTAATTGCATTGCTTGGTTGTTTTTTTTTTTGGTGTTTCATAGCACTAGTCAACCCACAGCGTTTCATCCGTTTTAGCATTGTGTAGTCTGTTGCTAAAGGTCTGCATGACTTCCAGCAGTTATGCATGTTAAGCACTTCTCATTGCCCTTCCACTGCTGGATGGTAATTAGCTACTCTTAACGTTCTGCTTAGCGGAGGGAAAGACTGGCTGACATTGAAAACCCCTACAGCCTGCTTTGTGCTATAGAAACACTGAGAACCACTTTCATGATTTTTTTTTTTTTTTAGGGCATGAAATACTTTAGTCTGGAGTTCTTGAAGTGAGTGAAGGTGTAGCATTTCCCTTTGTAGTAACAGAGCTTGAAATTACAGGTAAAGAAACGTTTGTCCCCCTCCCCTTCAGTCTTTCCAAATATTACATCTCTTTGTTTTGAATAATAATATTAAAACCTTAGTAGAAAAAAATATAATGATTGGGACCATCTCTACAGAAAATAGAAATATAGACCTCCACAATTTGGGGGCAAAGTCGCCTTAACACTTTGAAATGGCTAAGTAACATATAACCAACATCAACGTTTCATGTTACCAAAGTACACAAGTCCTGCAGAGTACTGTAAGCAGTACCAGAAGGATTTGTTCACACAGCCAGATCAACATTGACATGGCTGTGAAGAGCACCTGGCCTTTGATTGAGACCATTCTTAACCATTTTCAGTGCTGTTAGGCTAAATAGCCGGGAGCTTTAGTAATGACCAAGTATATCCTTTTTTTTCTCTCTCTCTTCTCAGTTTTCCTTTTGCTAGGGAGTTGTGATGCTGTATCTCCTCCTACACTCTCATGCTTCAGGTTGGGCTCTTGACAGCAGAGGCGAGAAAAAAGAGAGAGGGAGAGAGAGCGAGAGGGAGAGCAAGATGGCCTGCAATGCAGAAAAGGGAGAATGAAATTTACATTGATCGTGGGGTGCATGAAAGAAGAGAATATCCATATGCTCAATTTACTGTAATCACCTTTAGACACCTACACTCTCCATCTTCCTGCCTCTTCCCTTGACGTTTTGTTCCCTTTCTATACATAATCATCCCACCTGCAGCGTACCATTCACACATGCTTGTGTAGAGAAGCTTATACAGCCTCCACATCATCAATGACATATTACAAGGCTCTAGTTCAACAATATTTCCCGGTATGAAATGTCGGGGGTGGCGTTATAAAACCACCACCTAAACTCCACATATGCTGCCATTTCTTATTAGAGATGCGCCCTCATTGAATTTGTTGTACCAGTGTGATTACTGATGTCCTGCACCTTGTTGTGCCCGGTGTCATGATAATGATAACTGATCATTTTACCATTTTTTTAAAGCAAGTTCACACTATAATTAATGTTGTGTAAAGTGTAGTGACGTGTTAAACTCCAAAAATTGCTTGGTAATTAATTGCACACACAGCAATGTTGCAGATATTAGACGTCACGGTTATTGTAAACATACGATCCTTGATCTGGTACAAGTAAAAGCTTGTGGTTGCAAAGCCCCCAGAAATAAAATGACTGCAAACCTCGTTCCCCAATATCAGTGTCTTATTTAATGAGTTGGTAGCAAAATAAAAAATTTAAATGAACTAAAATTGAATTAAAACTCGAAAAAGGCAGGTTTCACTATAACCATCTGTGAATTTATTAGCATTTTTCTTGTAACTTTAGCAACATAAAATAGAAACGATGCCAAAATTAAACGGGCTTAATTTATTGCATGAAATTAAAATGATTTGTTGTCAGTCATCTACAATTCCAATATCTTACTGATATTGATCAATTAAAAACTGTCCTCATTTTCAGATGATATATATTGGCTGCAAAAGGCTATATTGTGCATGTTTCTGGATCATCATTTAAAAAAAATTAAGAAATCTATTGTAATTACCCAGGCAGGGTTCTGACTGAAGAACAACAGTATAAACTTGCACACACTAGTCCATGTTCTGGGTGTGGTCGTGAGTCATTGTAATTTTTGAATCCATACTCTATAGTACAAAGTAGGACAGACAGTGAACTGTCTGTATTTCTGTGCACATTTGAGTGTTCGTACTTAACAGAATGTACAGCTATAATTTTGAACATGTAGTTTAGTTTCATTCACCTTCTAAAACATTAGAACAGCCTCCCAACAAACAACTTTAAAAAATAAATAAATAAAAATAATACTTAAATGAAGCCCTTTGGCCGAATGTGCGTCTTGGGATGTGGTTTTGGGGAAGACTGGCTGTAATCACACTTGCAGTGGCTCACTTGGCCCAGCTTGAATGATTATAGGTCATTCCAGGGCAGACTTCAAAGACATTTCTGAATGTCTTTCAAACATCTGTGCCTCCATTTGCTTTGTAGCAGAATATAAAGCTATTCCTACTGAGAAGTAACGTTTTGTTTTCTCCTTTCTAACAGACATTGCCAATGGCGCCAGCTCAACAGGATATAGACCTCCGCCGAGGACAAAAGAGGTCACTATTAATGGTCAGATGGTGAAACTCAAGTACTGTTTTACCTGCAAGATCTTCAGACCACCGCGTGCCTCTCACTGCAGCCTTTGTGATAACTGTGTGGGTGAGTTGCTGGGTAATGTTGCTGTGACACAGAACAATGCAAGACTATGTTTAGCATTGCTCAGACTTTAAATATCAGCATTTGCTGGTGTGTTGAGTTAATACTCCAGTCTGTGCCTACTGCATTTCTGTGTAGCAGTTACGAAGGGGGACGTGTTGTACTTCAGCAATTTTGTGCTTTTGTTTCTTTTTCCAACTTCTTTTCAAGCCTTTCTGTTCTGCTGTGAAACTGACAGTGTTTGGCTCCCGCGAACACTGCATTTGTCAGTATGCCTAAAGTAATTCTATGTATTATTCTGTCTGACTGTAAACCTTGTTGAATGCCCAGTTATTCTTGGCCTCAGTAGCAAACAAGGACACAGGACGTTTTGTTTAGTGGTTTTGTGGTGAGATTTAACCACAGCGTTAATTCTCAGCCATGAAAAACATAAGATGTCCATCAGTCTAAGCTCAGTGTTCATTCATTTAGCTCTTGCTTCAGTAATTGACTTTGTTTTGCAGTACATCTTCATGATGTGACACTGATTTGCCTACAGTAAGGCAGACAAATTTAATTTAATGAATGTGCCCACCAAACTAAACCAAATGGGGTAACTGTTGACAAAGTTCCAACATTCCCTGCCTAATAATACTTAAAGAAATGGAATCTAAAATTCAATCACATTTATGATCTTTGTGCAGAACGATTTGATCATCACTGTCCCTGGGTGGGCAATTGCGTTGGAAAGAGAAATTACCGGTTCTTCTACATGTTCATCCTGTCGCTGTCATTCCTGACGATCTTCATCTTTGCCTTCGTCATCACACACGTAATCATGCGTAAGTACTGACGCCTGAAAAGTAGTTCCTGTGTCTGTCCCATCAACAGACAAACTGTGGTGTAGCCATAATGAATACAGGCTAGCCAGAGGCCATCTCTCTGGGTGAACAGCTCGCGGCAGTCTGTTCTGTTCTTAGAGGAAGATGAGAAGGAAACATGAACTCTGAATGCAGGGTCAATTTTGCAATTGCCATTAGACCTGATACATGGTATGTGTCAGTTTATGACGTTTAAGAAATTGTCTAAAGTACAACAGTGAAGCAAAATGTTAACAAAAAGTAGATGATACAAGTACTAAATATCGATTGACTGAAGCAGGCCAATTATAGGTTTTCTGCTCCTAGAATAAATTTTGACTCTTTATTACATAGGTTTAGACATCATTGCCCATCATTGGGCCTTTCTTTGTAGAATATTCTGTCTTAGTTAATAAACAAAAATTCAGATCTGTTGCCAGGTGATGGACAGTGATTTTCTTTCAACTGCGTATGCAGTTATTCTCATAACTTGTATATTATGTTACTTTGAGTGTGTAAATACATTGGTTTTTAATCAGTCCACAAATAGTTGTCAGTCCAATGTACATACACTGATCCATATTATGTAACCAAAGACTCTTAGACTTTCCCACCCGTTGTTTGTTGGCAGAGATGAGGTTTTACAACCCTGTTAGTGTCGCCATAGCAGGACATGCTTGCTTTCTGTGCTGTCCATGCTTCAATGGTACTGATGTTTAATAGCATGATTGTGGTTAGCTGTAATCCTATTTTCAGTGGTACTGATGTTTAATAGCATGATTGTGGTTAGCTGTAATCCTATTTTCAGTGGTACTGATGTTTAATAGCATGAT
>JAOXYF010000011.1:13394794-13458401 GCA_028565775.1 Sternarchorhynchus goeldii | reverse complement strand
CCCCCCCCCCCCCCCCCCCCCCCCCCCCCCCCCCCCCCCCCCCCCCCCCCCCCCCCCCCCCCCCCCCCCCCCCAAATTGTGTTGTTGTTGTTGTTTTGTTTTGTTTTGTTTTGTTTTTTTTGTTTTTAATCCGTGTCTCTCTGTTTATTGTTGAATCCTCTGTCTGACGGTTTCCAATTCTGCCTAGAGAAATTAAAATTCCAGCTCAGTCTCATCTTAGTACAGCCTGTTCTTACCCATCAGGATAAAATACTTCAGTGCTTCTTTCAAACATCTTTGCATACATTTGTTTTCACATCAGATAAGGTTTAAAATATTTCTGTATTTTATTTTATTCAAGTATTGACTGTTACCAACTGACTTGTCTTCTCTTGACGTCTAGATCCTCTTTCTCTATTTCTTCTACTAATCTAGTTTACTTTCCCACACTCATTTGCTCTCTCATTTAATAACCCCCCCCCCTCCCCAAATAAAAATCTTGTCATAATGTAAATAGCAGTATTATAATACACAATGCACAGAATAATGTGAAAATAAGTGACACTGCAGTAGTGTGTATTGTCATTGTTCACAGAGCAATTTAATAAATGTAACACAGCAGGATGGCGTGTGTGTGTGTGTATACATAAAAATATATAAAATATTCATAAAGGGCTTGAGTGATGTAAAGTGCTGGTGCATTTTAAATGTTTTATACAGTAGATACATTTAAGATATGCAACATGTACAACCGTGAAAGACTGATTAGGTGCATCTGTTCGGTTAAGTGTTCAGTGATGCTCTGGCACACTGTCCTCAGTGGCATGTGATCATACAGGGTGACTTGTTTATATCCAGTCAAGCATTAATTTTACTTGGTGATGAGTTTTAAATCCAAAACACTTTGGAAGAAACAACACAAAATGAAGACAAAGACTTGGCAAAACCTATTAAAGATGAATCAGTGGTTTGCAGACTTAATGTGGTGCGTGGGTGTGTGTTTAGAACAAGAACTAAGTTAGTTTAATGTCCCTTTTACTCATCTAGTTCCAGTACACATGTTCACATAATATTATAAATTGGAACAAGCATTTAACTTCACTGTGTCTGTAACTATAGTGGCCCCTTTACATCTTGTATCCAGAAAGCATACTGATGAAACCCGATAAAGGAGAAAGAAAGTCTTTTTTTCGGTTACTATTGGTGCAGTTTGCACAGCTACACTGTAGTGGTTCTAGTTTTTGGCAGTGATGGTAGGTTAGATGGCTCACCTGAGCTTTATTCACACCTACCACTGGCTGTGTGTGCAAATACTTCAGCACCTGCTTTTCTTTAGTCTTGGGATTGTACCTTACTACAGTACTGCGTTGCATGAAAAATTGCTTTTATAACTTCTAGCATAGTCTGTGTTAGTGTGCTCTTAGCATAAAATGACTTGGAAGCTAATTATAGAATGGGAAAAAGAATATCTTCATTGTAAATGACATGGATTAGAAGGCTTGCATGAGATTACTGTGCTCACGGTGAGGCTTAACCTCTAAGACCGCACAGATCTCAGCATGTGTAGCTCTTTGTTCCTGTTCAGCCAGAAGGTTCAGCTCTCTTGGAGATGATAAATGCCTTTTTGAAGTTGGTCGGTTTCACAGTTCAAAACATGGCTTCGATTGATCACAAAAGATGCATTTGTAGCAGTGGGAAATAGTGTGACAGGAAATGGTGTCTGGTGAGATTTTACAAGCATATGTGCTTATAAAAGGACTTGCTTTATTTAATCGTGTGTCATCAAAATTATGAATTCCAAAGTCTTAACTGTATTTCATGAAATAGTTCATTTTGTCTCGGTTTACCAGAAGTTTCTCCCTCATATACATTCATTGTAAAACCTGAAAAGTCAACAGGTTGCCTTAAGCCATTTATTAACTTATAAACTCTTAAACATATAAACATAATTTCTTTAACTGAGTATGAACATACATTTATGGCTGTGAATTGTACTTATTCCATTTATTCTAAACTAAAAATTATAACGTAACAGGACTGTCTGTAGTTATTGCAATTTTAGAAATTATTACTCGGTGGCAGTTAAGTTACATTAACGTTTACACAAGTGAATGTTTCTGCTGTTCACTATTATTGTTTTTGACAATGACACTGGTGAGTATATACAGATATACATCCCTAAACATGTAGCATAAACCACATCACAAACCCAATCTGACCATGTTCATCCCAGTTGCATGTCCACAAATCGTACAAGAGTCCGATCCAGTCCATGGTCACCAATACTTATAATATTTAACAGTCTTTAAAAGCAATCCATTACACACTGGCCTAAGGATGCAGGAATTATGTTTTGTAATGGTACCGTAAAGTTGTAGAAAGTAGTGTCTGCTAAAAAGGGTGCATTTTCCATTACTCAGAGATATGACAGAAAGCATTATCTTAACCAATAGTTTTTAATTTGTTAATTGAATAGCTACAACATGTTTACCTTATATTAATTTGTTTTACTAAGCATCTTTACACATTGCTTAGAATTTATATTATTGCTTAACATCATGACTTCTCGATATAAAAAAAAGTACCATATTGTCTTCAGGCTTGATCTTGCCACTGTTCCTTTGTGGGTCTTTGTGTTTCATCATGATGCGATAGTCTATATGTGGTACGGTTAGTTTGGGATAGGGACGAAATTAATAATAATGGTCACATAACCTGTTTGGGTGGGGTGTTTTGTAAAGGGTTGCAAAGGTGCAAGAGGCTGCTACTGCATTACCTACATTTCTCGTGATTTAGGTACTAGTTATCTAATCTTGAAAATCTGTCTTTTGTTGTAAAACATTGTATGCTTCAGTTACTCAGATAACATCGCCCGTTTTGCCTTACAAGTGGTTTCTATACACCAACAGAAATATTCTCATTTGCTTGTTGATTAATTATATTTAGTGTCTTGAATAATGGGCCAAAAAAATGATGCAACATCATGTGGAATACCAAACCCAATATTATAAATATTAAATAAACAAATGTTTTATTATTAAACCAGCCGTCTTTTCTTAATGGCATTGGGTTAAATACTGTGGATTACTATGAAATTGGTGAAGTGAGGAAAATCATGCCTTTTCTCTTTGAAAATTGTAATTTTGTACATTTGGGCAAGATTATATGGAAACCTGACTAGCACGCCTACTTAAGCTTGTTGTACATCCCTTTCTGAAATAATGGGCATTAGCATGGATTTGCTTCTTCCTTTTTTTCTGGCCTCTTCTCTGGAAAGGTTTTCTACAAGATTTTGGAGTATGTCTTTGAAATATGTGTTTTATTCAGTCAAATGAACAATTGTGAAGTCGGGCATTGATGGTGCTCAGGAGGACCTGGTTCATGATCGGTGTTTCATTTCATCCCAAAGATGTTCGGTGAGGTCGAGGACAGAGGTCATTGCAGGCCACTGGAGTTCATTCATACAATATTTGTTAGACCATGAAAGCACAAGGGCACAGTCATTCTGGAACATGAAAGGGTCTTACCCAAACTGCTGGCACAAAGTTGGAAACATATTATTGTCTACAATATTGTTCCATGATGTGTCATTTACATTATTTCACTGCTTCTAAGGGGCCTGATGCAAACCCTGAGCAGTCCCAGACTAGTATCCCGCCTCCACCAAACTTTGCTTTTGGCACTATGCATTCCGGTAAGTAGCATTTTCCTGGCATCTGCCAATCCTGGATTTATCCATCAAACTTCTAGATAGAGAAGAGTGAGGCATCACTCTTGAGAACATGTTTCCACTGTTCTACAGTCACTTCTAGATAGAGAAGCATGAGGCATCCTTCCTGAGAACATGTTTCCACTGTTCTACAGTCCAGTGCTGGCATGCTTTAGACCTTCCAGTCGACACTTTGCATTGCACACTGTTCGTTAGCTTATGTACAGGTGCTTGACAGTGGAAACCTATTTCACGAAGCTTCTGACACACTAGTGGTAATGCTATTTGCAGAGGCAGTTTGGTATCTACAGTGAGTGATGCAGCCTAGAGGACAGGTGACGTTTATTTGCTATTGCTCACCAGGCTCTCTGTGAGTTTGGGTCTTCCACTATGTGGCTGAACTGTTCATTCTGTTGCTCCTGGGATCTTCCAGGTCACTTTTATTCATGTATTTTTGGCCATGTAGTGTATATTTATAGTAATACTACAGTAGTATAATAATACTATAGTACTACACACAAAGAAATTGTTACACTGCTCATTTTGTTAGATATTTTTTTTTCCTACTTTCTACTTTGTTTTTATTTCCTTTTTTCTGCCCTTAATATATAATTATTTGTATTTGTTTGTGATCCAGACAGCATTACTGCATTAACTGCGTTATTTAAAAAAAAAAAATACCCCAAAATATAATTGTTTCAAAGATACATTAATCAAGGCACAAGAAACACCACTTGTGATGGTTAAATAGGTGAGCATACACTCTTTGGATCTGTTTTACACACAAAACATGCCTCTTAAGATCTACGCTGACTGATTTATGGTTGAATTAGTTTTTTTTTTTTTTTAGCACTGGCTTCCAAAGCTGGCAGTACGTTATTTCGTGTAGTAAGGTAGGCTGTTTTATTAGTGATGCTTTGCTATTTAACACGTTGCCAAAGTGAAGTGCAATAGTACCTGTTATCTCTAGATGCCATTATATTTTTTTCCAGAAATTCTCATCATTTCAGCTAATAATTTTAGCTTCCCAAGTACTCTATAAATTCTTAGTGGTATAGCAGTGGAATTTGTCCAGAGTGGGTATTAATTCCTGTGCCTGCGGGTTGTGACGCTGTTGGCAATGTGGTTTTATATCGTGGCGTTGCCCACTACGACGTGTTGCTTCTTGATGGTGAAATTATAAGCCTAAAAGTATAGAATTTTGCTCATAACTATTTGCTTCTGTGAGAATTGTCCAGTGCTTTTGCTATCCAACATTTCTTTGTAATGAGCTCCCATGAGTTTGCCACTGTGTGTTCGCTAGCTAGCTAGCATAGTTGACTGCAAGGGAGTTTGATGCGGCTTACCAGCATTACATATATATATTGTTTATATTGTAGATGGGTCACCCAAAGCATTATTTTGCTTAGCTCTCTTAAGCATTAGCTTGATTTTAAGCAATATACTTGATTAGCTGAACTGTCATCCAGACAGTTCAGTGCATTATACAACTCGCATTCACGTGTCCAACCTGTCCAGGAGGAATTTTTCTAACTCGGGCTTCATATCCTTTGCATAATTCTTTCCATTTTGGAAAAGCTCTTGACACTTCCAATGTTAATTTTGTTTAGTGTGTTTGCCAAGCAGATCGACACGGGGGTCGAAGTAATGATGCGACTAACAAAAACAAAACAACATCCTGTCCCAAATTGAAGAAATGCAGTTTTTTCAAATAGGTGTTTACAGGCCCCTAATATACATGTGCTGGTACCATGGATAAGATGATTTTTTTATTTCTATGTTCTACATATCTCGGTTTATTTGAATGAGTAAGAAAAGGTCAGGGATTGACTAATACACTTTTAAGTGGCCTACAGATGATTTGGCAGTTATCGATTGTTCCCTGTGATCCAGAATGGCCTTTAATGATCGTCACTGTTAAGGAAGCAGGGTCATGATCAATACTGAACTTTTATAATGGAACTTGTATCATGTTTCGCTCATTTATTTCATTAAATGGTACATTCGGTCCCTGTAGAAATATGTATCCCCCACACCCATTCCCACCCCCAGGCAAGGAAGCAAATAAATAAAGACTATCTTCCTCCTGTGTACCCAAACCCTATCAATAACAGATTCTCTCTTTCTCTCTAGATTTTTTTTTTTTTGTACAAAATTCTACCCTGCTCTACAATTTTCTGCCCTTCTATTTCATCTGCCCTTTCTCTCTTTTTCTTTCTCTCTCCCCCATTCAGTGTGACCAAGACCAGTGCATTCAGAGCACCAAATTCGTTTTGCAGGCTGCCGCCACTCCCTTGCTGCAGAGTGCGCCTACAGCTGTGGCAGTCGAGTCCTCTGTCCCGGGCCGCACCACGCTGGGAGGTCCCTGCACGTTGCTTCCTCTAAGCCAGCCCACGCCGCCCACCTCCACGCCCAACTTGAGCTGTGAGCCCGAGATGCTGAGCCAGCCTGCACCAGAAGCCCACCACCACCACTTCCTCACACCCGACGAGGCTCCCTCACCCCCTGGCATGCTGCCCTGTGGGAGCCCCCTGGGCCACAGCGTCACCATGCCTTTCTACAACCCTGCCAACCAGGACTCGCTGCATGAGGACTCGGTCCGAGGCCTGGTCAAACTAAGCTCAGTTTGAATGGACTCATGAGTTTGTACCATCGTCTGTCCCTCATATCCCTTTAATATGTGCCAAGACCCTGGCAGCTCCTCGTCTCATCAAGCTCCTCTCGGTGATGTGGGGATATCAACTATTCTTGGGTCATAGGGCCTCGTTGAGGGCCTGAACTGAATCCCACCCAGTCTGCATTCTACAACCTCCTTAGTCACAGGGGAGCTGCCAAATTCATGTGAAATTTCTCTTTCCTCCTGTCTATGGATGCACAACCTAATGCTCAGAAGGCTGGGTAGCTGTCAAAACAAAGGGCTGTAACCAATCGAGTGCATTTTCCAGTTTAAGAGATGGTGTTACAGTTCCTCTTGAAAAGCTGCTTTACATGTAGATTGTTGGGCTGTGTTTTGGTTTCATTTTCTTTTTTGTAAATCGGATGCCTGGCAATTGAAAATGGACAGTATTTTGCCTTTCATATCTCTTGAGATTTTTTTTCTGGCAGTTGAAAATCTGAGTTACTGTCATCGTGTTGCATATCAGTTATTTTTTACATTTTGAAAGGAATATGGTTTTGTGTTGTGCCATAATGTGTTTTTGTTTTTTCTCATTAAATTGGTATATGTACTGTGGATATTAATACATTCTCAGAGTTTTTAATGGGATTCTGAAACAGATGTTCATACCATGCACATGGACATCCCTGGATTAAATCACTTGGTGTTGTATGCTGCAAAGTTACCTCCTCATGACATATCTGCGGTGTGTTATCGTCGTGATTACTTATGGTTGTTATCCACCAACAAGACCTATGATACTGTGTCGTGAAAAGATTCACTGCCCAATAAAAACTCATTCATACAAGCACTAGTGGCAAGCACTTGTATGCATGGGATTATTTTAGAACTTGATCTACTATACTGAAACAAGTGATTGTGTGCATATATGGTTATTTGCAAAAATCTGATTAATTAGATTATGCACCAAGCGTAAAATAAGCAGGTTGTAATACTTATGCCTGCACCTCTATTTGAAATCGCAGAATCACTATGGGAATTGTAGATAAAATTGTCAGTTTTAATGTTTTTATTCAGATTAAAATAAATATACTGAAATTGCTGGTATTCACTTGTGAAGAACAATGTAAATTATTTAGTAAAGAACATGAAATTACAGGATCCACTTAAAAAATATCCCCTTTTTGTCTGGAAAAGGATTTGAAGGCACATTAAGTAATTGATTATTTAATGATACTTCCACTTTCCATAAATATCTAGTGCCATCTACTGGCAGTAGGTACCTGATGCATACAGAGTAAGGTCAATAATTGTGTTTAAACGTGTTGATGCACCATAGAGCCACACTTGGTAAAACCGGGGTCTTCAAGATGTGTGTGTGATTAACGTGCAACAGTGTGATTACTGAGCCAGGATAACTAGGATACGTTAGTGGACTGCTGGTCAATGTTTTAACCAAAAGGTCTAACAGGCATGTTGGAGACCATCTTAACTCTACGCTGTTTTTTATGTGGAATTTATTGTATGATGCAAGTAATATTATGAAGCCTAGGAATGTAAAGTCTGTTTCATCCCAGACAGGAAAATGCAGGAAAATGTGGACACTTATCACACACAAGTCCACGATAGTTTGGAATATGATGATCCATGTTTATCACATCTCTTAATTTAAAAATAGAAACGCTAATTATTTCATGCTTTATTAATTACATAAAAGTACATTACATAACAGTAGCACTAACAGTCCATTTGCACCCTTTTCAAGTTCTGCTTCTTCATACAGTCCTCCGGTGCCATTTCTACCAAAAGCTTTGAAATTACCACAAATATTTGAGTGTCCATATAATGTTGACTCATCTCAGGTTTTCATACCATTTCTGTTTAGCATGGCAACATCCCTAATTTACTGCATTTAACTACAAAGGTGCTTTTATTTGTAGCAAATCCAGAAGTTATTTTAAATCTACAATTTTCTTTAAATATTCTTTCTTCTTAATGTCCCACCCCAACCCTCCACCATTCTTATACATAAGGCAGATGAAGTACTGTTCTGCAAACACTATGTACCGAAGTACATAGTAATGTTTAGGGTCAATTTACTCAGGATCATCTCGTGTTGTAAAAACTCAGCCCTTTTCCCCATTACGTTGGTCAAGGAAATATGGGCATTACTGTCTGTGATATAGCTGTATATTACATTATATTACTGTCTGTTATATAGATGTACATTACAGTTATCATGAAGTTGAAAAACAAGGGCAGTTGTAGTCAGAATGTCCCATTGGTGGTTACACAATCACCATAGTTTAATGTCCTGTAACTCCAGGTCTCCCATGACCTCCAGCTGGTTAATAGATGTCAGATCCTGCACTCTGTGCCTGTAGTCTAGCAGATGGGCTCCATTTACAGCAATTTTAAACTGATGAGATTGGCACAGGATGATTATCTGAGGGAACAGAAAGTAGCATTTGTGTCAAGACATCACCAACATTGGCCCAGTTCAGAGGAACAACCTCTCTAAGTAACACAATGTGCCTACATCCGTTCACAGCTGTGTGTAGATGTTATTACACCCACCATGGGAAAGGCTGCCAAACTGAGTTCCCAAGGTCCCATCTCCAGTAAGGAATAAATGTCTAATACTTTGTCACAACAAATTAATCATGGCTCATTTTATTTCTTTACCCTCTTCATTATAAGTGATGCAACAACGTGATTGGAACAGAGTTGCAATGAAAAAGTGAACCCTTTGGAATGACCAGGATTTCTATACTGATTACTAATAAAACATAGCCTGATCAATATCTAGGTAATGATTACAGACAAACACAATGTAACAAAACTAATGATGCACAAATGGTTGTACTGATCATGTCTCACTGTGTAAACATCCATAGAGTTCCAAAGGGTTCACTTACTTTTTCTTGCAACAGTAGCTTGGCCTACACTTGTTTCTTCCAAGACATATAAAGCCTGCCACATCTTTTCTGAACAGCCTTTAAGAACAGGTAGGTGGGGGGGGGGGGCTGAATCAGCCTAAGTGGGCCTACAACAGATTTAACCAAATAATGTGGATGACCATGCTGAATAGATGCTGGACAGTAGGGAGGCAGGATTGTCGAACCATGTAGTTTCTACCCGCATATGCAGTTGTATTCCCTCCTGCTTCTAACCGCAGGCAGGACAGTGCACAGCTCCTTATCCTGACTGTCGGACCAGACTCTGCATTGCAGTACATTAGAACTACATTTCAGATGTGACTTGACACTTGCCAGACACAAGCGACTTGCCTCCTTGTTGAACATTGAACTCAATGGTACCTCAAAGTATTTCCCAGGTGAGAAGGGGAACCATGGTAGCTCCATCTCTTCTGGACCCCATGACTCGCTTAAGAAAGAGTTGCGGATGAACGTGCCTGACTTGATCCGTGCGTTGAGGTGCAGGGCAATGTTTTCTGACTGGCTGCATCTCAGGTTTATAGTAAAACTAGGGTAGAAAAAGCCAACCTTCCCATAAGAATGGATTTCATATTCCATAATTAACACAATACAGGACAATTCTATATAAACTTACCTGTGAGGAAATAAGCTTACTTGACCCTTGATTGTGACATGCTGTCCAGGACTGACTCCTTTAAGTATACTGCCTTTGTAGGGTATACTCTGGGAAGGGGGGCAGACAAATGCATGTAAAATGGTAGTCATTGTACACTGAAAACCATTTGTTTAGATAACATTAGTAGGCTATAATGCTCAAAGATGTAAACTTACCAAATCACCTGATTCTGAAAATATTGCCTGTGAAAAAGATTGTGACATATTATAGGCAACTACCCAATTGACCGTAACATTAAAATCAATGAATAATTGACCAGTGAAAAGGGATAAAGCTTCTTAACTGAGTTAGGGACATAACCAATGGCATGTATTTTGACTTTTCCTGATATGGAGAATGTGTCGACTCTCTCTAGAGGGATTCTGTGCTTGTACTCCAGTAAATGTGCCCCGTTTACTGCCACCTGGAGGAGGCAAAGAGCAAACAGCATGTTATAGGTACAGACTCTAAATTAAAGATTTTTAGGTTAATATTTCTTCTGACTGGGGAACCTAGACAAAAGCGCATTATAGTAGCATCACAAAGCCAGGGTAAAATTCCTTCACTTTCAGGTTTATCATAAGCATAAAACTGCATCATACCCTGAGATGTTTTGGGAATCCAGGCCTAAATACATGTTAGATCAGTTTAAACCCCTGTTTGTTATGTCCAAGGATGACTGCTGTATTCTATGGTCACATCAGGAACTCCTTCCAGGCTTAAGAAACTGCAGCTGTTATTCTTACCTTGAAGATGTTTTCCTGGACTAAAATGATTGTCTCAAATGATGCTCCTTGTTTGAAGGGCATCTGCTCAAGTTTTTCCTCTTTTCCCCAGCTGCCTTGCTGTAACGAGTTGCAAATGATGCAAGGACAAGTTTTGAAGCGGGGGTTAAAGTGAAATGCAACATCAGCCCTCGGCTTTGTGCTGCTGCCACAGGTGAGATCAAACTGGAACCTGTGAAAGTAAAGTGAACCAATTAGAGAAATGAAAAAAAAACCACTATATATATATATGTTGTACATGTTGCAGCTAAACCTTTGGCTGCACCAAATTTTCACCAAATGTATACATATTTGCTGTGAGTCTGCAACTGGTCAGGAAGTTTACAGCCAATAATGCAAATGTTTGGGGTTTGTAAAGGTTTTATTTGCATATGACACCCCACTGCGATATCACTACTTGAAAAGGTCCAATAAAACGATAAAGATTAACAAACAGCATATGATGTAATCTGTAGCATTACTAACTAGTTATTAGATTACTGTACAAAAGCTATTATGCTTTCTATTGAAACTACATTAGAAATTCAACGTCGTAATTATTGTGGTACCTGTCGGACTCATTGAGAACATATCCCTGAATAACGATCATCTCTCCCGGATGAAGCCCCCCTGGTATCATTCCCGTGAAAGGAACTTCCTGTAATGGATGGTGAAAAATCCAATGGTTTACATTAGCGATGTGGCCTAAATAACAGCGCGGTATGGAATACCTACGACAAATATAATAGCCTAATGCGATGTATTTTTAGCCCAATTGTGTGCGATGTCGTTAGCTTACGTTTGTAAACAGTAACCCTCGCTCAGGCTACATTCCCTGCTGTAAAAATTACACGGAACACATGGGAAGCGCTTAATAGAATCAAGCAGGACATTCATCTCTGATATGATCCGAATGTGCAGCTATAATGTAGCGTCGAAGCAGCTGGAATGCTGGTGGCAAAGGGACCACCACTCGACGATTACTTACCGGATTAAAAATAGTCTGTTTCGCATTTGCCACGGACATTGGAAAAGCAGTATAATGTGTAACAGAGAAGTTGGTTTGTCGATATGCAATGTTTATAAGGATTTGACCAGCTCAAAACGCCATTGTTTTTCCATTGGATAGTAATCGCCACCCGACTCTGTAAACCCAGTGACGCGTCAGTAGGTACTGAATGAATGAGATCGGATTATATGGCAATATATGGCACCTCTGAGGCACAGTTGTTCTTACTACGATTGCATTCCAGTCCGGACTCTCAGCAAAAGCAGTTCGTACCGTGTAGTCGCTAATCAGATGATGATCTGCAATGAACATGTTAAAACCCATCCATTTCTCTTGTACATTTGCACCGACTGCTCAAATCTTGTGGTCAGAAAGTTCTGCACAATCTTACTGTTGTTATTGCAATGGTTATAAGAAAGACAAGCTATTTACATGTATTTAGCATTTTATTGGATTTATATATATATATATATATATATATATATATTAGGAAAACAAAGAAATCACACAACACATTTTTGTATGCATTGTAATGCTCTGCAAAATAAGACTTTCATCAAAAAAAATATTTACACGTAATCTGGCTATAATCACAGTCACAACTGTGTACAGAAAACAGCCTTTAAGTAATCTGTAAGATCGTCATTCAGCATTTATCATGCTGTTCATTACTTTTATTGAAAAAGCACAACTATTCTACCCACCGTAATCCATAAACACCTGCCAAAATCTTTCATTAAACAAGCACTGTCGATTTCTCTTTACAGATGAATTTATCCAAGTATCTCATTGTATTGTCTCCAGCCCCATGAGATTATAACAATGTGCCTGGTTATCAACATGCAGTTATGTGTTGTAGCAGAGTTAGACTGGCTAAGGTACTGTGATGAGTCAGACAGATATGACCTCATCTACTGTGCCAGTGTTAGGCAGTTAGCATACAAATTCTTTGTGAATTTTGGGGAAAAAAACCAAAACAACACAATTATCACAGCAAAAGCAACCATTAACCATTTTTCTCTAGGAAATGCAGTAACGTGAATTTTTGCATGACATTCTGTCGTTCGTTGTTCCATCTACAGTCCAACAGATGGAGACTGTGAGCTTTGAGCTTTCAGTTCTCTCAGTCAAAAGATTGCATTGTACTGTAGTACAGCCTACAGACCAGGGACAATCAATAAAGAACATATATGTTTTTTTCCTGCTGTTAAACAGACTAAATAATGGTAGTACTTGTTCTGTGTTTCTCCCTCATTATGGGAGTGAGAGATTTTTTTTCTTTGTTTTGGTTTCACCATATTCTAATGAAGCTGGAGGTGGTAATGCGAGCCAATTAAATTCTCAAATCACTGGTCACACTAAGTATGGAACGTTAAGCTCTATCCCTTCTAACCATTTCAGTTAAAGGCATGTGGTTGTGGATTAAAAGACTGCAGAACACCTTTGTGCACTTGAAAAAGGGCTGACAATTTGGTGATTTCCCATCTCCGACACACCTGATTCAACCCGTGTTTGAGCGTACAAAGCACCAGACTGATTTGCTTGATTTCAAGACTGAAGACTGTAATAGTGAACTGCAGGATAGTACAAATCAATGAAAGCTTTATATTCCATGTATAGTTAAATATGTTTGCTACTACAGTATATCCTTTAACAATTGACACCATAAAATAGAACTCCATTGTGCTTTTTGGCAACTGTTTTTGTCTGTAATGGACAGCAATATTTAGAGGAACAAATGCACACAGGAACATGACTTCTCTGAAGAACTCCCAGCACTAACTGAGTTCATAAGATTGTCATATAAAAGTTTGTGCCACAGGACGTTTCTGCATCTTCTACTGCAAGGCTGCAGTATTAGAGCAGCAAATGAAAGAGCAAAAAGCCCAAGAGAAATGAGATAAAGCAAAGCAAAAAAAAAAAGAGATCCAAATATGAAGAAAAACAAGGTGCTTTTTGGATTGTAAATGTTGAGTTAAGCAGTCTTTTTAACAACATGGATAAAGTAACGAGGAGCTTCTTCCTGCCCAGGGGTATAATGCTTAAAATCTCCAAACACGTGCTGCTCACATCTTCCAAAGAATGCGCCCTTCAGGAGCTCCCTGAAGCTCTCCAGCCGGTGAGGATAATATGACAAACGGAATTTACTAGAAAGCAAACACAGGGAGGTAGATGAGGAGTCAGCACATGTGAATCACACAGGCTGTTGCATAAGTGACAAACCACATGCTAAACAATCATTCACCAGCAGCCTAACCTAAAATGATAATTTAGTGAAATCAGTGAAAAATATATCACGCATGAAAGAAAACCGATGATAACAGACCCGACCATCGCTTGGCTAGGTCTTTATTCTTCATATTCGCAATAATGTTGTACTTTTCGTATAGTAGCTTCACTTGTAATTTTTGTTAGCAGTCTTCTGTATTATACATCTTTCCTACATGAATACAACACCTTGTCTCGGGTGGGGTTAGCACCCCCTGGGGGATCTCCAGGGAGTAGTCCAGTGTGATCATATGGGGCTTGTTGTTAACCCAAAGCACTGATGTGGAGATGTCCTGTTTCAAGTCACTCTAGAATGCAAACACCAGTCAGTTCTGTCAAGCAGGGTAAGCCATGTATTTTTTCTACATTAAATAAGAAATGCTGTTTAGCTGGTATTAAGAAAGTTGCTTGTTAACTTTTGGCTGTTTTAATATTTTGGTACAAATACATATCATGAAGCTAAACTGTTGATTTGATTGTGATTTGATTTGTGAACTAGATTGTGTTTTCCCACAGTTAATCGCTTGTGTTATAACCATTATGATTAACAGTTTGATAGTCTAATCAATAACATATCTATAATCTATAACATATTCGACTTCTTTGTTGACAAAAATATCAAATATCAAATTATCTATGCGCTATTTGATAAAAATATCAAATTGCACTTGTTTATTAATTTTTTGCAATAGTTTCTTGTGGTAATTGCTGTCATTTTGTTTAGTGTTATCTATAAGGAAATATAGATGTGCACTATATAGATCTCTTGCTTACGTGGCAGTTTGAACCTGATGTACGTTGTTGGAATGCCTTTTAATCAGGGGGAATTTAACGCAAGTTATTGTACAAATTCTTCCTGAACTTTGCTCTTTGCTGTTCTGTCCAAACCAACTGATTAAACAAACAGAATCCAGTAGGAAAACATTAAAACTGCAAAAACAAAGTTTTTTTTCTGTAGGAAATGCAATAAGATATTTGTGTATACTGCTTCTTCAGATATGCAAGCTATCTTTGGTGCTCTAAGTCAAAAGATTCTCAAACCTGTAAAAATCTTATGACCTCATACAGTGTTCTGTTTAGCTTCTGCACATTTCATCGAATGAAAACTGTTAAAGAAGAACACAGTCTGTTATCAGTTCACCAGTTCACCTAAATGTATGGCTGCTTCTTTGTTGACAAAAAATATTAGAAATGGTCGTTATCTCTGCATTTATTACTACATATTCTTAATACTATCATTTTGTTCAGTGTTATCTAAATATGAAATGTTAATGCACAAACCTGTTAAGATATTGCCACTGTAACATCAAATCTCTATCTGTCTGTTGGCCAGTTGCTGCTATGACAGCAATTAAATTAGAACACTGAGTTAGAGAATGAATTCATCTAATAGAAAGAGTTAGAGAATGAATTCATCTAATAGAAAGAGTTAGAGAAAGAATTCATCTACATTTTCAAAACTTTAGAATCCCACAGAATGAATGTTATAGTTTAAACATCTGTTTTGAGTCAGAACTGGTTTCACCATGAAGCACTTTGTATGCACAGATGTTGAAGGACCCCTGTCTAAGGGTATTATTAATAATGGAGCTATTAATAAGGGTGCTATTAAGAAGGGTACTATTAATAAGGGTATTATTAATAAGAGTATTATTAATAAGGGTTTTATTAATAAGAGTACTAATAATAATGGTACTATTAACAAGGGCATTATTAATAAGAGTACTATTTATAAGGGCATTATTAATAAGGGTATTATTAATAAGGGTATTATTAATAAGAGTACTATTAATAAGAGTACTATTAATAAGAGTACTATTAATAAGGGTACTATTAATAAGGGTATTATTAATAAGAGTACTATTAATAAGAGTACTATTAAGAAGGTGCTATTTGGAAGCTTGAAAAAAATCTAGAAAGGAGTAAAGCAACCTGGCATGCAGCTCACATGCTTCCTGAGTCTCTCAAATTTAGGAAGCCAATTCCCAAAGGGAAAACAATTATCATTTACATAACGTTTATGTGCAGTGTATTTTGGGGAGGAAATGAGTATGAATTCATGTTAGCAGGATCTCCTGGATGCACTCAAAGTGGAGATGACCACAGGAGTGAAAAATAAAAAACTATCCTTGGGCTACCATGTAAGACATGATTATTTAAATCACTGTACACTGTAAAATCCATAAATATTGTGAGTTTATTTGATAAAATAGTGGTATGTTAAAAAGGTCTGTTAAATATATATATATTTTCCCTACCTGATAATAAATGTTCTTTCCTTGGGGAGCAAGGCCAGTCTCCAGGATGTAGTCATAGTTACGGTGATCAATAATCATGATTCCACCAGGTTTCACCATGCTAGCAATGTTTTGGAGCGCTAGCTTCTGATCACTCTGGTCCCCTGTGAGATAATTACTCAGTGAAGCAGCAGTCAGTCCAGAACTGAAACATTAACGAGTGTATTTTCTTACCTTTAAAGTCTGGTAAATGAGCAAATGAGTTTCCCAGACAGATAACTGCATCATATCCATCTGCCGGCTTTGGGATATCGTCTGTTAGAGTAAGCCAGTTAGCCTCTTCAATTACTGCAAGGAAAAGATTACAGCAGTCTACTTAGGGACCCTAGCAGTCTTCTTAGGGACCCTAGCAAACTGTACACTTTGCTACCCCAGGATTCCTTTTCTAATCATATTAAGTGGGAGCATCCCATTTTGGTCACCCATGTCATACTTGTTAGTGTATGTGCATGGACCAGTCAGGTGAGGGTACTGATCTGTTATAGGAGGCACATCCCTAAAAGTTGTCTCTAATAAATTAGGAGCTTCCTTGTACCCCACTGGTCAAAAGCTGGTTCCTTCCTCCTTTCCCATCTCTCCTTGAGAGCATACTTCAGCATCTTGTCACTGGCATCCACACTAACGACCCTGAAACCTTCCTCCAGCAACATGATAGAATCCACTCTGTAAAAAATAAAATAAATAAAAGAAGTCAAGAGTAAATAACATCAAAGTCCAAAGTTACAATTAATCTGATATTTTGAACCACCACCCTAATAGAGTCTAAGAAGCCACACCTCCAGACTGTCTCCTACACTGGCACTCAGTGGAATGACCTTCCACTGCCTGTTTGTACAGTGGCGCAGCATGTCTTAGATGCACATGACAGATCCCGAGCCACCTGAAGACCAGTCCTACACATCTTAACATATACTGCACAGAAAAACCTGTATTTCCTGAAATCGACTGACATAAAAATTAATAAAGTTTAGACATATTCTGTCATACATTAGTTAGTCAGTAAACCCTTATCTTTGGAACAACAGCACCTCTGATCATCAGAAAATGATATAGATAATGACATAGATTTAACATGCAAAATCAAAGTAACCAGTGCACTGACTGAAGACAAACGTCACTCTTAACACCTTTAAAACTGTTGTTGATGTGTTTAAGCCTTTCAATATTTTTTTTGTGCCGAAGAAAAAGTAATTCGCAGTATCAGCATGAGTGAAAAGGGACTGGGTTCATGGACTGTGCTGAACAAGCATTTCTGCCCACTGCCCTGAGAGCAGCTCCTGTATGCAAGTTGAACTGGAACCTGAGGCTATTATTAGGTGTTTGGTAGAGGGCGTAACATTTGGGCTTGGGAAAAAGAATTCCTTTAATAGGCATGTGAACACTACTGAAGTGCTGCCGACTCAAACTGCAAATCACTAACAACTCTCCTTGCACCCATTTTTCCATGATACCAGGCATGAGAAAAACATTAAATTTTCTCTATATAAAACTAGGTCTAAGCTAGGTCCATTACACCAGTATTTTTTTCCCCAAAAAACATTCCTGCTTCACTTTTTTTTTTCTTACACTGAGTTGTGAACCACCAAGAAACCAAGGACAGACAGCATGTTTTCTTTCCCTAGCAAAACATTTCTAGTGCTGAATGAATGTCAATGGGACAGCTAATGTGTAACATTGGAGCTGTTCTCTATAGACTAAATAACCATAATATTAAAAACACCATCGCTTAAAGTCTACATCCCATCTGCTGCCATGAATTACTTTTGTTAGGCATCCTGTAGTCCATCATTGGTGTTCAGCGTCTGACTACTGCTGTGTGTTTGGCTGGACTGTTTTTTGGCGGTGGACCACTCTCAAGCCAGAGTAACGCTGACACATGTAAAAACCACAGCAACACTGCCAACTCAACCACACCCCTTCATACGAACATGCGGAGTGAAAGCATGGGCGTTTTTGTACAATAAATGCAAATTAATAATTAAATAAGTGTATTCTCCCAAAGCTGAATGCCATAATTCTAGGGTGAGGATTGTTCAATAGGAAATGCCCCTTTCAATAGGAATGGATAGTTACTATTCTGCTAACTGATCAATTCCAGAACTATCCAGAAAATAAATTACAGTGATTAGCAAAGATTTTGTCCCTTTCTTATGTGACGAATCATATTGTATGTGTAATAACACCTTTGTTTATGAATAATATGAATGCCTATTTTAAATATTATTTGTTAAACATTGTTATATACTCATTTTAAACATTTATAGCAAAAAAAGCTCAAATTAGACATGTTGTGGTTCTAAGGTCATTCGCAGTGTTAAGGCCAAGACTTTAGACATGAAATTACTCATGTTTGTTATGGGAGTGCCTTGCTTTCAACAGTCAGATCCTACTTCCTTGATTTGTTGGCTACCTCCACCCTTTTTTAAACATAAGGTTGTGGCTCTTTTTTACTCCTTCAACAAACTATATGGATCATCCATCCATCCATCCAACCATCAATCCAACCACCCACCTGTCTATCTATCTGTCTGCCCATCTAATTTGTGGATAAATAAATCAACTCCTGTCACCTACATATGAACACAACAGACGTACTGTTTCTACATCAAATAACATGACTGAACAGTTCATTCAGATATGGCGTGTCATTATTTCATTAAACGTTTCATTATTTCCAGGCAGTCCACACACCCAAGAAAAGCACTGGGTCTTTTTCTATTAACTTAATCTCTTAAAGATTGAAGTAAACCTTGGAGGTGATCACAGTAATACAGAGAGTGTCTCAGTAGTGTCTCAGTTATATACACAACGGGTAAAAACAAAATCTGGCTAGTTACTACTGTATAACGGGACTACAGTCAACAGCGTGGCCTTAACTGTCGGTATCAGTAAGTCGTTCACTCTCGTCTTGTCATTTCCATAATATTTCCTGGTTAAGCTCGAGGCTCCGCCCGATGCTATGCATGTCCTACGAAACATGACATTTTAAGGCAGAATCAACATGAAGGCTGCGCTTTAAATCAACATCTTTATCAACCATGTTGGGCTCGTTAAATGGACCTTGACTTAAACTTCCAGATAAACAGTAAACCATATCTGTCGCAAGTGTGTTGTCCCATACCCTGTGCCGCAGGCAACATCCAGAACGTTTTGACAACCGTGCTGTTTCAGCAAAGACGTCACCCAACTTTTGTACTCTTCTGTTCTACTCCTCGTGTCTCCAATATACAGCTGCCATACCTTTGCTGCCTTACCGTCGGCATACTGGTCAGGAAGACCGACTGCAGCAACGCCGAGAGAACGCGTACGGTAGACACTGTCGACCATTCTGTACTAACAAGTGGTTAAAGTGTCTTACTATACAAACGTGTGTCCGTAGCTATTTTACGTATTACTGCGACGTATAACGTATGCTGTACTTGTAAGTACTTTGTGTCCGCGGGATTTGTGTTGCATATATCTGTTGTCGTTGTTGTTATTTTATACGAACGCAGTATTGAAAGGAAAACTTTCAACCAATCGAATGCGACTTTTCACTCACGCCTACGTTTTTACGAAACGTCAACCGTCAAAGCGAATGGTAACGTTTGACGAGGGCGCGTGTGTCGAAATAACCCGCCTCCGTGTGTGTTTCATCAGATTTTTTGGAAGTGTCCCATGTGATCTCACCCGCACCACCCCTGCGCGCACTGTTTGGATAAAGAATGTATTTTCTGGGCCATTGTTACCTTAAAAGTAGCGAACACGCTTAACTTTATTATTTAAGTGAAACTTTACAGAGTGTTATGCATCAAAGCAGGTGTATTTTTTACACTCCACCGACATCCAGAACTCCAGAGTCACTTTATTTAGTATTTTATGTGGCATACAGCAAGAAAACTTGTTTTTATCTTCTTTTTTGTTGGGACAGACAAGTGTGGTTGCTTGAGTCATGGGGTTTAATAAAAAGTGGCTTGGCAGGTTTCATTATCACTAGCATAAGACCTGGACAACAGGCAAGGGTTTGCCTATAGACAGGGTAGTGCTGTTTGTATGGGAATGCTGATTCATGTTAGCACATCTCAGAAGCCTGTCCTGTTGATTGGACACAATATGGATGTTTTTGGGTTTTTTGTTTGTCTTTTATACATTTCCCTAAATTATCTAAAGGTACTGTGTTTTGACTACATTTCTTGGGAAAACTGCACATGTACAAAGTAAAAACATACAAAACAGTGCTTTGCCCTTGACTCACATTCCTCCTCTGTAATCTGTGTTTTTCCCCTCCAGTGCTGCTCACTTCAAATCCATTCATTTTCATAGAAAGAAATGTGACAGAAATATTGAACACTAATTTATACCTCTTGCTTTAAAACTGATGGCACTGACTTCAGACCTTTTTATAAAATACATGTGACAGAGATTATATATTTGAGGTTATATATTTGAGATACATAGCTGATGAAGGACTTCTGTCCTAAAATACCTCTTGTGCCGAAAATGTGTTATGAACTTGCACATAATCTTACATAATCTCCAGAATGTTAAAGCTCCTGCCTAAGGGATTTAAACTCTGCACACAGGATGAAAATAATAACATAAAGAAACAAACAATAAATAAATGGATGCCCTGCTGACAGTCTAGTTTGATGGAAATAGAAATGCCACATCTCATTACACATACAAAGAGAAAATCAAACTCTTCGTTCACTCCTTACGACTTCCTCCATTCAGCCCCAGTCATGGGGAATATATTTGTTTATGAGGCGTTTTCGTTGACTGGAGAGGGGGAGAGGGGGGTGCTTTCTTAGACAGCAGCTGTATGGTGCTGCTCCTGACCTTGGGGGGTAGGATGGTTGAGATGTTCCCCGTGTTTGCTTAGACAGCAGCTGGCTCAAGGCTGAGCACTCTCAAACAGGTCAGACTGTGTTAACCTTCAGCCTCATTTTCTAACCAGAGTAGAAGCAACTGCTGTGTTTATGTATTGTGAGGGTGGAAAAGTGTTAAGTCTTATCTCTCAGCTCAAATGTGACAACACGTCCAAAGGCAAGCAAAGATTTTCTAATCTTGGTGTGTCAATGAAGAACACATTCTGAGTGAAAAATATTGTTTTAAGGCCGTCAAGGTTGTCAAGCTGATATTTGGATAAATGTTGATACAAGGAAGAGGTGTTTGTACATTTAAAATAACAAACTGGGCATATTAACTTGTATATCAATAAACTTAAGACTACACCATATAAACCCTAAAGAGTTTTCATTAGTAGAATATCTTGACACTATCCTGGGGAACTGCCACACAGATGGTCAGTCATTGCATATTCACTTTAATGCAGAGTGAGGTTGTCATAGAAACAAACTCTTCAAAAAAGGAACAGCATTCACGGGTGCATGGCTAGTGTTTGTGAAGTACTGTTTGTAATATTATTATAATACGAGCCTATTAAATACCACAGAATGGGTATGTTATTGGTCCCTTTGCAGTCTTTGTATTCATAAGCATTACTGTGCTGGAAGCCAGAGCTGTTTGAGTGGTATCATGCTACAACACTTATTTTTAAAATGAGCACGTTTTTAATGTTTTCTACCATGCCGTATTGACCTTTATGTTTTCAAAAACACATTTTGTTGATAAAGTTTATTAAGCAGGTTCCAGAGGTTGTGTTTGTTTTGTATGTTCAGGTTTAAACTACATAAAGGCTGAAATCTATTGAAAGTTATCTGTATGTACAGTGCTCACTTGTGTTGTGTATTGTCAGGTTTGCGAGGTTCATCCGGTTCCTCGGGTTCGTGAACACCTGGGCGAAAGCCCCTGACGGACCTCCTGAAGGGGCAGAGGAAGTCATTGCGTTGGGGCCCGGATGAGGACCAAGCCTTCCGGAATCTCAAGGCAACATTCACCACCGCTCCCGTCCTGCAGCAGCTCGACCCCAGCCTTCCGTTTGTCGTGGAGGTGGAAGCGTTGGATGTCGGCGTCGGGGCAGTACTGTCCCAACGAGGTATAAAGGGAGGTAAGCTACAGCCCATCACCTATTACTCCAAAAAACTTACCCCGGCAGAGCGTAACTACAGAGTCGGGGACCGAGAACTACTGGCCATAAAACTGGTGCTGGAGGAATGGCGGCACTGCCTCGAGGGGAGCCTGACGTCCCTTTCAGGTGGTTACTGACCCCCGGAACCTCGAGTACCTAAGGGCCACAAAAAGGATGAACCCCCCACCAAGATTTGAGCGGCCAGTCCACATCCAAACTGTCCTCCTCAGAGGCTGTTCGTTCCGCTCCGCCTGCGCGACTCCCTTATCACGTGGGCGCACACGTCACAGGGGTCTGGACATCCAGGGTTCACCCGGACCGGTCAACTCCTTAGCGCGCGGTACTGGTGCGCACCGTGGGATCCTGCCGCGAGTGCAAGGAGCAAGATTCTGCGGACTCCTCCGGCGGGCAAGCTCCATCCTGTACCCATGCCCCTCCATTACCCATGGAGGGAAACTCCATCATACTGGTAATTATTGACCAGTATTGACTCTCCAAAATGGTGCACTTCCGACCCCTAACTGTTCTCCCCACAGCGTGGCAGATGGCCAACCTGCTGTTCCGGAACGAGAGAACATTTTGAATCATACTTTCTAAGCTTCTAAATTCTTATTGGATTATACAATGGAACTTTAGAAGATATATTATTGAACGTATATTATTGAACATTGACTGTAAGTGGAAAACTTAAAAAAAAAAAAGTCAATTCTTAAATGTTTGTGGTGTTTGAGATCATTTTACCTTATGATGGAAACAGTATGCAAACCTCTAGTATAATATCCAAATGTAGTAAATGCTTTTACATATCAGTGGACAAAATGCCATGTTTAGTATATTTATCCATTTTATTCTGTCGTCAAAAGGCAGCTGCCAAAGTCAAGAACAAAGTGTAAGAGGAATGGAATTATTCCAAGAAAGGTTACACAGGGGATCCCAAAAAAAACGTTTATCATCCAGTTGTAATAATCAACAGATTTATTATATCGTTATACTAGACTTTTTAATAAATAATGCAAACAGCAGTGACATATCTTTATTGAACAGCTGGTTTAGCGATTAAGGTTATGTGTAGAATAAGTACTGTATGTGAGCCTGTTGGATAATGACCTCTTGATAAGATTGGAGTGTTCCAACCAGACAGCTTCTTCTGGTGACCTGTTCTTTGTAACACTGAACCACATAAGAAAGTTTTTAAAGACTAAGCCTCTTAGTTCTCCTAACAAATCTACAAAATTCAGCTTTTAAACTTTTTTTTTTTTATTTGTAGCCTGATATTTTGTGAATGAATCCAAATTCATATCCTCTGAAAAAAAAAAACTGTACAAAAAAGTCTATTTATTAATCTAGTTATTACTGCTATGTTCTGCAAAATACCCCATAAGGTCTTCAGTTGACCTCAAGATGGCACTATATCCTAACTGAAACATATCACATTCGCAGCGATCAAGTAGATTACCTTCTCTCCATTTCCAAGCACTGGACTCAAATAAAGTGCCTCTTTAGATTGTAAAACTGATATTCCTATAATCTTTAATTTAATCTCTGCACTGAATTTAGATTTTAACTTTTAACTTTGTTTTCACATTTTCCATAATTCCCACATTAATGATAACTTAATCTGTAATGTTACACTACATTTAGACAACTTTGTTAAAGGGACATATTCACACAGTTCACACAGCATTATGGTATTCAGATGATCTTACCCATGCTTTAAAAATCCATATGATCAAATGGATCTGGATTCTCCAAGGTCAGTTTCAATCACTTGTCCTTGTGACCACTTCCTCTGAGCTCCGCTCTATATATAAATGTTCAACAGTAACATTTGTGCATTACAGTGTCCAGTATAGTTGAACCACATGAGCAAAAGATCCGTTCACTTTTTTAAGAACATCAATTACTATGTCTGCAGCACTTTGTCTTATCCGTGACAGGAGTGAAGAGTCAGAGGTTAAATGAGCTCCATGTCCTTCCACCTCACACAATGCCCATATGCCAAGAGAGTTACCGCTTCTGCCATTGTTCTGGTCTCCCTTGTAAACATCGTCATGGTCAGATGCCAGCGCAGTCTTTGCAGGTCACAAGCATTCCCAACCACGGGCGTCCGACAGGTTCCGCTCTGAGGTGCCGGCCTCTGTGAACTCAGGAAACAATTGGTGTCTCAGAGGGGCTTTTGGCCGGTGGAGCCCAGCGCACGCTCTCCTGTGATGTAAATGGAAGAGGGAAGCAGTGGTGTGGAGGACCCATCTGTCGTCCCTTCTTCCTGTCTCTGTGTGGGGAAGGACGCTCTGGGCAAGATGGCATCTGCATGTGTCAAGGTGGATGCAGCAGTGCATTTCCATTGCAGTGACGTGTGGAGAGATCTGAGAAATTCACTCTGGGTCAAAAGACATTAACTCTCAATGAAATGCTCTGGTTTGGGCATGTTTGAAAAGATTGCTGTGCAGATGAAGGTGAGATGCAAATATTCCATTTACCATCATGCATTCAGTGTTCAGCAGCTGGATCTGGGTTGCCTAAATCTGAAAGTACTGATGCTTCTATTGAGTTTCTCAAGAAATTCTAATTAATTTTGATTTCCAAATATCTATTTATTTACACACTGTGATACTTAGTGTCATTGAATCTCTGCCTGTCATTGAGTTGTTCATTGTAATCATTACACCCTTTAGTTTTTCCTTCAGATATCCACCAACATGGAGTTCTGTATGTGTACTAATATCAATAGATAGAATGTAATAGGTAAGATAAAACACTTAAAAAAATTACTGCAAAAATGATTTGAATAGATTTCATTTGAAGTTACAAAGCTGAACAAGGGTTCTGGAGTTGCATGGTATCAACTTATACATCAACTTATATGTAGCATTCTTTTTTTAAACAAAGAATCTGAAATGTACTGAGGTAATTCAATGTACTGAGACTTACCTTGTGGTCTGGATCAAATCATCATTTAGTATGTGCAGACTTGGATTGCCATGGACTGTGGCATATGGTGACGTGTGAGGTAGCTGATAAATACTCAAAGGCCTGATTTAACTTCTCAAAGGCCTGATTTAAAACTTAACCAACGCGTAAGACTGGAGTGCAGAGGTGTGCAGGTAAACTGCAGGATGAATAGGATTCCACAGTAGTCATACAAAGCCATTTTAATCAAATCAGTGATGAGGTCATTTAGGTTTTTGGTGTGCTCATGTAAAACAATTTCTTGGAAACCAGCTAAGGTATTGGGCAATCATGTGGTTACATGTACTTTTCATTGTCTACCTGCATCACAAATGTTGGTCTTGTGCATATACAGTATACATATATCTGCATAGGTCTTGTGCATATACAAATTATTAGCAAGTATGACTTTTCCAGTGTCCACTTGTACTTCAAGAGAATGTCTCCCATCGCAGTATAAAGTGTGTATCTCTAATCTTGAATTAATCTTACATAAGCTTTATCCTCACCAATCACAAAGCTGGTGTCATATTATACCTTTCACATAGCATTTAAACTAAAACTGATTATGTTGCTTGAATGGTCTCTTTGAGACAAAGCAGCTTAGCAAGGATGTAGAAACTTGTGAATGAAAGTTAACCATGTGAGAACAGCATAAGCAGCCTGCTGTGATCATTCTCAAACTCAGCATAGGTGACTAAAGCTTGTAAAGGTAGGACTGAACACTTCTGACTGCCCTCAGGATTCTCCTGGTTCTCATATTAAGAATGTGCTCCGACTCAAGATGGGTCTAATTAGCAAAACTCATCTGGTATTTTAACCTTTGTTGTTGTTGTTGTTGTTGTTGAAACGCAAAATATATAAATGCAATATATTAGCACATTTATATTATTTTACACTTTGATCCACGTGGATTCAAACCCAGGTCAAAACTTGTCGCAAATCTGTTTGCAAAAAAAATTCCCAGTACTTAGGGTTTTATGCTCATGAAAGGGCGTCGGCAACCACGTTGTCAGTTCGTTTCTTATGATTAATTTCTAGCTTGAACTCTTGAACCGTGACAGACCATCTCATCAATTGTGGGTTGTGATAATCCATCCTGTTTGGGACCACTAACGGGTTATAATCCATATACTCAACCAAAGGCAGTGACCATAACAATGTTCCTTTTGTGCTTTACTGAACTTCCTTGAGAAATAACAGACAGGATGATATATGCCTGAATCATCCTCTGGTAACAATACAGCACCCGCCCCAACTTCTCTCGTGTATACCTCCATCTTAAAAGGCTTGGAAAAGCCAGGCGCGGCAAGCCTGACACTTTCAAGAGAGCTTTTTTAAAAGGATTTTGACTAACTCCTCAAAGTCCTAATTTAAAACCTTATCAAAGCCTCAGGAGTCGAAAAAAGGCACTTTCAAGGGGCTCAAGAGTGTAGTTAAAGAGGCGAAAAGTTTCTACAAAATCCACAGTAGTCAGCCATGCCTAAAAATCTCCTCATCTTCTGGTGAGAGGACGGAAGAGTAAACTTTTGCCAAGTCTTTAGCAGCCATTTGATGAACCTGCCTTTGTCCTACTTTATTATCAATGTAGATAACTGTAGCCTTAGCAATCTCACATTTTGCCAAATTAAGAATTAAGGAAGCTTATTTTAACCCATAAAATACAGTCCTTAACATGTATAAGTGTGATGTCCAGTCCACAGTATATATCATCAAGTCGTCTTGGTAAGATGAACAGTTCGGGATGCCAGATAATTCAATATCTACTAACCTTTGCAGGTAGCGGGAGTGTTTCTAAGGCCAGAAGACACTGAATATAGCTGTAGTGCATCTGGAAACACAGGTTAACGGCACCTGTGTTTCGATACAAGCACAGTGGAGCCCACCTTGTCAATATAGTCCTCCATACGACAGAGGATAAACGTCAGGTACCATTATGGCAATAACTTTACTGTAGTCGGTGCACAATCTCATAGCGCCTTCAGGCTTAGGCACCAGCAAACAGGGAGAACTCCAAGTCCTATAACTAAGTTGTACCCACAGGTTTTTGGCGTCTCAACAGATTTTGTGTCCGATTCAGATGCCTTTTACATATTAACATGAAACACTCTGGTCTTACATGTCCTATCAGGTGTGCAAATGACAATCGGTATCTTTTATAAAGCACGGACCTAAAACTTAGGCAAAAAGAGATGAATCCGGCACAGGCAAGAGAACTAATGTTTTGTCACTGACCTTGAAATCTCTACGGACCGCTTTCCTATCAGAAAGATTTTCATATGCTACTGAGATGTGGTCAGGGCTACGCAAGCCACAAACATTTGTGTAATTCAAAATATTCTGCGGTTATCATCCTTGATTAATGAGATGCTTCATGGGACCATAAACAGCAACATCATGGGACCACAAACTGTGAGCAAACACCAGTTGCACTGAGCTAAAAAAAACACCAGAGCAAACACCAGTTGCACTAAGCTAAAAAGCTAAAACCTAATGACTCTTTCACTGCTTCTCTTGCAGCAAGTAGCACCATAGGTACCTTTCATGCCAGTGTTTACCACTATCTGTGCAATATCTGTGCCTTTGAGAATATAAAGTCTGGATCATAGACTTTAGTGATTGATGAAATCTCTCAAATGCTCCTTGTGATGATATGGATTAGCAACAATTAACAACTGGTTGCTAGTGTTGTCACAACCTACAAAAATGTTCTAGATAAGATATGTGTATTTTTACTAAAGCTCTGGTGATAGAGTTGTAAATTTTCAGAGGGGAATGGCTTCAGGAACCCTAGTGGCAGCACACATAATGGTCGACAAGTGCTGATTTCCTGCTTCGTTTTAGGTAAGGGACCAACACAGGCCACCAGAATACACTCAAAATGTTCCCCGATAGAACAGGGTGAAACAGAACAGAGGGAATCACCTGGACCTTTACCCATTAGGCTTTAACCCCTACCAGGGTATACATGACATGAGCAGCATTGCTTGCGCTACATCTTTCCTGAGTGAAGGCCAAAAGAAGTTTTGAAACGTGAGGTAAGTTTTAGTAACTCCCAGGTGACCCCTTAGTGTAATAGGATGCTAGAGCAGTTTCCGTCTGCGCTGCTGCTGGTTCTTTGTCAAACCCTGTTAGCTATGAACGAGTCTGACAGGTCTACCACATCCTCTAGCTGTCGTTTTTTTAGCGTGAGTCAAATACACATGCGGGCTAATCTGACAACATTCAGGTTGCATTTTGCATCTCAGGCTCCCCAGGGAGGCTCCCCAAGTGACTTTACCATCAGCAATGTCATTCCCAAGAATGAAAGTTGAACACTCCACAGGTGTGGATATTCACATATCCAGACTCTGTAGGTACATATTACATGCACTCCGCAGAACAAGTCCTCAGAATATGGTAGCGGTGAAACAAGGGATTGAACATCACTGGTGTCCCACAAGACTTACACAGGGACTTGCTCAGAACCTCAAATAGAGACATACCCCGTTTATACGAACGACTGGTAACACGGATCAGCGGCAAAATATAAGGTAGAACACTGGCCAGAGTGGTAGCCTGCGAGTCGATCTTCCTTTCTTCAGGGGCTAACTCACATAACCGGATGTCCCGTTCTGGTTTCAGTTCCATGCATCTCAGGGCTAGCCTTGTTTGTGTCTCCATTTTGCAGAGCTATATGTGCTTGGGCACAGGCCATGTCCCTTGATCCAGATGAATCACAGGGAGACACGAGGTCACCTTAACTCCCATTGCCGCAGTAACCTGTTCATGTACTAAACTACCAACAGGAGTGTGTATCGTTTCCACCATGGAAATCTGAGAGCCGAAACACAGAGATCAAATCTGTATGATGCACAATGTAGGCATGTGCATGTAATAACATGTCCTCAGTGTATGAGACTAAATACCACAACATTTGTTACTGAACAAAAGCTGACAAACCCAAACGCTAAAACTTGTTATCAAAGCACAGCCAAGCACAGAGTATTCCAAGAGTGGTACATGTCGTCTAGATGTTACAGAGATGTTTATCACCAAGATGCTTGTCACCCATCGATCTTCAGTTGGCACATCACAACTGGATGATCAACGATGAGGTGACTGGCAGCAAGCAAGAGAGAAGGAGAAAGAGAAACAGAGAGAGATACTCCTAACAACACAAACACGTAACAGTTACAGAAAAATTTAATGAAATGAATACTTCCGCTTCCAAAGATGAATGACACTCCAAAATGCAACTCCAAAACCATACCTTAATTACATTTTAGTTGGACATTTGTATTGGTGTCACTGTGAGTTAGTATCCACCTAAAAGGTGATAATTTATGAAATCAGCATTACTGTTTTTATTAGAACATCAACCATTACTTCTCTTACCTTTGGCCGCAGTTGCAGGTCTGAGGATTTAAATCATAAAAGTACTTTTTTGTAAGAGGAGTGCTTCAGTTTCTATTAAACGTAAAACATGGTGAACAAACATCACTAGACACCTTTCTCACTTTTGCCCATGAAAAGGCAAGTTATGCAATGAAGAGGGGAGGGTTTAGGAAGTGCAGCTACAGATAGATATGGAGATTTAAGCTGCGCACATCCAGACAACGTGTCCAGTTAGCCTAGAAGCCTCACACCGTACTGTTGGTATGTAGGCTCTAATCTCAGTCCTGCCAGTTCAGCAAAAACAACACGTCATATATAGTGATAAATGCTGACAGCTCAAAAATACCACAATCCAGTTGTGGATTGTGGTGGTAGAGCACCAGTCCAGGGTTGAAAGAGCGAAGAAATGTTTGAACTTGCAATTTCAGGTACATATGACAAAAAATTCATTTTGGTCAATCTTTATTTTAAAGTGAAATGTGACATACATACAATTTACTATAAAAACCTCATCATTTTAACATATGGTGGAGTGTGTTTAAAATGGGCAACATTTTACAGGGTAAAAACAGCCAGAAACCTTTATTCTTTACAAGTCCTTCAGAATCCACATTATAAGTACCTTTAGCCACACATAACACAAAGCCCTGCAGTGTCTTTACAAACTGTTCCAGATTAGGGATACAAACCAATGCAAAGAGTCCTATGTCCAAACTGCTTCTTATTTCTCACTTTTTGTGCAGTGATTGACAGTTCAAACATTATATCAACGGCAAAAGTAACAGTAATTTATCCTTGAGAGCGATAGGACAAATAAGTGATCTCAATCATTTCCATTTATGTTGTCTCAAAAAGCCCTTAAGTGATCAGATGAGGTATTAAAAGAAAAGCTAACAGAGAATGTGATATGGTGATAAGTTACTGCTAGAGGCACTTGGATAGAGCTTCTGAATGCAAGCCATCAACATGATGCAAGCAGCACATTAACACTTTGGAAAGACAAACTAGATAATGGACATAAGGAAAGACAAATCAGTTTTCATAAGGGATATCAGTGTTGGAGTGTGAGATTTGGCTTGTAGTATTCTGCACAAGAAAATGTTGAAAATGTTCTGGTCTGTGACGAGTACTAAAATATCTTTTGCATGTTTCAACAAAATCAAAAATGCCTATAAAATGTGCAAAAAATATAACTCATGGACTGCTGTCTGTGAAATTCCTGTCTAAGACCTCACATCAAGGAAGCTAGGGTTAACTTTGGCCTATTTAAAGCTACTCGTGTCATTTAGAGTACAAAAACTTAAACAGCACGGCTGTGTCCTGAAGAGAAACAGTAGTGGCTTGTTTTTGGCAGTTGTCCAGTGTTTACATGCCAAACTCACTGCCTCTTGAGTGAGACGGTGTCTTCATAGAATCTCTAGGTGACCAGTCATTTGGCAACTTTAAATGGTTCTATTTTTGTTCGGGATGTTTTCAGGCACTTCAAGGAACTCGACACAATTAGAAAGTCAAATGAAAGTAAACACCACATAATCTAAAAAGAAAGGGAAGGAATTGGATAGGTGCAGGCAGATGTGTATTTCATGAGCATTTCATGAGTTCTATTGGGATGCCACTGGAGTTCAAGGAAATGGATTTAATTTCATTTCAATTTCCATGGAAAATGGACTCTTGGAGGCTTTGACATGAGCTCCACTGCATTTCCAGGAGATGAATAACTGTTTTCATTTTTAATGCAGACAGAAATTTTATGATTGTTCCACAGCATTAGAAAGCATAAAGAAATTTACAGTGGGACAGAATTCACATGCAAGAGATGTGCAGATGTGCAGAGTGCAATTTATCCAATCCAGGAAACTCACTCAGGAAGCTGTTTTCCATACACAGGGGCTGCCCAGCATCTTGACGCAAGAGGCCAGTGTGAGAACAAACAAACATGCACACACACGTAGGGAATTGCAAAGAGGATGTGCACATTTTGTCTCACACATACTAGGAGGTACAGTATCAAAACTGGCATGAGTCAAAAACATTACGCATCTAAGTGCTTATACATTTTTAAGTTAAGACTGCAAAGAGATAAATTAAAGAAGTTACCTTCAAAAACTGGGCAACTACAGGCAGCATTTAATGCCACAATATTTTAAAACATAATGAGAAATGTTTGTGAGACAACAAAACAATGTTTAAATATCCCTCATTTCAAAAATATTTTAATTTGATCTTAATAATAAATGGGATTTTGGTTCTTGTAAGACACATGTAAAACAAACATGTAAGACACATGTCTAGACTAAGAAAACAAAAATGTGCCCCATTCAATAAAAACAAATACCAATTTAATATATAACAAACCAACATATTTTATGAAACCTTTACTAAAACTAAGGCCTTGGATTGCAATGGAATACATTAACACAAGACCTTACACACCTAAAGGTGATGCAGTGGATGCAGAACACTTAACCAGTTTGTGCGTGTTAAACCAGTTTGTGCGTGTTAAACCAGTTTCTGAGTGTTAAACCAAAACCAACTCAACCATCCATAATATGCGTTTTGTGGCTCAGGTAGTCCTACTTACTGAATCATTCACCAGTAAGATCATTCACTGCTTCACACTGTGATTTCATGTTAATGTTGTTCATGGTGGTTCTTTGAAAAGGGTTTACATGTGGCTGACCTTGCATGCCTTTGAGAAACACTTGGAGCCTTTGGCCCTCACACTGTACACGCTGTTGTTTGATAACGGGGAAACGGTGGTGATAAAATAGGGAAATTAGGTAGGGAAACAAGGCAACACCCATATAAATGGTTAAAACACAATGCAGGTAGAATTTTTGCCTTCATTATGTAAACAACACCAATGTGGTGAATAAATCTCAGAGAACCAGGAGTAATTCTCAATGGAATCACCTCTCCCTATTACTTAATATAAACCAGCTTGCAGAGGACCATGGATCCATTACAACTGATTCTGCAGTACATATATTCCAGGCTGTCTGACTTTCACTTGATCTAATAAATATAACCCAAAGACTAGAAATAAACCACCTACAAAACCAAAAAGTCTTAGAAAGAAGACTTCTGAAAAGTAAATCCTATTTCTATTGATCCATAGAGTCTGTGTTTAGAAGCGTGTTGAAACGTGGACTTCATTTTGGTTATGCCATTTGGGGTAGTGCAGAGTAAGGTAGCTGTTGTACCCCCCTGCCCAGCCACCTTCTTCGCTTGGCATAATACTGACTAAAATGCATTTCACAGATTTCCACTTTCTTAAAAAATAACAACAAATAAGGCAAAACATATTGTGAAATGTGCCAAAAGTCTTCTTTGATGAATCTGCACAAAAAACATGGTCTAATTATGGAGTTTGTGCAAAAATGTCTATAGCAACTCTCACCAAGGGTTTGAGTTATGTCCACATTCTGATGTGTTCAGGCCTCAGGCTTGGGTGTTGTCCTCCTTGCAGTACTCCTCTACCAGCTGCTCATAGGAGTGATGGTGTTCTGACCTGTCTGTGAACACTGATCCCTCTGATTCGGAAGACTGCTCCTCCTTGGAATCAGTTTCCGATTCAACGTTTTCATCTGAGGTTGAGAGTTTAGGCTTGGTAACTTCATCTTTCCCTTCCAGGTTAGTGTTTAGCAGGTTCTCCTCATCAATGAAGATGATGTTGGCATTCGGAAGGACACTCTGATACTCTTTGGAGTCCCACACGTGATGGCCACTGCTGCAACCTCCAAGCCCCAGGACTCTATGCTCATTGTCCACTTCTTTATCCAATTGATTCTCATAAATCCTCTCCAGGTCAGCATCGAGGTCACCATCACCCTGCATTTCGTTGAGGAGAGGCCCCCCCTCTTGCCCAAGCAGGTAGCTCTTGGACTTGGAGAAGGCCACTGTGACTCGATCGCTGAAGCTGTATCGACGTTTGTGTCGAGGCGAGCGCTCCAGGTTGAGGATTGCATTTCCGTTAACGGAGACAGTATCGTTGCAGCTCTTGGAACGACTGTCATTGGCAATTGTATTGTCTCGTGGACCATCGCCTTCCTTCTTGGCACCAATCTGTTTGATTTGGTCATTGTAGCCCTCCTGCCTCTTGGACAGAAAGCTGAAGATGTTGACATCATTTGTGGCAGATGGCAGAGGCGGGTGTTTCTGTCTATCTTTGCAATTCTGCAGCTCGTCTAGTGAGAGCTTGCGACGCTTCCTCCGTTTCTTCAGAGCCTTGTGGGCCTCAATGACCATACGCACCTTCCAGTTGAAGAAGAGGGATAGCCAGGCCAAGCCCAAGTATATCCACACCTCCACAAAGTAGCGGTAGAGCGTAGGGTAGTCTGTATTTGGGTCAACACCTAGAAACACAGATTTAGAGAGCGTGTGTCAAAAGAGCTACATTGGGGTTTCACAATCTATGCTTCAGGGGCACTCAGATAGTCCATATTTTTGCTCTCTGCCAGCACAAGTGTGCCAAGTATTCAATGTTCTTGGTTCAGAACCATCTAAGGGATCCTGATGATGAACTTTAGGGTTACTAGAAATAAGAGGCAATGCATCATGCCAAATGTTTGGTCCATAAGCACATAGTTCTTTTGAAGGTTTGACTGAGAACCTTTGGTTCATGCAATAAATTGGAACCTTTGTATTCATGCAAAGACAGTACAGTAACTTTAGTACAGTAACTTTAATCTTATGTAAACACCAAGAAGCACCACATAATGGAAGTGCAGCATGCAAGAAAGCATGCAAACCTATTAGGAAATACTATAGAAACTAATTACAAGTATAGTCAATTATAAGAGCAGTTGTTCTGATTTTTAAAACTTCCTTTAAACAGTTGTTAATTGCTGTGTATACATGATCCTACAAATCAAAGAAACAAACACTTAAAAATCACCTGCAACAAGATCACCAAATCCAATAGTTGTCAAAGTGACGAAGGAAAAGTATAAACCCTCTATGTAGGTCCAACCCTCTTGAGACATGAAAACGAATGGGGGAATAACCAAATGCACCAGTACACCCCACAGTAGAAAAATGGCTGTACAGGTGAACTGTGCTTTTCGCTGGTTGGGTGGGAGAGAGATTGAGGTACATATTAAAATACACACTGCTAACACACATATTTTCACGTTTTTAATCAATGATAAGTAATACTTCATTGATTAATATAGGAAGTGGCTGTTGCTTACCAGAGACAGCCCCCTCTTGGTAAGATATTGTCCAAGATGTTTTGCTCTTCCACCAAAAAATTTCCCAAGTTCGCTGATCCATGTCAGACAAAGTGGTACACCAAACAGTCCATAGAAAATGCAAAAAACCCTTCCTGATGATGTCTTGGGAGCAATATTACCATAACCTGATAAAAGGAATCAAAAGTATGGACAGTTTATTTCTCCAAGCCTGCTAAAAACACACATGTATTCATAATGTTTGTTTGTTTTTTGGCCACAGTTTGCTGAAACATCTATATGGTCTCTGTTGATACTGCCGTATTGAACAGTAAACTCTTTTCTTAGCTTCATGATTCATCTTCATGCAATCATTCATCTTATTAGAGAAGAATACTTAACGTGCATATGCTAGAGATACTGACAAAATGGCAAACAATCCAACTGAGAGTGTGACCTGCTCACAAGAACTTTAAACAGGTCATTACAAAAATGATTACTAAACAGAATCTTTAGTTCCTCAGGGAATAAATAAAGCCAACTACTTCCTGACCTCTGATTAGGTAAGATAATCAGTCCCCACTGTTTACTCCCAAACAATAAACAGATTTGGCTGATTCGTACTGTGAAAGCGGGGGACCTTTTACCTATAGTTGTAATAACTGTAGCAGCAAAAATGACAGCATTTGGCCAGTTCCAGTTGTTAAAGGTTTTGTGTCCCGTAATGGTGACGCCTTGTCCTGCAGCCTCAGACACCACCTGGGGTAAAAAAAAGTAAAAAAACTTTGAGATCACACACACACACACAACCTTACTTCTGAGACAAGAACCCAGGATTTTGTTGCGTCTCAGGCCAGAACCTCTACCACATCCTTCCTGTGCTCCACTGACCTTATCAGCATGTCTCTGATGAGGGCTGCATTGCCAAACAGCCCACTCGGGGACATGAGTGGACCATCCCTCACCTGAAGGGCTTTTGGCAACAACTCTGAGCCCACAGCACGCAAAGCCATCACAGAGATGCGCCAGAGTAGGCCCTAATATGTCCCTGTACAGCTATTCTGCACTTGTGTAATCACAGATGAAAGCAACAGCTGGGGTTTGCTCATGGCAGTGATTCAACGCTCCTTCCAGCTTAAGAAAATAAACGTATCATTTAGAGCAGCTGAATTTTCATTTATTTATTTTTTTTTGCAAATGGAAAATTTACAAATTTTAATGAACTTAAATGCCACTCTGAAAGTGATGTGTATATTATCTAAATACAGTAAATCCCCACTGATCTATTCTGCCATAACAGAGGAACAGTAGGACAAAAAAAATCCTGTACATCTGATGACTCTTGATATTCGATACTTCTGTGCCTGGTAATGTTTGGACATGTCAGGTGACAGAATGTTACTTAAAGTACACAACACCAACATTCAGAGGATGAGCAGATGTGGCTGAATCTGGCAATTTAATCAGAGTGTAGACAGCGGGCACAAAAAACATGCCACACAAAATTCTTCTAATAAGGTTTTATAAAATAATTTGTTTCTACTGAAGGTATATTTACAGTCTAACCATTCCAAGCTTTGAAGGAAAACATTTTCTCCCTCAAATGGCCATTCTTTCTACTTAAATCTACAACAGATGAAAGTTTAAAGGGACTGCCTGTCTCAAACCCCCCCCCCTCCAAAAAATTCCATGCCTTCTGTCTTTTGCAGAAGTTAGCACAAATTCTTAGGCCTAGTAAATCAGGAACTGCAGCCTCTGAGCCAACAGCCCGTTCACATCAGCATGCTGAGTGATGAGTTATGACATGCTGTCCCTGGTCCCCTCATTAAAGATCTTTGCTACGTCAAGACTCTTTGAGTCCTACTGTTTATTCCATCTGCTGAAATCATCAGAATCGGACACCAGGCTGTTACAAGGGTCAACTTTTGGTGTGGTGAGGGAACATTTAAAAGATAACATTTTTGATTTACAAATCTAAAAAAAAAAGAGACAACTGTTAGTCTAGGAAAATTTATTTCAGCAAAAGAAAAAGGAAAGCTCCTTTTGCACGAGTTGAAGGCCTACGACCAACTGTAAACTAAAAGCACACGTGATAAGCTAAAAATTCTCCTAAAAAGAGCATCTGCAATCAAGGTTTTTGCAGGAGTCCATTTACTCAGTCACATTCATTATTTCCACTAACTGAACACTGAACACTTTCAAGGAGGTGTGAACTGAACTGGAATAGAACTCTATGTGAGATTTGGTCACACCTGTGCATGTCAAAGTGACCTTGAACTGACCACACTGCTAACTGAATCCATCCAAAGATCATGCTGAAATCATACTTAAGTTTGTGTGCTCTGAGAGCCACTACCTGGAAAGCTAGTAAGTTTCAGCTACTCTGAGTGCACGTCATAACCAAATTAAATGGTGATCTACGTGAAATGGCCCATAACACTTATCTATATTACTTGAGCTAAAAGCTGATGTAGATGAATCATTTCATCTTAAAATGTCTTGAAATTAACTTGAAATTAAAAAAGAACTTGAAATTGATTAGAGCTGATTAACATCTTGTCATGCAACATTGTCATCAGATCTGGTAAACCATACCTAATCATTCACAACCCAATTACCTCAACAGAACTAATAACTACATATTATTTATCAGTTACAATCACAACAGAGTTTAAGGCCATAATTCAGAAAATAATATTTGATTACATTACATTGTCTTAGGCAATAGTATAGTTTGCTCACAAACTATCACATATTTGCACTATACAACTAACTCAGTGAACAATGGCTGTGTTCAAAATAGTCTATACAAGTAGTATGGAATAATGACTGGGCCCCAAATCAGCCTGCTACATGCAGTACAGGGACAAAAAAATTTTTTTCTAGTACTCGAAAGATACCTAGATGACAAACTAACCCATACTGTATACTATACTGAATACTACTATAGGGACCAGTAGACAATACTCATTGCGTGCAGAATGCAGTGTACAGTATGTAGCAGGTCCGTTCAGACATAGCCGATGTCCTACATCCTGACACCCCAACTCATCAGCAACTCATCAGCAGGTCAGCTTTGGGTCACCTGAGGTCATAGAGAGTCTAACTATGAAAGGTGTGAAATGTGAAAGATCTCACAAGAGTAATCTGATAGTATATGAATGTGAAAAATCTCAACTGTACTCTGATGGTATATGAATGATAAAATAGATTCTTGATGATTGTTAGGGAGTTCTCCAATGATCTGGCTTTGATCTTCTTGGAAAGGTATTGACAGGATCCTGAACCTCAGCTTTTATTTAGGCCTCATTTGACACATAAATTGGTAAAGTTGGAATATTCCTTTTAGCTTTTCTTTTTTAAAACTTATTTTAATGTTTTGTACTATGATCGGTTTCACAATTCTAGACATCAAGATCAATTTGGAACTTTGGATATAAATGTCTTCAAGGTTCTTTGCATTTAGAAACCCCAGAAACCCAGATTTTTAGAAGTCCCTGAGGGGCAATCTTGAATATCCAACATTCCATAGCTTTCAGTAATAAAATTATTTTAATAAATAAATAAAAATAAATAGGTGCCTAAATGTCTGATGGGCAGTGAAATAAAGAATCAGCCACAGCGATGATACATCTGCCAATAATAGAGAAAACTGTAAAATAAAATATAATAGAGGGGCATGTCTATAACATGTCTAGACCTTTCCAGCTTCCCAAAGCCACAAAAATCAGTTGTGCTCTTACACATTACACACTTCCATAGCACTGACCAGAGGCCAGAGCCGCTCTCCTCCTGAGGCACCCGTCATGTGATGTGGGATAAAGCAGTGTGCCAGAGTGTCGCTGCCAACCACACCAGGCACAGGGCAGTTTCAGCCTGCCAAGACCCTTTGGCTTTGCACAGGGTTACTCCTGCCATCTTCTCAAACAATGAGAGGCTTCCTCCACACCCCATGGAACCACTCTTGGGATGGTTTTGCTCTGCTACACCGCCACCAGTTTCCCCAACTACAACCACCTAACCACCACTGGCCTCTTTAAGACCCAAGCACAAGCCTAGAACGTCCTGCCAAAGAAAACAGGAATTACGTCCCATAATTATTGGAAATTTCTGAAGTCCAAGGCAGCCTTGATTCAGAATGGGAAGTTCAGAGAAGAGTAATGATTTAGTCTAACTTGGTATCATCATGACAAACAGTAAGGTCTTAGACACCGTTTGGTCTGTGAAAGTTCATGGTGATGTGAATGGGGAAGCTAACACTTTTAATTTCCTTATCTGTGTCAAGCCAATCAGCTCTCAGTGTCTCAAGGCTGGCGTCATGAAAAAGAAAAATAAAGAGACGCGAATCGTTTTTGTGTTGTGATCGGCACTTGAAAAGCTAAAGCAAACTCACATAGGGAGAAGTGGACATTCACCAGTACAGACAAGCTGCAAGACGAGTGGAACCTGGATACACAGCATGCGGCAAAACCACAATGACAAACTCCAACTGTTATCAGCCAGCTGACTCTTTGGCAGAGTGAGCTACACTGCGGGTAGTTTTCCATTCCTCGGCATGAGGAGAACATAAGGTGTCTAGAAGCTTTACCACAGCTGCTTAGAGGGCAGGTCCACCTGCTGTAGCATTAGACAATACAGCCAGTTTTAATCATTACAATTAATCAGCACAGTTCAACTGCAGTAGGTACAGGGAATCCCATCTCAACAAGCAGGGCTTAAAACCTTATCCATGGTTAACTGACTGTCTTGTAATGACTATCGTTTTGGGACTCTGTAAGTGCAAAGCTAATCTGATGCAGACTAATCTAGACAGACATTGTTTTCCACATTTTGGATTTGATCGCATTTGAACTTACAAACACATGCACAAATCCTCCAGTGTATAAGATTATGTACCAAGTCTTCTTTTCCACATGCACTCTCTCACTCTTGCTCTCAAACACGCACATGGATCTAAAGCATACAGTTTCTCTGCCATCATGGTTCATGGTTGGATGCCATCCTGCCATCAGGGATGTGCAAATTGGAGTCGTCAACCCCTGAGTCAGCCACAGAAAAAGCTGACGATGCAAGAGCTTTTCAGAAAGGAAACCATCCACATCACATGATCTGCCGGGATTGCTTAACGCAGACTCAGATTTCAAGCATAATATTGTTTTTAAAAATGTAAGAATTAGTAAAAACATTACTAATGACTTAAATACTTCGATTTAGGATTAAAATCTCAATTTAGATTTATGCATCATCAAAATTATTTTTGATTATCACATGGAGACTTTACTGCAGACTACCCATCTTCTCAAGCACTGTGAATAAAGGAGACATGGTCAAGATTATGTTCAATGTTTTGATTATGCAACTGAAATATCTCATACATTTGAATTTAAGGCAAACATCTGCCCTGGATGATATACAAACACATTCCATCTTATAACGCCTTGCATTGTTTCCAGGAATTACTTTCAATTTCAATCATGTTTGTGATTTACAACAGGCAGGAGTGGTGGTGCACATTCTGAGTCACCAAGATTTCATTGAAAGGTATTACTGCAAAGTGTTATCTCAACACTGTTAATTACCACACAAACATGTGGTGAAGGAAGGCCAACCAGTCATCAAGTGCACAATGCAGAGGTTGCCCGAGCAGAACGAACCGGGCCAATTTACAAAATTACAGGAACAAAGGTCAGAAACACCATGTTTCAGTTGGTTTCACTGCTTATTATGTCCTCATAAAGTGCATCATATCTACACAAAGTTAATACTCAACAGGTTTCGAAGACAGGAATTTAGACATGTGGAGCATCGATGGCTGGATTGTTTCACGGTCATCCATAAACCACCTAACTTAGCTAATCAATAACTACAGTCTATAGGTATGTGCTAACCTTCCAGACTACTGAAAATTCAGACTGGTTTATGTGTAGCCATTCTGTGCCATGTAAGCACTGTGCTGCAAGCATCGACAGCGGCTCTGAACTGCAGTTTTAAGGCTCCTAGCATAACTCGCTCTGAGATATGCTCAGCCTGCTTGAGGAGGAAGTGAATCTTGGTCCAAGGCACAAACACTGCTAGTAAACACATATATATTTTCTATTTCAGAGAAGATAAGGTGCATTGTCAGCTGCACTCACCATGGAGTTCTCTTGATATGAACCACCAGTACCAGTTCATGGGCAGCAGGTTTCTTTTTTAATTCAACATTACAAATGGTGTTACCTCTTTCTGGGTGACTGAACATTCTTGTACGAGAAGGGTAATTTTCCTACAACATGAGTAATTTGTTAGAGCTACAAAAACCATTTGTCCCCGAAGGCAGTGTAGTGCTGTCATCAGGTTAATTATTTACTCACCATTTCCATGGAGACCAGGTTTTAATGTTACTGAATTAATGTAAAACAACGCCCTTCCTACAATGGAATTAGGTCTCACTTCAGCAAAGTAGGGTAAACTATAAAGATCCATATAAATAAGAGATTGCATTTGTTAGGGATGACTTTGCATTTCAGTGAGTCTCCTCATCCAACACTGCACATTAGAATTCAGAGTTTTAAACATGAGCAAACAGAGAAAAGCCGAATATGAGAACTTCATAAATCATAAAGCCACAAACATTAGCATAAACTGTCAGATTTGAAAAAATTAACTGGATCTGTATTCATGTAGGAATTCAGTTAAACTGCGAGAACAGTCTATAATCTTTTTTTGCCATTTTGTAATAACCACATGGCATATTTAATATTCTTTGTGGCAAATCGCGTATTCGGGAGGTGTTGCTTTGGGTAAACATTTGTTTTTATGCTGACTTGATTTTTTAACACACTTTAGTACAAACCTCTAGCAGCTAATCACACAAAGCCCAAACTCTCCCCCAGGACCGCCCACTCCCCTCCTTATGCTCAGTCCAAACCAATCTGCCATCAATGAACTGCAACAAAAGAGAATAATGAAAAGTGAGGAAGGGAGGGGGAGGGGATTTGCCTGCTGCTTTCAGTGAGACTAATACCCCCCCCCCACACACACACACACACACACCCCCACCCCAGGGTAACATTGGGTACTTTGGGGGTGAGGCTCATTCACAGAGGTGTGGGGCTTCATGAATTATGCAGATACTTCTGGAGGTCTAGGGGGACGAGAGGGGAAAGACATGCCCCTTCTGCTTAAGAGGAGGATTCAGTGATCTATGTTTAAATATATTTTGATGTATTTCATACAGTTATAATATACTTTGCTAAAAGATTTAATGAAAAGCAGTTGGCTCACATGATGTAAAGGTACTATATTCATTTGAGTGTGTACCTCTAATACATGAAATTTAACCCTCTCAAAAATAGTGACCAAAAGAATGTTCTCAAAGTTCTCAAGTGTAAAGAAGGTGACAAGGAAAACTGAATTACTTTAAGCATTTATCTATTTTCTACAGTTATTTCAGCAAAGCCAAAAGGTGTGTGTGCTACTGAAGCATTTCTTCAGGCATTTTAGTGAGAGGGTCAAACTGCTTTGTGTATTACGAGTGTTTTCAAACCTGTTTAAAAACGCGCTCGTTCAAGCCAACCTGTTAGATCGTTAAGATCGTTAAGTTATAATTTTACAAGGCACATCTTGAGGTATTCGATCAATAGCCAAGTAACCAAACCACAGGGAACGGAAGAGCAAGTGCAGACAATACAACTATTCAAGTCTTATGGGGGACAGTAAACCATTATTATACTGAGCTCAGTGCATAAGACCAAAACCACAAGGACCCTAAGCAGGATACATGCATTACATTACAATGGTGAGAGCATTTCTACTAATCTCATAAAATGAAGATGCAGGACTAGAGCTTCTCCTATTGTAGTCACAGGTAACTGTTCAGTGGTGTTGCTCAATAATGGTTGAAAAAACTTTTTTTTTGCTTTTATTAGAGCTCCTTACTGGCATAGGTGTGTGTTTTCTATGTTGATAACATAATGGTTATAAATACCTGTTTAAATGTCAAACATGCAATCACACCTGTCGAATATTTATTAGAAAGTGCTACTCATTAGAAAGCAAAGACGCTCCAAAACACTGGGTCAACCAACTACGTTCATTTTCCACTTCACCTGTACTTTTAATTTATTGGATATTTGGACTTTTACATAAATATGCTGCAGATGATTTCTATATAAAGCCTGCTCACATCAAGATAAAGTCATGCACCACAAAATATGCTCAGTGCTCTTCACATGTTTTTCAATAACATTACACCATATGACAAAAACATTTGTTCTGAACACTCAACAGGGCTTAAAGGCTGTCTGAAGTGGTAACCCTACCTCCAAGATCTTGTCCAAGTCATCTTTTTTAAGGCACGGGTAGTCTTTCAATATTCTCTCCTTCTTACTATTATATTCATTCACTGCCAGCTTCCAGTTCGGTTCCTCAAGCACTTGGAATATAGCTGCCCCAATGGACAGGTAGAAAATAATAGCCGAGGTCAGTAAGGGACCCTTATCCACCATAATTAAGCGCCGTGGCTTGGAAACACGGGAAAGCAACCCTTACTTTTCTGTTTTTTTAAAGAATGCGCTGGCCCATTCATCAGTTGTTTTATTGGCCGCCAAACCCCTTTGCTTCCCTAAAAATTCTTGGCAAACTTTCGAATTAGTCCTATCTCGATAGACGCCCCGCTGGACAGTATCTTAATCTTGGGTGTCAAAGCCAATAACTTTTCCGTATACGCAAATTTAGAATAAACAGCCTGAGTTTTTACCAGTCTAAAGTAATTCCTTAGTCACTCGGGTAGCTCTCTGCCCACGTGCGCAACTGGTATAGCAGTGCAGTGCTTATCCGTGAAGATCATGTAGTAGCGTACAACTTCGCGAGGGGGGTGGAATTCGGCTAAGAACCGCCCATGAGGTTTTCTCTCTCGCGCTTTAATTCCAGGTTGTCAAACAACAGCGAAAATCGACTTGCAGGTGCGGGCTCCATCGGGCATTACTCAATTGTTTGCTCCTGTCTGGTCGGGGATCGTACGATGTGGATATTTCACTACGCATTTTCACAAATGTTCTGAATTGTAATCCCCTTACTTTTCGTAATGGGAAGAATATAGTTTGAAGTTTTCTTAAACAGAATAAACTCAGACAAATGTGTAAAAAAAAAAAAACATAGCCTTTCTGTTTACACGACAAACCTATACAGACACTGGTAGTGTGGTTGTTCTTTTGTTTGACAAGGAATTGATAACATATTTGAAGACGTTACTTTAGACCCCTACGGACAAAAGCATGAACGCTGACAGGATGAAAACGGTTCTTTCCACTTACCTAGGATCAAGCCATGGAAGTCTTTGAATGAAGTTGTGTGTGTGTGTGTGTGTGTGTGTGTGTGTGTGTGTGTGTGTGTGTGTGTGTGTGTGTGTGTGTGTGTGTGTGTTTTGTTAGGGTTTAAAGTTACCGTTAGGTTTAGCTGTTGCCTTATCATTTTTACACAGTGTGCACACGTTTAGTTCCATTTCAAATTTCAACAGCCTGAGTGTGTGCCCGTTTTGGGGATCAGTGAAATGTGACTATAATAACACATTTTCCGGTCATTTTCCATTTAAACCAACTACTTTGACTTGGGAGACACAGATCTGAACATGTGTGAGGTTACAAAAAAGTCTGTGTGTCAAAAGTTTCATTTTTCAATTAAATATTTCCCCATTCTCCATCCTTCCTACATTTGCTTAAGCAATTATCTTGCTGAATGAGGAAACATTTTGTAGTGTGAGTCATAAAAACATCACAGTATTTCCACATTCATAAAAATTGCTGAATCACACACTTTTCTTTCTTTCTTTCTTTCTTTCTTTCTTTCTTTCTTTCTTTCTTTCTTTCTTTCTTTCTTTCTTAATGGTTTGGCCCAAATCAGTTAGAACAGTGTTCTCTTTAAGTCACACTAAATAAGTCTCACTTTCTGTAGTGTTTGGACTAGAGAACTGCCATCATCTCTTTATGTCCAAGCAGACAGAGAAGGCCTCCTGATACTAGTTATTCCCAAGCTCCCAATCTGTTTGCCTTCACTTAGTACACATATTCTGTTCATGACTGGAAGGTGTTTAACAGAAATGTGTGAGAAGGAAGGGCCACTATGCCAAGACACGTGTTTTTTATTTGTTTTTTGACAGCACAGCTTACGTCAGACACATCAGTCCTAGACAGCACAGGTTACGTCAGACACATCAGTCCTAGACAGCACAGCTTACGTCAGACACATCAGTCCTAGACAGCACAGCTTACGTCAGACACATCAGTCCTAGACAGCACAGCTTACGTCAGACACATCAGTCCTAGACAGCACATGTTACATCAGAGCTGTCAGAAATGTCAGACCTACACAGCACAGCTTATGTCAGACATGCCAGACCTAAATGGCACAGCTCACTTCAGGCCTAGACAGCACAGTTCACATCAGACACATCAGACCTAGACTGCACAACTCATGACCTTCAGCCAAACATCAGGCAGATCAGCTTTGATGATGGACTCCATACAAACGTTTAATAAGTTCAGCCTTTAAAAACTATTAAAAAAAAAACAGAAACCACAAATTAAAATAAGCTGTAGTGACCCAGTAGGTGCCAAAGCAAAACCCACTGATGTGGAAGGTGCTGTGGGCCCTTCCCCATTCAGGATGTGAGGCCCCTGAGTCCTCTGCCTTGTTGAGGGTAATTACCAGACAGCTTCTAAGAGGGAAAAAAGTCAGAACCAAGCTCTCAGGGACCTTTATTATCTCCTGTAAAGTCTACATTAGTGTGAATAGTATGTACATTAGGTGGCTACCATAAACAGTGCTTGGCTGCTGGAGATCTTGAAGAAGCCTTACATTAGTTGTTTTCCTTAAGACATCAAAGCTAACAAGGAGCTCAGCGTATAAGTTAGACATGTTCATGCACAATTTTTGTAAAACACCAGTTCTCTTTTTTCTTGATCTTCCTGTAATTGATTTAATATAGAGACAGATGCGTCAAGTATTTCTCCTCACTTGTGTGGTAAGTTGACAATCTCTAAATGGTTATTTGACGTTTAAATAAATTTTCTCACCCTGCCGTTATGAAATTTAAACATGACTCTAGGATTTTGGAAAATATCAGGTTTACAAACCGGAGAAAGACGAGAAAGTCTTTTCAAATAGTTCCGAGCAGCATGGGTTTACAGGCATACAATTGGAGGACAGGCTATAGAGTCTCAGTGACCCATGTATTAGCCTGTTAAGCATTCAGAAGATTAGTGAAGCAACCTGCAGGGTTCTCTTGCCATTCCACATAGTTGCATTTTTGAATTCCTCAAACACAAACAATCCACAAGCAACCTGCAAATATTCTTGGAGTAAGCTATATTTACCTATGGGAGTGTGTACCTCTTGATACAGAAAATTGTACAGTTTCAATTAATAACCAAAGGAAATGTATGTTGTTCACATGAGGAAAAATGTGAACAGGGACTACATATCTTAGAGACCCTGCAACATTCAAAATCATACCAAAAATCATATTATTTAAGGTGTGCCTCCCTACCATAAATAGCTTAAAGTCCAATAAATGTGATATTTTTACCACAAGACTAACTTATTCCCTATATAGTACTTTGTACATATACATTGTATATGACTGGAACATGATTTCTAAGTTTATTTACATTACCTTTTAATGTAATTATTTATTTTATATTAATAATGTATATGTTATTATAATTATTATTTATCTATCCATTAATAACCATTTGTTATGACCAGATCAGGTTGGCCTGGATAGCCTGGGAAAGACTGGAAAAATCGTAGAGAAGCAAATAACAAACATGGACAGACACAGAGGATGAGGTAATAAATAAGAAACATGGATGAGGTCATAAATAGGTATATTGTAAAAATGCAGGAATGACAGTCATACCAGAAAGACATCTGGTCTGTACCTAACCTAGTGAAAGGAAAAATATTACAGTAAAAAAATATTAGCCTACCTGAACTCTAAACCCATAAAATATCTACAGACAAAACCCAATAGCGGCCAACCCTACACTTGTTATGAAGTGTACAGCATAACATATAAAAAACACTATATGCTATATAGCAGTAAGAAAGACAAGCAAACAAAATCCAAGTAAGGTCCAAGTCACCTGTATTTCATCTCTGTAGACCCTTTATTAGTCATCAGATGCAGGCCGAATGACCATCCACACAACACGCAAAGCAGCAAGGCATACACCCCTTCCAAAGTCCAACCTCCAGATGCAGCATTAAAACTATTACCAGGAGAAAGAGTCCACCACCACCTTCTTTGTAGCCTTATGGTGGATGAACCTGTGAGCCGTTAATTGGCACTTCATTCTTGTCCAATCCATGAATGCCAAAGGGCGATTTGTAGTACCATGGAGAGAAAAGAAGAAGAAATGACAGAAAACATACAAACGCACGAGAGATTTGCATATACCAAGACATAAGGTGACCATTATTCAAGGATAAACCTTGGGAGCTAAAACACAAAGGAACAACAATGTGCCACACATCTGAGCAAACATCTCAAACCTATCAAGTGTCAGAGGCAGGGAGTATAGCACTGGCCTAGGGAGGAACGTGTCTTTGGGCCGCGGTGAACTGTGTTCTGCTGACAGCAGAGAGAGGTGGAGGGTAGAGGAAGTGGTCACTAAAAGATTGTCACTAGCCACAGACGAGTCAGACAACTCAACCACATCAAAGATTTCTTTCCCCTCTGTGCACAAGTTAAAACACAAGAAGGGAACAATGGGTCAGACATGGTAACTTGAGGTTCGAACACCACCCCAGGGAGTGAAAACACCCTATCCCTAGTCAAATAAATCCCTAGAGTCATAGTGACACAACCTTAAAAAGTTCCTTAAAATCAGCACATACTAATACTGTATGCAGAGGTACATGAGCAACACTAGGTTCTATGCTCTGGATTAAAACGTGAATACCATCTGAGAATGTTAAAATCAAGTCGAGAGTAAGAGACTGGGCTGCTCCATTGTCTCTTAGGATACATATGGGAAGTTTCTGAGATTCACTAGAATCACTTAAAGGCATATCCAGAAAATATAAATGGTTTGCTACCTCAGATTGCACAAGATCGGCACGAATGACGGCGTTAACTTTCTGTGTTTTCTTTCGTGTTAACGCAGGGTGCTATCACACTCAGGGCAGTAAAACGTCTCATGGGTTTCTGAATCAGTATTCATGTTCTGAGGATAAGTGGGTATCATGGAGAGCATTTTACAGGGACAGAAAACCTTACGGGGCAAAACAGGAGAAACCAACATCTGTCTGTGAAAAGGTGTTCAGATATACGGCCAAGAGAGGTGGAGAGCAATTCCTCCAGCAATGAGTTCCTTGATTCCTCAAAGTTCTGAACATAACTGGCATCACACTGCTTATCAAATAAAATTGATTTCTTTCTTGCAAACTCTCCAAATGCTTGGCTGGTGAGTTTCTTCAAGCCTCTAAAATTCTGCCTAAAGACCTATGCCTGACCCCAACCAATGTCCATTGGCCTTCACAGTTTTTGTAGTTTGGTCCGATGAGGCACACCACTGGGGACCTCGTCTCTTCGGTAAAATCCCCTCAGCCACCAAGTCTTCATATGGAGCAGTTTTCACAATGGGCCTTCGTAGCAGGATCACAGAATCACCACATCAAAAAAGTCCTCCACCATACAGTACAACACCTGTCGAACAGTTGGTGTATTTATGAATTGGTGTCATTTTCTTGTAGGATCCCTTTCCATTAATCACCCCTACCTTCACATCACTAAAGGAGTAAAATAGCTCTAATAGCATTACCTTTCCAAATGTACTAATCATAGGTTCTCAGATCCATTGTTTTCTCATTTATGTCTTATTGGCCAGAATTCCCAAGGGGAAGGAAGCTATGTAATCTCAATCAGCATAGCTATTTTCGTTCAGGCACTCTTTGTTTTCCTAGACCCTATTTTGATTCCCAGAGAGGATTCCAGAAAAAGAAAAGTGTGCTGCTATTTATACCGTTTGTACAATGCCGGTTGTTCATGAGATTTGCTCACACTTATGTCTCTTTGAATTAGTTACTTGATATGCTTGATATACACTGAACAGAACATGGTTTTTGTTTTTTGCCAGTATAGACATTGTATAATAATTATACAAAACCATAAGAGTACAGGAAACTAAACTAAATCATGATACATAGATCTACATAAACAATGAAGATGTGTGTATCTTCATTAACAATATTATCACATTTAATTGGCTATTATTTAATCGCTTTTTTTATTTAATTGCTTTTTCTTTTATTGAAAATTACTATTATAATTCAGGATATCACCAATAGAAGATAATCTAAAATGCCTGAAACCCTGTGACTGAAAAGCAGTCCCAAGATAGGCCAGGCTTTGTTACCTGCTACTGCCCTGATGCTGAATGAAGTTTCACTAAAGTCTTTCCCATGGAAATCTATACTGGGAAACTCTCACATTAAGAGGGGAGTGTACTGAGCTTCTATGAGACACAAAACCACAGTAACCCACACCAGCTTAAACTGTGTATTCATTGTGGAGAATCAAAGGGGGGGGGGGTCTAGTGAGAAAGAAGAGTGAATGATTGAGTTCACAGTGTCCTTGATTGTTAAAGAGCCCTTTTGCAACAACTATCTGCCTAACACATTTATGAATTTTGCATTCATTAAGAAGGTCGTATACACTCTGGTTGGACATAGCCTGTGTTCCTGCTGAAAATCTGCAATGCAAGTGAACCTGTGAGAGCAAAGTGAGTGTAGTCAAATCATGTGAAACTGTAATCACAATACCTACTAATTTAATCAAAGGACATATATTTCATTTCTATTTTTGTTACATACTTTTTCCATCTTAATGTTCAGTAAGATTTAGGCCAGAACTGCTGAACGATCCTGATTGGTTATGGCTGAGAGTTGAGTTGTTGTTGTTTGATATCGTTGGGTGTGTTTTTACTGGGACTGACTGCATGCTTTGCGTGATAGGATTCCTAACTGTAGCAGGACTTCACTGTGAGCTCCTATCAGTGCAGGGCAGCTATTTTATGAAGTCAGCACAATGTTATCTGTTTTGCCATCACTCAAATAAAAGATTAACCTTTCTTCTGAATTCAGCTAGAAAGGTCAAACACATTGTGAGCAAAGTGGAAAGTAGAAGAAAAAATTCTTAAATTTAGTTTGTTCAAAACTTTATGAAGCTCCAACAACCTACAGAAAGAAGGTTTGAATATTTGAAAAATATCACGACGAGGAATTAATTACTATGTAATAGTTGCCGTACACATCAGAGCTTTGAGAACTGCTCAAGTTGAGACATGTACATACACAGATGTATCCAGTTACCAAATGATGAAATCATAGCTTTGTCCCACACTGGATGCACCAATGCAGAGTAGAAATCACAGCCTCTTCCCACACAATGCAGAATAGACAGCTGTGGAATAGATTTAAATGATATATGATTGCTATTAACAAGTCGCAAACTGACTCAAAGGATGAGACTGTCTAACTATAGCTGTTCTCTCTGACCACATCTGCTGCACCTTCCATAAACATTTATGGCCCACTTAGTAATGTCATCTGTGATCATAAATTTTATGGGGAATAATGAATACTTATTTTCAAGGTAATCAGTAAAGTATTGTAAAGCAATTTGTTTTTATATTTATCTAGATTATGTACCAGTTATTAAATACACTGGTTTTTTTTTATGTTTGATCATTATTCTGCCAAGCTGTCTTAGCTGTTAGAACGTGTGGTTATAGTTACAGGCAGGGTTGCAAAGAAATAAATGATAAATACTCCAGTTCCATTACTTTTTATAGTCGTTGCTCTTTCCAAAGCAGTCTGGCTTTTATTTGAGTACATTTTGAGTATTTCTTTGGTGTAGTCTTTATCCCCTTGATTAACATGATTAATGTTTAATAAGAGTAACTACAAGAGCTACTAAGTGTGCAGAATGCTTCTACAGCTGACGTTATGATCTTTTTAAAATCAAGTCAAATACATGAGATAGTAAATTATAAACTATTTTAATACCTCTTTTTGTAAAGAGTCTTTGAGTATTTAAGTAACTCTGAAGTGTTTTATCTTTGAGCATTTTTCAGATTGGTCATTTTTTACTTAAGCAAATTTTATTGGAGGTGCCTTTAATTTACTCAGAGTGCGCTTTTTCAGAAGTAACAGTACTTCTACTTGAGTAGAATCTTGCAGTACCTTTTCTTCATGAGTACTCTAAGTGCAATGTGTTAAGCTACTCAAACTGATTGTCAGTTACGCAACTGTTGAAGCAGGGTTTCTTCCCATCTATACACACTGAGTTCACTGGCACAGGGTTCAACTGCATCAACTGTGCTAGTTGTGACGCTTACACCCATGCCTCACGTATGACACTGGTGTCATAAAAAAGACCGAAGTCACTTTACCACCAATCACAGGCACCTTTTGACCAACCTGCCCTCCAATCACAAGTCTGGATTCTAGCCCAGTCAGAATGCTGCAAAAACAATACCACATTCACTTATTTTCTATATTCACTCTTGGACCTTGCAGAAATAGGTTGGTATACATTTCCAGTAGTTAAACTGTACCATTTTGAGTCATTATGTCAATAAAGCAATTCACTGCACAAAGGTTTAAGAACGAGAGATGATGTATTTCGTGCCTGCAGAGACTAATCATTGTCTGTACAAACATATTCAAACTCTTTTTTTATGGGTGGATGAACGTTTGGGGAATGCTGTGCAGTCTAGACTCAAAGTGAAGCATGTCTACACATCTTTCTATTGGGCAGTTTTGCACATTTCAATAAAAACTTGATATCCTGATAACCAGGAGCCCTGCAGATCTTCTGCAGAAGCTCTAAGGTTCTACATAAATGATTAGCCTTTACTGTAGCAAAATATAACAAATGCAAGTAATATTTATCCATGAAACACTTTTACATTGTCGGCTGTCTGTACCAACAAAGCAAGAGTTTCTTGTGTAAATATTGGAATCTGTGTAAATATTGAAATGTATTTTTTTGGTATAACATTTCAACACAAGACATTAAAACATTTGAAAATGATCAAATTAGTCCCCTGATATTCAGCGTTGTCATTTTATTTGTTTTGCTTATAATAACATCCATTAACTTGAGATTATAATAGCATCCATTAATTTGAGATTATAATAACTTCTATTAATTTGAGATTATAATAACATATACATTCATTTGAGATTATACAGATGTCTAACATTTATGGCCTTAAAAACTTAACCAAAATCAAAATGTGTCAAATTTTTGACAGGCCATTAAAAAACATACAAATGGTTGAAATATGGGAAAAAGCTATTGGGTTGAGCTGGCAGGGCATTCCAGAGACTTGTTTGCACACGCAAATTTACAAGGTTGAATCTATGCAGATCCTGCCAATTTTCTCCCAGGAAGTCTATGGCAGTGACGTCCAGGATGAGACTGCCTGAATGAGCAGACTGACAAACCCTTATCGATGTAGTGCAGCTGAGTGTATTCCTCTATTTAGCTGAGCTCCAGACCCCCATATATCACATGTCTGGGAAGGGTGAGAATAGGGTGAGTTCAGAGTGAATGTGAAAAAGCACAGAAGAGCTCTTGTTTAACTTTTAATATGGTTATAACACACTTAAATCTCTCTGTCCCTGTCTCTTTGCCCCTCATTCTCTCTCTCACTCACACACAAATTGTGGCTCGTGACTGGAAGCTGTATCTTATGACAGAAATTACCAGTGGGCTAAACACACCGCCCCTGAACATTCTCCCTGAACATTTTAATGGTGAAATGGGGGTTCAAGAGACTATTTCATTCTTCTTCCATTATTACAGTAATAGACCCCCTTTGTGGCATTTGTGACCAAGATTGTAAAATATCATTTTTCGTACATGCAAATATGAATAATTCATAAAAATAGAATAACATCTGTGTTCTCTTTGGGCTACATTAATATATACAAATATGCAGGTATGCAAATATGAATAACTTCAAATGTGTACTCTGAAACAGTTACAGTTTGAACCTCAGTCAAGACTTTTAATGGGATACCAAGCAGAATGGGCCAGACGTCGATCTCTGTGCAAAAATCTCCCATTGTTTTTGTTTGGCCCATTGTCTGACACTTTACCCAGGAGCCTCTGTAACATGGGTTTGGTACCATAAACCTCACCGATATTCAGCCACAGACTAGCCTCAGGAGGGAGCAGATCTGAAATCAGTCAGTCATGCACTCCACCTCCCCTAAAGGGGCTGGAAATGAGTTTTAGAGAGACATCATACCCACAGTTTTCACACTACACATATGGTGCCCCTCTGTTTGTTCAAGCAGGTTATTTTTTCTGTTGGCAGGACAGAATACACACACACACACATGCACACAGTCTCTTTCTTTCTCTTTCTCTCTCCCTCCCTCTGTCTCTCTCTCTCTCACACACACACATACTGATATAGATACAGATACAGAGAGAGAGGGAGAGAGAATAATATTTTTTGGCACTTCTACCTTATAAACAACAATATGCAAAAACATAGATTGTCTTACATACATAGACAGAGATGGAGAGAGAGAGAGAGAGAGAGAGAGAGAATCATTCATAGTAAAAGAAGAAAGATTTGATATAATTTGGTTCATAGCCTTGATTGAAAAGACAATGTAAGATGCTATCACTAAAACACTAAGCACCTTTGTGTTGGAATAATCACTTTTAATTCAAGGATTAGGGATGCTACGTTTTATTTTGATATCAAATGATGTTATTAGATCTTTACACCGTGGCCATTACCACAACTGACTCGCTAAGTGATGCCATAATCTGAAAACCACAGCGTCACTGTGTTGTTGAGCTAACTATTATTAAAAATAACCCAGATGATATAATAATAGAATATAATAATATCAGCAATAGTAATAACAATCCCAATTTATATGTATATAATATCCTGTCTATCACAGCCTTTTGGAGAAGGGCACTTGAGCAAGCATTTACTTTAGCTAAGTGTACAAAGATAGGCTATAAACCATAAATTCATATTCCTTCTAAAAAACACTACACCATTTAGCCCTGATTTTGCAGTCGCATGCAAATTTTTAGGCTCTACAAAACAAAGCAAAAACCAAAAAAACAGCTAACCAACCAGCCAACCAAAAAACAGGTTGGAAACGGCTAGCCGCGCGCGTTTTGGCGACGCTCGTACGATTCAGCGACGCGAGTTTGCTGCTCTGTAAACTGTCGCACACGCTCCAGTATTTTCAAACGTGTTTGAAATGCTTTTTAAATCGCGCAGTGTGAGTACTTCTGGTACAAGTAGAAGCGGCGGCGATGATCAACAGCCAGTTAGAAAGCGAGAGGAAACAGTGGCAGAATGACCTTCACCGCTGCTACTTCTGTACACAAATATTTGTGTGTGTGTGTGTGTGTGTGTGTGTGTCTGTCTGTCTGTCTACCTATATCGATATATATCACTCAATTAGATAGATAGATAGATAGATAGATAGATAGATAGATAGATAGATAGATAGATAGATAGATAGATAAGTCTTTAAGACAGACAGATTGAATGATATAAAGACTGAAGCCCTGTGCTGTTTGGCCTCTTCAGTTCACTGTCCTCTCGTGAACTGTCACTGTCTGACGTCATGGGCAACAAGCATGCTACAGACCTACAGACCTCTGTTTTCTTAACTATCTCTCTCCAGTCATCCAGCTAGCGATTCCACACTGCCTCTCACTCTTGTATGCACACTGCTCTCTCTCTCTCTCTCTCTCTCTCTCTCTCTCTCTCTCTCTCTCTCTCTCTCTCTCTCTCTCTCTCTCTCTCTCTCAGACCACCAGAATTAAGGTTCTGACATTCCCAGTGTTAAGGCATTTTAATAATAATTAACATTGTTTTAATGACATATCTATTTACAATGCCAGTGTTCACCATGGCAGCAATAAGAATAGGAAATTCAAAGAAAAAGAATTCATCCGCACTCTTATAATTCTAGAACTCCATGGAATGTTATGTTTTAATATGCAGTACTCCCTTACTGCAGGTCATAAACTAGAGATACATCCACCATACAGTTAACCTGAATACACAACAAAATATCTGAAAAAGTCACTACCAGTTCTACCAAGTCTTTCCCAAGTTTTACCAAGTCTAGTAAAAAAAACAAAAAAAAATACAAACAAAGGTTAGCATATACATCTGTGTAGGCGTAGGTAGGTAGAACATGAATATAAATGAAATGTATGTGCCCCCTAGTGGATAAAGTTGAGTGGTTGGTTATATAGGACACTGGCTAATCTAGTGCTGAAGGTATCATTGAAACCAGTCTTAAGGAACTGAAGGTCTGTACTAATAGAATTGCTTCTGTGGTAATTTGAAAATGTGACTGGGAGGCAGTTGAAGCATAGCTGAGTGCCTGTGATGGTTTAGGCAGACGATGGTTTAAGTTGCTGAGCAGGTGAGAGAGGCATCCCATTCTTTCGTTACGGGTGAGGATGAGGGAAAATAGAGAGAGGAAGAAAAGTGGGGTAGAATAAAACAGAAGAAAGAAACCCTAAATGTTACTTTAAATTCGATTTGTTCCATAAAGAGGCACTGTAAATTTGCAGTCAATCATTTTCCAGAACTAAAAAAGGCATTTTGTGGACAAATAATTCTTTAATCAATTGTGTAATATAACACAGTGTAATTAATACACAAGCTATGATTGTAATCTGTGCGATGTGTAAGTGCAGCTGGACACTTGTAAATGTTTTTAATATATAATACACAATCTGTCTGATCTGTGTGAATGGATAAAAAAAAATGTTTCATGGGATTAACTGAGGCACCAGTATTAGATTCTGACCTGAACATTTACAGATATGCAACCTGCTCTGCTCCAAGCTTAATGCTCACGTTCCTTCTGCGCTTAATGCTCACGTTTCTTCTGCTCTTAATGTTCACGTTTCTTCTGCTCTTAATGCTCACGTTTCTTCTGCTCTTAATGCTCACGTTTCTTCTGCGCTTAACGCTCACGTTTCTTCTGCTCTTAATGCTCACGTTTCTTCTGCGCTTAATGCTCACGTTTCTTCTGCGCTTAATGCTCACGTTCCTTCTGCGGCGTCCCTGGTAGTTTATTTGCCTCCTCCCCTTGTGAATTGTCCTTTTGAGCATGTTTCATTATTTTTGATTTGTGATGAGTGTTAAGCCTCTCCAGGAGATCAATGGCATGATTGATTAGTAAAGCCAGCCAAGCCAGGCCAAAAAATATCCAGACTGCCAAAATAGACCCATACCAGTCTGGATAGTCCTTATCCGGGTTAGAATCTGAAAGGCAAAATTCAATGGAAAATAAAAATGGTCAGCTAATAGCTGATTTTATAGAACATGTTGCAAATGCTGCTCCTATGTAAGCATAATTCAACTCAACATTCAACAATTCAACATGCTTTTTGGCATAATTAAAGTGTGTGTGTGTGTGTGTGTGTGTGTGTGTGTGTGTGTGTGTGTGTGTTTATATATGTGCTGATTCAGTCTTGATTTCTTACCTGCAACATAGTCTCCAAAGCCTATTGTACTGAGGGTGATAAAACAGTAATAGATGGCCTGTGAATATGACCATCCTTCATATCCTTGGAACAGTAACACAGGAACCACGAAGTAGAGGACTGATGAGATGAAGAAGGAAGTAACATGGAGGCACACAGTTACACATTTCTGTGGGATGATAAGGGACAGTAGGTACACATCCAGTACACGAGCTGTGAGTGTGCAGTGTGAATACCGTAGAAAGGAAGGAACAATCAAAAGCTCCCAATGTTTTCTTTTCAAAGTGATCATTTATCCTCCATTTTAAGCAAATTGTCACTACGTAATGTTGAATGTTTGCAAGTCAATTGATCTTTCACCTGATGGTTGGTCTTTTTGGCGATGAAGTTGCAGAACTTCCTCTCGACTGCCAGCATGTATTTTCCCACCCTATTCAGAACCACCATATTAAGTGGGATTCCAACAACGGCAAAGACAACGCAGAAGATTTGCCCAAGTGTCGTCCTAGGGCTTATGTTACCATACCCTGCAGGTAACAGAACATGTTCTGTAGGAAAGCTTCATATATGACCAGAGTAGAAGTAAAAACATCTACAAAGCCCTGAGGGTTAGGGTGGGAAGAGTAGCCCAAGCTCTAAAAGCCTTCATTATTAAACCTTTTAGGAATATCATTATTACAATAAATGAATTGAATCATCAAATGTACAACAAATATATTCACTTCTTACCAATGGTTGTAACAACAGTGGCTGCAAACACAGCAGAGCTAGTGAACTTCCAGAAGCCTGCAGTTGTTTTATTTCCCTTCAGACTTAAACCAGCCTTAGATTCGGACATGATCAACTTGAAAACAGTAAAGAACAACACTATGTGGGCCTGCAGCACATACACAACTTGACAAAATTACACAACTTTACAAAATACATTTTAAACAACACAGCAGACGAGCACTTTGAGCATTTTGAGCTACTTGATGACATCATTATTTCCATGCTACCAGTCACTGAAGATTTTATGCAAATCTTTTCTAATTGCACTGACTTCATATAAGCACACTGGTATTAAACCAGTGGGGGAAACCAGAATCTGGTGACTTTCAGTTAATGCTTAGATCAAATATAAAAGAAATTAAATTAACAACAAAAATTAACAACAGATTCTATTCTGATTCCAATTTACTGCCCTAAAAACTCAGGAAAAACTATGAAAAAACTCTGGAATGCAACCAAAGTATTTTATATAATATTAGCGGCTTCTGTCATACAAATCGCTGAAGATTTGGTGCAGGTGTGTACACAGACATTACATTAAAATTGGCTTCAAATACACAAATATACAAGGCAGCTATTTGTAATGTAAATATACAAATCCAGTTTTTGCCCAGCCCTTTTACTATCAAAGATTTCTACTCAGTAGCAAGCTATCATGCCAAATGGTGCCTCTAGACGTTAAAATACCAACCAAGTACCAGTTCTGTTCTGATCTCATACTGAGTGAATTATTGGTTCCATTGTAATCTCTCACTGAGTCGAGAGAGAGAATAGACAAAATACCCATAGAAGTAGATTGTGTTCTCTGAGAAACTAAACAATTTCCTCAAGCTAAGGCCACCTTTGGTGTTTTATTGAGCAGGCTGTTCTACCCTCACTGGATCCAAGATGTTTGTATTCTTTCTCTCCATCAGCCCTTTATTCATCGGCCTCTCTCACCTCTGCCAGTTCTTCCAGGCTGCTTTGATCCAGACACTGATATTTCTGGAGCAGGTTACTTCTTACTTCTTTGAGGTAAGCAATTTGAGTCTCCATCTGGTCCCCTTCAAGTTTCCAGAAAATGACACCCCCTATAAGAACGTATGCCAGGTAGACGACTCCAAGCAACAGGACTGAGAGGAGTTTGCCCACAGCCAGCCATGTGCAACTCTTTTCGGTGTGGATGGACACCATAGTGCCTCTGGTATCCTTACCCCCCTGGTGTCCTGCCTGTGCCTTTCCCTGAGTGCAGAGGAGCTGGGTGAGGTCCTGATGTTTGTGTGGTAGGCAAATCAAGTTGCGCAAGCAAGGTCTCCTATTCTGAGTTCTTAAGGAACTTCTATGCAAATGTAAAGTGACTTTAGGTTAGAGTGACACAAGGAGACTGGTAAAATACTGGTGAACACTGGCTGTTTAGTGTAGCACCCTGTACTACTGATGTATAGAAGGCATTCTAATTATATACGTACTGGTGAACAGTGACTACTTAATGGTTAAGGCACTTGACTAGTAATCAGAACGCTTGCTGGTTCAAACCCCACCTCTGCTAAGTTGCCACTGTTGGGCCCTTGAGCGAAGCCCTTAACCCTCAACTGCTCAAGATGTATTCAGTCACAATTGTAATTTGCTTTGGATAAATGTGTCAGCCAAATGCTGTAAATGTACTTAGTCCTCTCTACTAATGGAGTATATAAGGAGTTTTCATTATATACAGTATGTACTGGTGAACAGTGGCTATTTATTGCCCTGTACTACTGGTGTATAGAAGGGAATTTCATTATTCATTATATATGTACTTTCCAGAAAATGACACCCCCTATAAGAACGTATGCCAGGTAGACAACGGCATAATGCTTTTCACTCACAATTAATACTAAGTACACTCAGGTTGAGAGATTTAGTTGTGATCAAACAATTTAATAGGAAATTATTAAGCCCCACAGAATACCTGTGTAAATAAAACAATGGAGTATTTTAGTTTATTAAGAATTTTAAAAACACACTCAAACACATTCTTCCTCTCTCACATACTTCATGCATGCTCACACACATGCATGTACGCACATGCACTCGCATGCACACACCCATGCAGGCATATTCAGGATAAAATGTAATTTTTAAACTGCAAATTCTGGAACATAGTTTATGAAGATAATGCTGTAATACTTTTACTCACAGCTGAATGTTTTTAAAGGAATCCATGTTTCAATTCTAATATTAATAACATACAGTTGACTAGATGCATACGTATCCAGGATGTAACCTGAGCTAGGTAACAAACGAAAAGAAAAAGTTTATAACATCATAAGGAATACACAGACCATTAATGTAAATGTATAATTCACCTGTGACACCTGACTGCACACCTATATATTAGGAATCTGTATCACTGGTTTCATACAGCAAGGATTATCAACAACAAATTTTAATGTTATAAATAAAAACTAAGACTATTGGCCCACTGTGGCAGAATCTTTGATCCACACTTTGTATCAGAGAGATCCCTCAGTAAACTTGCACTGAAGGATGCAGATGCTGTAATTTTCACACAAATTGCACTCGGCCTGAATTAAAATGTTTCAGTCATTGTAGCACTGGTCTTCAAGGACTGTGATTGAGACCATGAAAATTGAAAAACCATGAAGGAAACAATGAAAATAGAAATCAGTTGAATGAACCATTCTACAACATTTGAACAAAGCTGAGTCCCCTAAGGGTGATGTGTGACAGCTTAGAACATAATGTACACTGTACTTTATGTATCACTCCTGCACTGGTCTGTGTATTAACATAAAAAAGCACACACATATAATAGTATAACTTTGTTTACAATACCCTATTTCCTGACAGCACTTCATAGAACTCATGTCTGATTTTAAAAAGGCTCTTCCGCTTTAAGTTCTCTGGTGGCGGACCCCTCCCCCTGCTTCCTGGCTGAAGGCCCTCCCTCTTCTCCGGTCCTGACCGGGGCCTGCTGGAGACCCAGGAAATACTCCATCATCCTGGCACCCATGTTGAGAAGGAGAGCAAGCCAAGCCAGGGCCAAGATGATCCACACTGCTGCCAGACTGCGGTAGATCGAGACGTAGTGCTTGTCCTGACTGTTGCCTGACATAAAGCAGTACGGTAAATCAAACCAGCTTCATGTGTACATTGGTACATACCTACATAAACAGAATGACTATATGTCACATGTATACTGATTGGTACACACAGTATGTCGTATATATATATATATATATATATTTTGCTTTCAGAGTTGATGTACAGGATGAAGATCCTTTATATGTATATAATGGCTGTTCAACCTTCCATGAAGTAACTGTAGTGATTCCAGGAATTAACTGCAGTACTCTAATTAAGGTTTAAAAAAAGGTTTGAAAAAAAACAGGACGTTGTGGACAGAAGGCCTTCAAAAGCAAAGTGCTTCAACTGATCAACGACCTCTGACATCCTGTTTCTCAGGAAATCTTTGTTGCTACGCTGGAACATACAAAACAATACATTTGAAGCTAAGGAGTAACTGCAGTTTCTAAGTTAGAGTAATAGAGATGCAGGGGTGGTAAAAATTTGTTTGTAATGAACCGAGAAATAGTGGCAGGAGTAAAGGAAGAGTAAAGGAGGAGCTGTGAGGAGACGTTGAAAGTGCAGTAAGTCAGGTAGAGCTTGACTTTCAGGCACACTCACAGACTGCCTCAAAACAAACACCACTCACCAACCACGTAATCCCCAAATCCAATGGTGCTGAGTGTGATGAAGGTATAGTAGAAGCCTTCTCCATATGACCAGCCCTCCACATGGCTGAAGACCACCGGGGGGAAGACGAGGAAGAGCACACTGCCCATGAGCAGGAACAGCACCACGGCCAGCACCTCCACACACTGCTGCAATACCCACATGACCTAAGAATGAGCTCATTCAAGTACTTTATCTTAAAATGGGATTTTAGAAATTCATAGTTTACATCACACAGTTCTAAAAATTACTTGTGCCTTTTGCAACCATTTGCAGTTACGGCAATAGTCACTTTTTCCATCTGAACTAATTTTTCATGTACTGGATTTCAACTGTGCAAAGTGCAGTAGAGAGACACTAGAACCAATGCCTACATCTAAAGAGCATGTTCTAGAGGAAGACTCCCACCACTACCTTGTGAGGCACCACTGAGACCATGCTGTGTTCGATACGTCCCAGGTGGAGGGTAAGGCATTTGCTGAGCTGGTTGAGAAAGGCCAGGTTGAGGGGTATGCCACACAGGGCATAAAAAACACAGAACACCTGCCCTGGGAATGTGCTGGGGGAAAGGTTTCCATATCCTTTTGGGGAAGTACATAAATCCCATCATTAACATCAAATCAGAAGCATACATGTCTGCTGTAAATGCAGGTTAGGGTTAAGAACTAAGCAGTAACTTGATGAATGTAACATTACCCTAACAGACATCATAGAATCCAATGAGATAAAATGGTCATATAGATAAAACCTGATGTAAATATGTAACCTACCTATAGTGGTGACTACCGTCCCTGCAAAGAAGAAAGAACTGCCAAAATCCCAGTTACTAGGGTTTGTCGAATTTCCTGAAGGGTTCACCCCACTTTCCCAGGCATCTAAAATCACCTGCACCAAAATGGGAATAATCCACTAAGACAAGGAGCACCCAAGCCTCCGGTGCTTCTATTACTGACAATAGAAATAAAGTCAAAACACTATCGACTGATAGACATAAACATAGAACAGTGCAGTGACCTTTACAAACTTTTCCAAAGCTGGTCCATCCAGACAGGTGTAGTTGGCTAGGAAGGAGAGCTTTTCCAGCTGAAAGTGGTTGCGATTGTTGCTCTCCGCCTCCTTCTCCAGCAGCTGGAAGACGGTGGCTCCCAGGAGCAGGTAGGTGAACTGGGACAAGGCGAGGAGCACGGTCAAGCTAAACCTTCCACTCGGGACCTGGAACTGAGCCATGTATGCCCACATGCGGGAGAGTGTGGGCTGAGGGACTGCGCTGTTGACCCGGCTCCTCTTGAAGACGATGCTGCTGGGCAGGGACTGGTATGTTTTATGTTTTTCTTAATTTTTTTGCCTGATAGTCCTTAGATCATCTTGGTGAAAATAACTCTTGCAATTAGAACACAGTATATACTAATAATATGAAGCGTCTACATGACTCACTTTGGCTGGGTAATACAAAAATAACAGCAATAATTAAAAAAAAACGTCAGTGGCAAAGGTTGAATGGCAAGTGAAGCTTTACCTTTCAAAGAAACAGCATGCTGTATTCATCATAATCATCAGGCTAACAGTTAAATATCTCACCTTGTCCTAGTATGATTTTATCAATTGAGTAGTCAGTCTTTCAGTGGAAAAGGTCCATATTAAGATGGAAGTGAAGCATCTGGGTGTGATGAGATTTTTAATCATCCTCATTGGTCAGAGAGTTTAAACGGATGTTTGACAGAGTGTGGAGGGGGGCGGGGGCTGGGGGAGGTTGGGGTTCCTATGACTACAACTGCACACGAATCCCATAATATGAGCCAGGAGCTGTCTCCCGCGGACTCATTTATCAGTACTAAAAAAGCAAGAGTACTACCATGTCAGCAGAACATTGGTTAATGTTTCATCTGACAGCACACAGAATTTAGAGGATGAGCGATTAATCACCCTCTGTTGGTGTTATTCCTCGTGGGTGAATAAAACTCTAACCATTTGTATTTCAGGGAGACGTTTTTGCAGCATGGACCCTTCTAGCAGTTATATATGTATGGGTAGGATATAGGTTCATGAACATCTTGGTGGTAGAGGTAGTGCTGTTTTCATTCAATAAAAAAAACATTTTTGAGTGCTGTGCTCTCAACAAAATCATCTATGATAGTGCAAAATGATCTATGATGGTCCAAAATCATCTATGACAGTTCAAATTCATCTGTGACGGTCCATATTCCTGTCACTGTAATTTCCAATGGACAGCAGAGACAACCCATTAAGTCTCTCCTCATGTCTGAAGTATGTGTCTAATTTAAGTGTTTTTAATTCAGCAAACTGCTCACATTTGTCTCGTCGCCTATGAGCCTATGACCTCTTAACATCTACCACCAGCACACAGCAAATGAGATAAAAAAATCAAAGCCTCCTCTAAATGTTAACCTAAACATCTCCAGTAGACTTACACTAGACACAAATTACTGGGCAAATTTACCAAGATCCATTACTAAGCAACATGCATATTTTCACAGAATACATATTTTATTTATTTTAATGGAATTACTTTCACATTTTAGGATTTTATAGTTATAAATAATGAATATATCATGAATATATCAAAGATGAGAGGGGCAGTGTGTGTAAAGCAGTGTATGTTTAAACTGGCTGGTGAGAGTTATGGTTAAAGGATTTGATCGTGAATTACTGATAGGGTGAGATAAAAAGGGCACAACTGAGTTTGTAGGGGCCTGAGTTTGTAGTTTTGGTTATCCTTATGCTCCTCTCAACCTGTCCTTTCTTTTGAAACCCAATAACATTTCCAGTGTTATATTTCTATGAAGGATGCCTGTGTAGGACGACTCCCAAAA